>VZRV01004606.1:0-78042 GCA_013398115.1 Falcunculus frontatus
GCATAAGGGGGGTCAATGGAAGACAGGAGGGGAGGTGGGGAGAGGACCAGGGGCCAGTGAGGGACCAAGGGAAAAAGAACCTTCTGGCACAGTGGTGTGGGGAGAGATCACTTTGAAACAACATGGGGGGAGTAGCGTGGACTTAACCACCACAACATCAGGGCATTATTCAGATGATAATAATAACAATGGTTACTAGAAAATGCTGTATTTTCTACACTACTCTTTAATTCAGCATGGCATCATCTCCCTAGCATTGCAGTTTCCTGTATAATACGTTTTGCTAACACTGTTTACGGAAATCAAGAAACACTGACAGAGATTCACGTTCAAAATCTACACAAATTAATTAAATTTTAAGGCAATTTACTTTAGTTGCTTCATAAAATCCCAGCATCCCACTGCTTCTAGTTGTTGACTACAAAAAACTCCAAAATCTTCTCTAGTTGAATGATTACAGTTGAAAGCACAAAATAATGCAGGGATTTTAAAACCAAATATAACTTTGTCACAAATCATGTTTCCTACCCTGACCATGGTCATTTTAATGCCTTCACAATCAAGAAAATGTGCGAAATCAATTGTGACTGGGGATTACAAAGAAAGTAATCAGTTCATGCAGATCAACCTAGAAATCAACACCGACCTTAGAAAATACAGACCTCAGGATCAAGAGTCTGCAAGAGTGGCTTCTGTCCAGCCCTGCCATCGCTCCGTGTTCTAGGAGCCAGGAGGAAAAGACAGTCCTGCTTCTGCCGTCCCCGTAATACATCACGATACCTGGGCTTCAGTAACAGCCCGTCCTTGCACTTCTATGGCAAAAAGCAATTTCGATGGACTACAGTGACAGACCAACATAAAGTCCATCTATTAAAAAAATGTACCAACAATCAGCTTACTCCTATTGAATAAGGATTTGACTAGAGTGCTTCACTAGTAACAGAGAAAAATTTTTTAAAAGATATTTTTTAAAAAGTCAAGTAAAAATGTTAGGTTTTGCAGTGATAAACTCTCTGCTCCATCAGTGCAATAAATTTGTTTAATGTCTTTAATTAAGTAAGCAAATTTTAAGAATCTCTCATACACTTGATGTTAAAGTCTCAAAGTACACCCAGTATTTCTGCCAGTCTAGCTACTTCTCAGCGACCTGTAGTAAGTGCTTTATTATTTAATTTGTTTGGCTGGTTTTTTGTTGGGCTTTTTTTAGCTGCTTTCCAGTGAACCTGCAGTGAACATGTTATTTGGGCTTTTAATTTTTTTTTTTTTTTGAGCTCCCTATCAGGAAGCCTTTCCACACCAGATCAGAGACGGTTCCTTCTGCACTACCATTATCCAGTATCAAAGGAAAAAAATCTTGCCCTAAAACCTGTGGGTAAATATTAGTTGCATATATGCAGCTTTCATTACTTAAAATCTCGTACTGTGTTCTTTAGAACATTTTTTTTTCTTCAAGCTTTTTTGAATAACAGGGAGGAAAAAGGCACCTGAAACAAATAAACTCATTGTAGAGATAATTTCTAACAAAAATGAAATATGCTAAAGGGCATCCACATTTTATGTAAATGCTTAGCATGAAATCATTTTATTATGATTAAGATAAATATGAGTGGACAAAAGGGGGGAATGGAATAGGGTAAAAGTACCAGCTTTCTTTGTATTCACTGAATTAATACTAAACCAGTGTAGACTGAAAGAGCTACAGTGGTGTACACAAGTGTGTAAAAATGTACGCAAGTGAGCTTTCCAGCATCCCTGAGAACTTAACAAAAATATACTACATTTGTTCACAGGTTTGTGTGTCATCTGCAGCACAGCATGAGATTAGACTGGCTATACAGTCTAATGCTTTCTTGATAAGTTTGCTTAGCCACAGCTCTGATGTTCAGTTCTCCCTCTTGCAGAAAGATGAAATGACTTGCAAACACTTCTGCTGACTCCACTTTCCTCTTGATCCTCAACACTAGGAGCTGAAGTTTTAAAAGCGGCACTTCTGAAAAAGCTTAGGAGACTGTAAGAGTGGTAACTTGCCTCATACATAATTTCCTACCAGCAGTTTCTGGTTTTTACTAGGAGTAAAGTGAAGACCCATATAAATGAGTAAATTCAGTTTCCTCATGTTGTAATGAAGAGCTGTAACACCTTGACTCTTGAGATACTTTTACTTATTTTCAATCTGGGTTTGTACATCTTTTGCATGAGAGATGTGAACTTCTATACTACCTAGACTTTATTTCCACAGTCCAATAGAAAATGTTAAATCACACAATGTAATTCTTAAAAAACCCCTCAAGCCTACAATACGAAAAAGTTTCTATCAAAAAATTATGTGAAACATCATTTGAAAATTACTTGCTTTTCAAAAAATCCAATTAATTAACAAGTAGGTTTTAGGCAAAACCATCTGTCCATTTCAAAAGACAATCAATATCTTTGCCCAGAACATTAAATCTTATATGGCCATAGAAGTACCAACACTTAATTCAATACTGCACCATCTTGCTAGAGGGAAAATGTAGAGTAGCTCTTCTGTAAACTCCATTAAAAATGTATGAGATATTTTTTGTTTTGGAAAATTTAATTTTTTTAATCCATAACCCTTAAATGTCACACACACTACAAACCCACATGCATTCTAAGCAAAGCAGATCAGAAGCAGGCAGCATATATTAATAACAATGGGGCTATTAGCATGGAATCAGAATGCCAGTCTTAACACGAGCAGGCCACATGTCTGTACAGCAAGCAGACTGACAATACAAATTTTCTCAATACGCAAACCTTTTGTCCCAAACTACTTTTGTGAAAATTGTGACACATGCATTTTATACAGTCAGGATAAAAAAAGTGTCATTATTTTTAAAACTCATACCTGTATTTGGTTTTGCTCAAGTAGAACTGGCATAGGACATAAAAAATAAATTAAATAGGGAAAAACTTACCATTAAACAAAACTAAGATAGAAAATGCATTTTCCCTGTATAAGAAATTATTTCAACAACAGACTTTGAAGCATGTTACAGGAATATCTAGTAATACCACGGGAGCCAGAGATACAATCTTGGAGAAGGAAGTCGTTTTCATCATAGAATCATAGACTGGCTTGTGTTGGAAGGGACCTTAAGGGTCATCTCATTCCAACCTCTCTACAGCGGGCAAGGACATCATTCACTGGATCAGGTTGCTCAGGAACCCATCCAACCTGGCCTTGAACACTTCCAGGGATGAAAAGTGCAACAGATTTTCTTCTGCAATATCAGAAAATCAAAGAATTCTGAAGAACACAGGCATATTTGATGCTTGACTCCACTCCTAATCCAAGTTGATCCTAAAGCCCTCTACAAACTTTTCAAACTTGAACTCACCTCAGTGGTCCAGAAAGAAACACCTTTCATCATATTCCACTAACCAGAACTTCAACTCCATTTAAATTCCACCAATTTCAATTGGTAATCACTCTTCAGACTTTCTCTTCTCCCTTCATGCATCAGCAGGTCAAGTATTTCAAACACTTTGGTATTACTGTCAAAGGTCCTTGGAACTACCCGTTGAAATAGTGTGTCTGGCCCTCAAAAGTCATCAGACACTAATTTATTTTTCACAAATCTACTTACATTATCAGAAGAATCCTTCTATGCATGTGTTTAATTGGCAAAACAAACTTGGAAATACACTCTTGGTCATTACAATTTTTGTTCAGTGTTAAAGAATTAGACCAAACTGGTGCTTCAGTTTAATTCTACCTCAGAACACAAAAACTGACCAATTCTCAAGCAAGTCACCACATGGGTCAAAATGCCAGAAATTATGGAACAAAGATTTGGAATGAAAGAGGTAAAGGAAATGTGCAGGCAAAGCTTCCCTTAAAAAATAATTAGCTTTCCGGATTAAAAAATATATAGTATTTTCAGATTTCTTCTGTTTTACTGTGAACACTCTGAAACCAACAGCTTTAAAGGCAGTATCTGTGCATTCCCACCAGACACCCTTTCAGAATTCAGCTGGACTCCTTGAGTCTCATGTGAATTTATTTGTCTATAAACCTCAACAGACCTCTATTCATAAGCTTGTCCCATCTTTCCTTTACTCACATAAAAAGTTTGCAACCACATTTTTGAGCACAGCTTTCCAAAAGATTATTACTTACGTGACCGTACCAACACTTTAGCTTCAATTAAAAACACTTCCTGATGTATCAGCTCCATTTATAAAGCTAGTATGAGTCAATGACAGTAGTATTGCTAATCTCAGTAAATGCCTTCCCTCCATCTGTTAATTGTCATGCCATTGTCAAATTGAGGGGAACATATTAAGTTGCTGCTTAAAGGTTATTCTGCATTTTATCCACTCCACAGCCTTAGAAAGATATATTTTATAATGCAATATTGAGGAATTTGCCTGAACTCCCAAAGCACCTTAACTCTCAGTTCCATTTTTTTCCACCTTATTCCCATTTCTCTTTACTGAAGAATCTAGTTTTCTCTCTATACACAGAACTCTCAGTTTGTGAGGTCTTCACTTCCTTTCAGGAAAAAAAACACGCTTAACTCCAGGAACAAGCAAAATATGACTTTGAAATGTTAATGAACTTTAGAAAAGCATGATTTCCTGCTTTTAGTTCTATTTTTAAAAGTAAGAATCCATGCGGATTCTGAAAAAAAAATTATTATTATGATTATTATGAAATTACTTTGGTAATGAAACAGAATTATTGCTCACCATCAACCCTCTTGCAAGCTTTTGAACAATATTTTTTTCAACACTTGTATAATTCCTTCAATTTTGCATTCCCATTCCTGAAGTCCCCTTTTTTATAAAATGGTTGCTGTCCTTTACACTTAGGAATTCCAGAACATTATATTATTTTTAAGTAAACATGAAATACAGTAATTGATTCAACTGTAGTTTCAGCAGATTTAGTACATATTGTTTCTTCAACATGCACACATTTCAAATTTAAGAACCCAATGATCCCTTTTTCTATCACATATTGGATAAAAATAAATGTGTTAACTATTAATAAACGTTACAATTACAGTAAAAATACTAAAAATCTTATTCAGACTACAAAAAGGATGAAATTGATTTTTTTTTTTTTGCTGCCAAAGTGGCTACTGTTTCTCTAGATGGTAAAATATTTTTCCTTCCCTGTACGACCCCGCTATGCGAGGTTACCCCTTCAATTCATCTACTCACTCCCTTTATTTCATTAAAATGTAGTTTGTTGCTTTACTGTAGAAATTCCCAACTTGCTGCTAAACACTAGACTCTGCCTAAACACGTCTAAATACGCTTCAAGATTTCATACAGCTTTAGATGACAGCATATTAACGCAAAAAAGAATTTCCACCTAGACAAATCTGATAATGACTCGCTATAGCTGTCAACTGTTTATCAGCTTATGTTAAAAGACAGCTGATTTCTGTGCATATGCAACTGGTTAAAGCAGCACAGTTCAGGACAATTCAGTTGATGTACTTTCATCCATAAGGAGCAAACTGGGTAATGTGAGTCAACTTTTCAAATCCACAAAGACTTTCAGGAAGAAGAATGTAGTTACACGTTACAGTCTCATAATAGCTCAGCCTCTTCAATCCCTTGCAAAGCTGGTTAGAAAGCACCACCCCAAAACTGAACGTGCAGGAGATTTCCTTTCTTCTACCAAGATTTCAGAGAGTTTTTTCAATAATAAAGCAAAAATTTCTCTGAATTTAGTAAGCAAAAGAATCTATATTTCTTGAAAAGTATTTAATCCCAAATACAATCTATAGCACATAAAATACCTTTTAGAGCATTAGTACCCATTAAATTGCTTTATGTTTTTATAACAATCAAGAACACTTTATTACGGGATTGCAGGTTGTTTTGTTTGTTGCTGGGGTTCTGTTTGTTTCATTCTTTGTTTTAGGATCTAAGCAGCTAAAATTTTATCTAAAGAAAATATGGGTAGACCCTGCAAATTTCTCAGTCATAGATAGAGTTTACTGTAAGATAAACAAGAATAATATTGGAACATTCACATACGTCAACACTGAAATCCAATTTATTTACTATCTAAGGTTGTATCTTTTTCCCCATCATAAGCAATGTGATGTCCTTCACCAAGGCTTCTGCTTATCATGTAAAACTTCTAATTAAGAACAAAGAAATATTTTCATAACCTTTAACAGAATGCTGTGATTTTTGTTGGCAATTGTATTAACATAACTATAATTAAAACTAAGGTTTTTAATAAATACATATGTCTGCTTTTTTATAGAAATAAACAATAGGCAAGCTTATTATTCTAATACGAAAAAAAAAGACAAGAACACTATAAAGCCATAATTTACTGTAATGACTTGATGAATCTTGAGTCGTAAAATAACATTCAATGTTTAGTGCTCTGCAGGAAAGCAGAGAAATGAGACGTAAAACAGGAAAAAGTCTACAAGACATGTACACTGCATATAAGGAAATATTTTAAGATACTGAAAGTGATTTTCTCTCACCGAATATGTGTCACAGCATTTTTCAGGAACAGTATCTACACCTAAGCAATTGTTAACATTACAGAACATAACAGTTCTTTAAATTCATTTCATTTCAAGCTTGTTATGCTTATAAAATTCAGCACAACAGAAGTACAGTTCTAGCTGAAGATCTTGCTGTGTCTCCTCAGCTCCCTTTGCAAGAATCTCAAACACGGGCTGCAGAGACAGTCTTTGTTCTTCATTTAGCCACCTTTCCTTGTAGACAGCTTTGTTTTTTGATTTTTTGTCTTTAGAGCAATGAAGAAAACAAAGAACTTGTTGAATGCACATTATTGCCTTGGTCCTTCTGTACAGAAGTAGTTTAGTATTTGATAACTGCAAATTTACTGGCACTTGTGTAACAAAAACCAGCTCAACATTTGCACAGCTTAAGATTTCACAGTGCATCTGCAGAGGTCATACATAATACATACTTTTCTGAGGTCTGTCCAAATAAAAGGAACTGAACAAACAGCAATCTGTGTTGATGACACTGACGTAATCATAGCTGGAAAATGTAATGCTGCACTGAATAGCATGTCAAAATTATACTGCAATAGCTAGTTTGAATATTTAGAAAGTTCAGCAAATCTAGTGCCCATATATGCAGGGAATATATATAGTATTCTACATCATTGAGCATGAAGTGTACACAGCATCTAGAAAGAGAAAGGGAAATACAGATCCTAAGGAGTACTGAGAATTTTGTATTTAACACCACGTCACCGGTATAATGCTACACCATGAATTGTAGAGAAGAGTGACCAGTACAAAGGCAGAGAGAAAATTAGAAGTAATTAATTATTGAGATGCTTGAAGATGGTTTACCTCAGCTCCCCCAAATTCTTTCACAATACAGGATTCCTTAAAGTTTATTACTGAGCATAACAGGAGCTTAAATATGACTGAGAGGGAAAGAAGAGGGTAAAAGAACATTGGAATGAAAACAAATGGACATAAATTAGCCAAATATTCACTTCAATTGAAATGAAGGTTCCTAAACACTATGACACACAAGCCTGGAAGAATCTTGCCATCAAAGTAATAGGGAAAAAAAAATGAATTAATTTTATAATGAAGATCAGAGAACTTACAAAGGTGCTATGGGACAGAGCAATCTAACAAAAGCAAGGAAATAATAGCAGATTTTTAGCTTCAGATTCTTCAATTCTTATCTATCAGAAGACAGATGACATCTCTGAGATGTCATCAGAAGACATCTCTGAGTGCTATATCACTAAATATATTAGAACGAAGTAAATTTCAGGGTATTAGAGAATATTAGTTTCTCAAAGCAAACTAAATATTAGGCCACATTAAAAATAAACCAAAAATCCACCGGCTATTGACAGCTAAGGTCAGCTAGTGCCACAAGCCTCCACTGAATCTTGAAATCATGAAGCTCAAAACAAACATGCAGCCACGCAATACCTCACTCTCTGCCCATTGATCGCAGTGCTGTTGCCAATATGACCTGAGATGACATAAAGCTTTCAGTTCTACATCCAACACATCATCGATATCAACATGTACCTTAACTTTATCACACCTACAAAATCTCAGAAGGAGGCCTTCTACTACTGAGAAGTGACAGAATAATATATCAGATTGTCAGTCCATTTGTTTATTTTGCTTCAGTATATGTGACAGCTTGTAAGATAAAAATCCACTCTGCCCAGACTCCCAGTTTTGTAAACCATACCCGAGATGCTGTGTACTCTAACCAGCATCTCTCCCACACCTAATTTTCCATCAAACATCCTAAACCATGTTAGACTCAGTGATGTCAGAAATAGCTTCAGGGAATATTCTGTATTGTCACTGTGAAACAGGCACAGCAGGTTACTTCAGAGAATAATCTCTTTCATTAAAATTTTAAGAAGTGAAATATCATTAGATGATTCATTCCCTGCAATCTGTATTGTTTTGTAAAATAATTGAAAAAGGAGTTCATTGATCCATGTTTTACTTTTTTTTTCCCTCTAATTCTCTTGGGCACAGAGGAAAGAAAGTCTTCAAAACTCTCAGAAGCAGTTTGTTTTACTCCTGCATTTGAGACGAGTCCCAAAAGGGCCAATCTGTAGCTAAATGAACACACAGAGAATATTTAATTTTTCTACCATCATAGCACTGATTTCCACACAACAGAAAGACAACATTCTCAGTCAGCTCTTGTCCAAATTGAAAATCTCCAATCTTCCTATCTGTTTCCGTATCATCTCATCTCCTACAGGCTACTGCTTCTGCACCAAAAAACCCTGAAGCTTTCTTTATTCAAATTTTTCTTTAAACGCAGTCTTCTGATGCTTTTTTCAGATACACAACAGAAACTAATTTTAATTTTCTTCTTGTGCTTTCATTCAGCTAATGGATATAGAAAGAACATTTAAACCGCAAAGCTGAATTTAGGAGATTTTGTAGAAGGATCCTGTCACACTTCAGTAATTGTATAATAACGAAACAATCTGCACTTTAATGAAAACAAGTTCAATGTTTTTAATGAAAGTTCCCTCAAATAGTAAGAAAAGTTTCCCATTCCTCAAGAATTGCTTTGAAAACTGAGGACCGGTGTGATTTCTAAAAGCAAATTTGTAAAGAAGTAATGTGTAGCAGTATCTTTAGAACCGTTACGGGTTTTTTTATTTAGAAGAAAGAGGAGCTATAAACAAAACAATGACAAAGCAAGCAAATTCCTCATCAGGTGCATGCCTGTATGAACAAATATGGAGTAAATAGTAAATTCACATATCAGAGACCAAGAGCACTAAGAGAAATTTAATAAAAGACTATGCAAAGTCAAGCTAAGTGGTTCATGGGAGCCACAGTTTAGGATCATGTCTGAATGGAAGAAAAAGAAAAGGGACATTGTGCTTTCAAAATATTTGGAAAAAAGCAGTGTTTCTCAGCACAAGTCAAAAGCTACCACTATAAAGCCGCTACATGGCTTTATAGTACCTATCTTTACATGCTACTTTCAAGGATCACTCTGTTCAGAACAGGAGATACAAAAGAGGCAACATGTGTAAAATATACATTATAGATT
Organism: Falcunculus frontatus; assembly: GCA_013398115.1. NCBI lineage: Eukaryota > Metazoa > Chordata > Aves > Passeriformes > Falcunculus > Falcunculus frontatus. The sequence goes on from VZRV01004606.1 coordinate 9,553, forward strand.
TGATACACAAGAAAGGAGCAGTTCCAGCATGTGAGAATAACACAGAGTTTAAAAAATTTGAACATGTCGTGAAATGGTCAGTCTTCACAAGCAGTTGGTGGTGAAGATTCACAAGATTTTATTTTGTTATGATTTTTACTTTTATATAACTGACATTTCAATATTGTCCTTCATTCTAAATCAAAATTTACTGTATTGCTAGATGTGGATGTTTGCATAACTACCATAACTCCCAGGATAATAGATGATGTAGTATTACAGTCTTAGTACTAAAGTACTGCTTTTGCATAGAGACACACAAGAATGAAGCAGAACAGAAAAGAGGGCCTCTGGCCACCTGCTTTTCTTGCCTCCTCTCACCTATCTTTCCTTCTCTAAATAATAAATTTGCTCTACCACATTAACAGCAGTAACTTTTCAAAACATCCACTTTAAGATCTAGCATTTCCAAATAGAAATATCAAATCTAGGCAGACAAGGGAAGAGAAAGAAAGGAAGATAATCTAATGAGAGTAGCAATCCACCTGGGTTTTTATTTGTTCACTCTTGATGTGCTTTGGGATATACTGTTTAATTAATATTACACAAAGATAACAATTGTGCTCTAGGTAATCTTTGTAAAAATTCAGTCAGGAACATGCACATTGATCATGCTCTGATTGCCAGTAAGTCTCAGCAAGCTTTACAGTATATTTGGAAACAGAACAAACTGTTCTCCCCTTCTCTAGTATGCTAGTAATTAAAATAAAAATAATTAATTGAGACCAAGTGTTTGCTATGAAGCTCTGTAGTTTTAAAAAACTTTAAACCAGGAGCTTAAAAGTTGAACAAATATTCAAGAACAGAAATGCAAGCATGAAAAAGTTTTGAGATTTTAACTGCTAAATATGGGAAAACTTGGGTGGCACACTTGTTAATAGTGATCAGTCACAGAGCAAATCAGGATTAAAATATGAAAATAATTAGAAATTATTTACAACCTCTTTCTTATGCCCAATATCCTTATTTTCCCTCAAATTTTCAAAACATTTCTAAATGAACTGCAAAACATGTTATACTGTTTCAAGCTCTTTCTTGGAAACCAAACACCCAAATCCTTATTTCTTCTGGATATTTTGGGTTTCTGACCTGACTTCAGAAACAGCGTTGTAGACACACAGATGTCAAGGTATCACCAACTTCCAACCTCTTAAATTTTTTTCTTCTTCAGCCTAAAAGAATTTAACCTTTTACTACAGATAGTTAAGAATGTTTCAGTATAGCAACTTCGTGGAAGAAAATGCTGAATATGACATGTCCCTGAAAAAAACTTTAATTCTAACACAAGTTTAGCTAGAAACATGCTTGCACTTTTGGCTGCTCCTCTGCCTGCTTCTCTGGGCCTGAAGACTGTCAAGGACACAAGGCCAGTGAGGTTCCCACATTCTCTACCAATCTGTCCAGAGGGCTGCTGCAGAGCAAAAAATACTGAGACAGCCACAGGTTGGGATTTCCAAACCAGTGCCAGCCCCGGCTTGTGGACAATGAAGATACTAGGGTTTCTGAGCTCCGGGCCTAAAAGCAGCACCTCCAGGGCCTGCTGGAAGCTCTGGCCAACAGGCTGTCTGGTGGCCAGCTGGATCCTCAAGGCTACCAGTGCTTCTGGGCGGCAGCTGGCCAAACAGCTGCTAGTCTGCCATGCAGGGTAGCCTACAAAGTTATCTGGGTTATCTTAGTATCTGATAAATTCCTTTGTAAGAAACCAAGATCCCTATCTGTATGTGACTTTCCCACACCTACTGTTAGGTGTGGGAAGGCTTTGTAGTTATTACAGCCTTAGCCTGCTTGATAAAGACAACGGCCTTTTGTTGCAAAGGACAAAAAACACAGCAAGTATCTGGCCTTCATTTGTGTTGCTGGTGGGGTTTTGAACTACTTTAAAACAATATAAAAGAACAGGCAATACATTCAGCTTTTCTTTCCCTCAACCCTTCACTGGGACTTGATTTTGTACTCTGTAAGGCTACTGATTTAACCATATTTGTGGTATCATCCAAGAGAACCAGTCTGCCCCTTAAAATTTGGATTTGGACACAAAATTCAGGCTGGTTTTACTTACATTTCAGCTAAAACATTTGAATAGCAAAAGACATTACAGATACTACAACATGTTGGATCCAGAAATCCTGACCTATTCTGTATGAAATATCTACCAACCAAATCTGGAGGGTAAAATCAAATAAACAACTGTTTATTAAATAACAGATTGCTTTAGACATCATCATATAAAACAGACCAAATAAGCATGAAAAAATACCTTATAGTCAAGCATTTTATCTGTTGCAATGTGAGTAACACATAAACAGCTTAAAAAGAATAGTAAAACTGTAAGTTTCTGAGCACAGCCAGTAAACCAGGAAAAATAGGGTGGTTTCTTAAGCAAAATAAGCTTTGAAATGAAGTAGAAATACACTGTGCTGAAAATGGATGAGAAGCCGGTGAGGTGTCCAGTAATGATGCATTTAAATAAGCAATTTGGCTAGAATTTGCAGTCATCTGTGAATAATTTATCAAATTGAGTAAAGCAGCTCAAAAGACTACACTGGCTAAAAACTGCTGAATATTTCTGCAGAGATAATATTCAAAGTCTCCCTCAGTTTCACTTCCTTTTCTTCTAAATCCATAAAATCAGTGAGAACATTCCAGTACCCTGCCTAGGTGACAGCTGATCAAAGACTGTATTTTCCCCCAGAATATTCGTGAATAAAGAGTGTAAAGACGGTAAAAGGCTTTCCTCTTTCTCTGCGAAAACAAAACAAATACAAAATACAGCTACTAAAACATCACGCACGTTCACATTGAGACAGCAGGCTCTTCACACATGCTGCAAAGCATGATCAGGGCCCTGAGATCAGGTACACTTGCTTATTCCACAAGTCATGCAGTCTCCTGTTCTCAGCAGCCTATGCACGGCCTGTACCGTAACACAGTCCTCATGTATTAACCATCCAGAACAAAAAAACCCAACCAAACGACAGGAGCAGTGGTCTCTTCATTGCTTCTCCCACCCTACACTCTACAGATGCTGAAAAGGAATTTCCAGGCTCCTTCTGGATGAAATTCATGTACTGTATTCAGACTGGTTGGGCTCGATCTTTAAATAGTTTCAATTCTAGCCTTACTGGTGAGAAGAAATCATAGAATTATGAAATGGTTTAGGCTGGAAAGGAGTTTTAAGTGTCATCTAGTCCAACCCCCTGGAAATGAGCAGGGACGTCTCCAACCAGATCAGGTTACTCAGAGGCCCATCCAGTGCTGCAGAAGAGCAATAAATTCCAGCTAGTTATAAAAGAATTCACTCTGTAAGACAAGTGTGAATAGCTTTTGCACCTTATCACTGTCCTGTGATCAGGAAAAGCATATTTATTGCAATGAACTGTAGAGCCCAAGGCCCCTACTAAATCTCTAATTACAACACATTTTTATTTATACCACAGGGGTTATTGTCCTCAGCAAGCATGCTTACCTGGAACATGATGGCAAAGAGCAACTTATTTCAAGCATTTCAATACTGAGTCCCTTCTTTTCTATCTGTAGTTTAGCATAAATATGCTTTCACCCAAATACAAAAAACTCCAGTTTCTGGCACCCCTGCCTTTAATATGATGCAACCTTTTGCTATCCCTCAGTAATGCAGCTCACCAAAAAAATCTTATTCCTCCATTCACAACATAAGCAGACTTGGTTCAAATTTGTAAAGCTCTCATCTTTCCACCAAATTTCTCAAATGCAGCTTCCAGAAAGGGAATACCATCATCCTTTTACTGTTTATCCAGTTCATGTAAAAATTCATTAAAAACCCCAAAATTTAGCCCTTGAAATTAAGCATTCCAAATGCTTAAACCAAAATCTTGATGCCCTACTGAGCATGGAAAAGTCTGAAAAAACTGTCTCTGCTTTGTGAAGCCAACGGATGAGCTGTCCTCAAAATACTGAACATCAAGGTGAACAAAGCACATCCTGACATGCTCAAAGTATTTAGTTTAACAAAGCCAAATGACTCCACATGAGAAAGTTCTAGAATATTTCACTTATCAGCAGAACAAAATGGCATTGCTCAGTATGTCACGGGTGAAATACATTGTAAGATTAAGACAAAATTAATTTTCCTAATTAAAAAACCCCCATAAAAACCTTCTACTTTACAACTCTGAGGACAGAATACTGAAAAGGCCCTAAAGACTATTAATTAAAAGACTCTGATTTGTTTTGCTGAAGAAAGCATTTCGATTACTGAATCCTTGTAAAACTGATACAAGAATATTGAAGTTAGTGAGACAGAAGTCACATTTGCACTAAGAAACAGTTTCCTGATGCAGAAAAATATATATCATGAATTACTTTTTTTTCCCAGAACAAGTTTGAAAAAACTTTTACTGACTTAACCTGGTTTGACAGTAGTGATCATTGCAATGATTTAAAAGAAAATAAATACATATGTATATATATAAAAATATGTGTTCTGAAACACGTACGTGCCACTACAGATATTCAGACTATTTCAAATAAGGTAAGTTCTACTAATATTGCAGTGTATAGGCAGGATAAAAGAATAGGAGCATGATGTAGCACCCCTCAACAGCTACTTTTAAAAAGTTGTATTTGAAATGCAGCAAATGGACAAAGTGGAAATTAATACAATCTTAACTCAAGGGTACATAGATCATGAGTTAATTCTATTAAAATGTGAATAGAATTGTGTCAAAAAGAACAAACTTCCTTCATCGTTCTGGTTAAGTGAATTAAACTTTTCTTGATATATTCTCACTCGAGGCTCAAGAATCCATTACAAATGTCTAAACCAAGACTGGATAACATATGTCTTGTGGCTTTTTCATATTATCATTTTAATTTTAAAAATATCTCAAGAGGTAAAAAAGCACTGAAGATGAAAGTATTTCTATTAAAAGAAAAAAGAAAGAAACCCTGCACAATTTAATTAGCTGAGAAATCAAAGCTTTGTTAAAAGTTGTAAATATAATAAAGATTATCGCTCAGCCACAGAAAAAAAATCTCCCAGCATGCCTCTGAAGAAGGACATTTAAATTCACCAGAAGATCAATTACTGTTTGCAAGGATAACTATGAAAGTTAATAGAGAGCATTGGCAAGCATTGCTCTCATAATAAGCCAGCAAAGTACCACAGATAAATTAATACAAAGCGTTAAGGCTTTAGAGACTACGGCTCTCCCAAAACACAGCTCAATCACATACAGAAAATTAACAGAGGAAGGGCATAGCCAAGACTCTGAAAAAACACAGTCTACAAGTTAATATGCAAACCCTTGTTACGTTTTGGCGTTAATGAGTACTCAAACCCCAAGTTCAACAGAAGTATTCTTCTTCAGCTGGGTCCTCTTAAGATCTCCCCTTAAGACAATTCACATGCTAACCCCTCTTCATCTGAATTACAGCCTGTATGGACTTACTGAGCCATGCACACAGGAATGAAGCAAGAAAACTTCAGCAATCTCATGCCTGGACCTAAAAAGTATATTTTAAGAACCCTAGTGCTCTCTTTCAGATTTTCCTATGAAAAGTTAAGATGGAAAGAAATATGACAAAAAAACCACTCTTTAACTCTCTATGTTCTGAATTTTCACAAAGCTTAGTTAGTGCAGTTCAAGTGTGCCACTGGTGTCTCAGATGACTTTAGACTGTGCCTTAGGCAATGAAAAATAATGTACGTATCACATCAGCAACGGGATCTTGGCTACGAAGTCAGGGAGCTGCCAACAGTCTCTGGGAATGGTTCAGTGACAAGTGTTCATGGATAGGAAAACCTCTGCAATTAGTAGAGGTTGTCCATCTTTTGATTTCTTTGGAGCTCAAAGATGAACTCCTGAAGAAAGCTACTGTCTGAGAAACCCATACAGAAAGGACAGCCAAGAGGCCAGACTAGATGATGGTTCTCAGGGGCCTGAAAATTGCTGCAAGATACATGAATAGATATGTGAATGAACTAGAACAATGTGTTATTGTTTATGCTGTATTCACACATTTACATTCCGGCACATATTTGCAAACACTCCAGCTGCATTCACTATGTTAACACTCAGTGTGGCAACCAGTGGAGTTGTTAGTGAGAGCAGCCTGGAAGAGCTGCATCTTGTGATTTGAAAAGAGTATATATTTATCCCAAGGAATCAAGAATGCCTCCTTTCAGGGCTGAACTGAATTGATTGTGTGGGAAAAGTTCCCTAGAGATGAACAAAAATGCCTCCGTGTCATGGAATTACTAATAGCCTACTGGCATATATGACAATGAATCCTGAAAGTATAGCAATGGGTAAATGAAAGGAGCATCTCAGAATGAAACCCCAGGCAAGTCGGGTGTAACTTATGAAGAGTAACCTCATTGCTGGGAAAAGCCCCACCTTACCATACCTATTTAAAAATCCAAATTTTGCCAGGGAAAGAGCCTAGGTGTTCTGTGTCGAGCTATTAGAGCACCTGCAGAGGCTGTGTAGATCATGTGAAGATAGAGCAAGGCATCATTCCAGAAATGCAGAATTAAAATCCTGTAGTGGAAGCCTAACACATTAAATCATGCACTTTCTTGTTTCTGGAGTCTTTGTATTAGCTATTCTCTACATCCTCAAAAACTACAGAGTACCAATGAATATCTTAACCCCATGTTAGTGAAGCTTTTATTCGTTTATTTCCTTTGTCTTCAAAGCAACAGATTTCCTGGCAGACCCTTAATTCAGAGGCCTAATCCTTCTTTCCATTTATGTGAGTTCTTTGAGGAGATACTTCTGAATACAGAATGCTCTAATTACCCTTTTCATTGCCCTTACATCATCCTCCCATTTCTCTGCTGTTCAGCACAGCCTGGTTCACACTCTTGAGGTATTCTCCCTGAAAGACAGATCATAGTAAAGGTATGGAGAACTGAAAAGCAGAGGATGCAAGAATAGCAGAGGAGCAGCTTGCAAAAAAGGCTGTATTTAAAAGGTTATGAAAGAGCAGGGATCAGCAGTACAAGAGGAAGATGGATAAAGGCAGGGCTTATGCCTTACGAAATTCTGACTCCATATTCTGCTCTTACAAGTTTATTATGCAGTTTGGGGCAAGATGCTTAACACTTACCCATGCCTGAAGTTATCCTGTGATTTGCCTGTGTATAAGCTGCTATGGTTACAGTTCACAAGCAACTACAGAAATAACCCAGTCACCTTATCCAGCTTTGGAGAAGGTCCAAACTACCCAGCACTCCTCAGATTCAGAAAGCCTTTAATTGATAAATATAACATTATCACTGATATCTTCCTTCTTTAAACCAAGAATTTCACCAGTAATAATAAAGGATATGTTCTGTGGGACCTAAGCTTCCAACAGCCAATGACTTCAGACGCTCTTCTTCACATCCAAGAGATCTATCTAACCACACGTGATACAGTGTGTGAGTTGTATGTGAAAATCAGAGGCTGAATGCACATTTGTAAAATGCTGTTAGCCAAAACACTGAGCATCAGGTGTGAGCCCACCTCTCCCTCCCAGTATGGGGATCATGTAACCAGCAAAAGGCAAGCTTTCTGTGTTCCAGGAGGAAGGTGCACACTGATGGTGATGGACTCAGCCTCTGATATTTGTCCCCACCCTTCAGAGAAATCGCAGGCGTGTATGAGGGGAAAAAATGAATCAAGCCTCTTAAGAGCACAAAAATAAATCCTACCGGATGATTTCCACCAGACTTGTTAACGTCTGTGCAGGAAATCTGGCAGACTGTTGATCACTCTTAGGACGTGACCAGCTACGTGGAATCATCAAATCTCAGGACTTAAAACCTCCAGAGAGGAACCAAACAGGTGCTCTAGGGATTTTTCTTTGCCTAAAAAAAAGGGAAGTATTTGGTACCCATATACATTAGCAGCAGAAAACACTGTTCCTGCATTTCCCAACTTACTTTAAAAGTAAAAATATTGCAGGCATTCTCACTCAAAAAAAACCAAACCAAAACCCACATGTAAATGTGAACTGCCAACACTATTTCACAACCAAAATTCTAACCAAGTTCTGTATTTTAGAATATTCAGGATAATTGAAACAAAAAGTAACATAATTATAGCAGTCAGTCTTCCATAATATTAACTATTACAACAACATTCAAATAAATAGATCAAACAATGATAACACAGACACGAGGAAAATTATTTTTTCTTCAGTAATTTGGTATTGTTAGACTTCACCACTTCTGACCTGCACAAACTGTGTGTGTTCCTACATTTAGAGAAAATACTAAAAGTATCTCCCTTACTTTTGTTCTACAGCAGATAATGCTTGCACTTGAACAATAACAAGAAACAGCTGGAATCAGTTCAAGCAGTAGCTTGGGTTGCAAACAGAAAATTCAGCTTCTTATTACATTGAGCAATTCCTGTTGCAATTTTAATAAATACTTTAATTAGGGAAAAAACGCACCAACATCTCAGCTACTGTATGAGGCTATTACATTCTTCCTGTTTTGTACACTATAAAAGTATTTGGAAATCAATATGACTCAAGCAGCACACAAAGTACTGAAAATAGAAACACCAGTGGCTCAGCAGGATACAGCATCCTTGAACTTTCAGATGAGAATAGTTAAGAAAGAATAATTCCTGTAAAATATGGCACTTTCATCCAAACGATAACTTCTTTTATAGCGTTTCGAGAAAACTTTTATAATTACCACTATAAAATGGCATTAGGGAAAGCCACTTGGTCAGCATAAGGGGCACAATTCAAGAAAAAGATTACACGTAATGGCACCTACCAAACCTCATCTCCTGTGAAGATAACTCTCCTTTTGTAAGTCACATGAGACAAATTATAAAAATGCAAAATATTCCATCAAAATACAATTCATTAAGTTCATTATTTTTCTCACTCCCTTATTCTTTCATTCAATTTGGGGAAATTTTTCTGCTCCCAGAGTACTTTCCTTTTACTTCACAATATCAACTGCCTAAGTGAAGTTGTCTTTTTAGGGTCATCCCTACTGTCCTAGCTACATTTCTGTATCACTCAGTCTTCTCTGATTCTCAGGAGATTTGGTCACTACATGTCAGCATGTCAGTCATAGCCAAAAATTCACCTTTATTAAAAAGCTTCCATCAAGATTTGATTCATCGTTATAGCACCATAATACACCATGTGGCTTGGAGGAAGATGAAAATCCCAGAGCCTGAGTTTACTCAGGGGAGGCTTGAGAGCTGCTGGATGGCTAAGAAAGAGTAAAGAATCACACAGAAGGGGACACTCAGGCTTGCTGAGGCAGGAACAGCATTGTATTTATGAAATACTGCTCCTACTGCTTTATCCCATGAACTTGGATGCTTTCCTTGGCTGCCGGATTGCAGCCAAAGGCTGCTGTGATCAGCCATGCACCTCTCCAGCTACTTGGGGGAACCACAATGGGGATGCCAAAGGAATTCAGAAATAGAAATCTTTTCACACTTCGTCAAGGGACACTTTCAGTAGGATTTCTTAGCTCTCCATTTTCATTTTATCACATTACTTATAGCCCTTCTCATAAAACATTCTTAGAAAAGTGGTCGGTGTCCAAGGAAAAGTTAAATTATAACAGACACCAATCATTCATTCTACACAGGTAAGTTCCTTTGGATTTTCACCCTGTTGTATCTTTTATCTTCAAAACTAAAGAGGTATCCTTTTCAAGAACAAGTAGCAGTAGTACTTTATCTACTCAGTCTGCTCCAGCTTCTTTAAGATCACCCATAAAGTTAAATTACAGTTTTGTCCCCTAGCCTCAGTTCAAATTTAAATAAAACAAAATATCTCTTGAGAATCATGGGACCTACAACATGTTGAAGAGCACAGTGAAAGCTAATTTAAGTGCTAGAAATTAGGTGAAAAAGTGATCTTGAGTTGTACGGATATTAAAGAAAGACTTCATTTCTGAACATAAGAGCTTCATAAAGGTAAATTTGTGTTTCTTAGCAATCCAGCTCTTAGTATCCGTAATATCATGTTAATACACAAAATGCCAAGAATAAAGAATACAAAGAAATGCTAAGAAGAAAAAAAGGAAACCATTCAGAGGACACCGGATATATTTTTAAAACTAAAATAACTGGGCTATATTTTTCATCCACTTTCCTCTCAGTAAGACAGTAAGGCAAATCTGAAACACTGATTGTACACTTATGCTTATGCATTCCCTAAACATTATGGTATCCATGAAATACATATGTGCTAACATGTCTTTATGTTTGTCTTGTAAGAGGAGTTCTTTTAACACTATTGTTCACAAATGTCACTTGTGTAAAATTGCCAGCCTCACTCACAGCCTGTTTCCTAAGACCAAAAATAACTTCTTTTGTCTATACTTCAAGTAAACAGTTTCAATCACATTTCAGTTAAATAGCTTGACTTCTTTATTTAGACTGCTTTCTGAGTATATTTCAAGTGGACTTTACACACTGATCCACTTACTAAAGATGAAAAAAACCCCAAACAACTGAAGAGTCACCTATTACTGCTCATTCATTCAGTAATTTCAGAGAGAAGAAATGAATCTCTGTGTATCTCTGATGAGTCAATACAGGCTCACATACAACTGGAATTTTGTCGAGAGATGCTACTCAAAGACTTTTTTTTTTCTGAAAATACAGCAAATCCATAGTTTCAGAAGATCATTTTAAAAGGTGAAGAAACGAGCAAGAACTCATCAGATGCAGTTTCTGTTGATCCAATACTATTGTGTATTAACTACATATTTCAACACTCCATCACTTCTAACAGCTAATAAACCACCGTTATCAAAGCATGTATCTATTTAATATTGTCATTTGTTTAAACTAACAATTCAGGTGACCCTAGAGTGCTTTGAAGTATATGCATTTAGCATCCAAGATTCCCTTGCTTTCAGGCATGGAAGTAAACTTACCATCCAACAAGATGTACCAACAAGAGTACAAAGAAAAGAACCAACCAACAAACCAAAACAAAACCACAAGCAAAACAAAACTAAACAACCCAGAAAGCACACATTATTTTTCTCATAACTCCACTGAAGTGATCGATAGATGAACTTTGATTAAGAAAATAAGAACATAAATCCCCCATGCAATTTTGAGGCAGATGCAGTAAGTTTTATCTTCGGACTCAACAGAATATACAGATATCATCATTTTCAAATACCTGAGTAGTCTCATGAAAGGAAACAGAAGTATCACAGGTGCAACTTCTACCACATGTAAATGGTTTGCTGGATTAGAGCTCCCACACAGCAACATGAAAGATAACAACAGTGAAATCTTACAGAATAGTTCAGGACTAGAAAGGCAAGACCTTGCTTTTTTTTAAAACATACCAGGGAAACAACCAAAATATCTGAGAACTTGTATGGCAATCAAAGGAAACAGAACTTTCATACTGCTGAGTATGTAATTTTATTGGGGAAGTAAAGAAAACAAAACAAAACAAAACTTGAAAAGCTAATGAACTGATAAGAATTAAGTATGGTTCTTAATAGGCGATGCACCTGTGTGGACACACTTGTGTGGTTCAGGTAAGACCAAGGCATTTATTACTTCTCTTTCTTGCATGGACTCTCTTTGTCAGATGGTATGTAAACTCATTCTGCAGCTTTTCATCTAGTCAAGGATTTACGGAAAGCTCTACATCCTGCTCTCAAGACTAGCAGGGAAGAAACTATTTTTGATACCTCTTCTCTTTTTTCCAAAGTTATAAGTAAACTAACAAGAGGTTCAGATTGCTAGGGGATGAGAAAACAAACACTGACTACACAGATGACACAAGGTTTACTACCTTGTAAAGTACAGGACAAGAGCAGGAACCCAGCCATTAAACTGCTGGAACACTCTGCAAACCACAGCACAGGGTACCAGTAAGACCTCATCAGAACTGAGACAGGCAAATCCGGTGATCCATTTGCAAAAAATATGATTCAAGTTGGCGGAAGAACAGGAAGAGGATGCTAGGAATTTCTGGGAATGGAAAGCTTATTTACATTAGCAACAAAAGTAGCCTGGCTTGCATAAGGATTGCAATACAATGACAATTAGGGAATAAAACTGCTCTTTAAATGTCAGAAGAAGCATTACAGAAAAGTCTTAGGATGAAAGTTAACTCTTACAAAAACAGAAAAATAAGGAGGGCACACTATGAAAAGAGACCAAATTTAAAAGTTCATCGTTCTCAGAGATACTGGTCAAAAACTTAGTTGCAATAGCAAAGGTAAACCACCCAAGTACAGTAAAGATGTATATAACGATCACACAGCTCAAGATGTCTTTCCGTTTCATTCTACACCTACTAATTTTTCCCCTTAGATGAAAACTTGTTTTCAATATAGAATCCTAAAATGGTATGGCTTGGAAGGAATCCTAAAGATTATCTAGTTCCAACTCCCCCGCCATGGGAAGGAACCTCCCACTAGCCCAGGCTGCTCAAAGCCCCATACAACCTGACCCTGAACACCTCCAGAGATGGGGCATCCACCTGTGCCAGTGCCTCATCACCATCACAGTAAAGAATCTGTCAATAATATCTTACATAAATCTACCCTCATTCTGTTTAAAACCATCCCCACTTGTCCTGTCACTACATGCCTTTGTCAAAAGTCCTTCTCTGGCTTTCTCATATGCCCTGTTTGGGTACTGGAAGGCTGCAGTAAGGTCTCCCCGGAGCCTTCTCTTTTCCAGGCTGAACAACTCCAGCACTCTAAGCCTTTCTTCATAGGAGAGGTGCTCCAGGTCCCATGACGATTTTTGTGACCCTCCTCTGGACTCGATCCAACAGGTCCATGTCCTTCCTGTGCTGGGGATCCCAGAGGTGGATGCAGCACTGCAGGTGGGGTCTCACCAGAGCAGAGCAGAGGGACAGAAACCCCTCCCTCGCGCTGCTGACCACACCAATTTTGGTGCAGCCCAGGACACGGTTTTCTGGACTGCATCCAGCTGCTCATCCACCAGCACTCCCAAATCCTTCATCTCTGGGCTGCTCTCAACCTATCCTCTGCCCAGCCTGTATTTGTGCTTAGGTATTTATATATCAAAGTATTTATAGGCCAAAGTAGATTCACATAATCAGCATAAACATCCAAACACGTAGCCGCACCAGTTGCAGCAGTAAATACACTAAGGTACCATGGACTTAATTACTATAGACTATTATTTTACTATGAAAATAATTAAAGGCCACGCTAGTAGCCCCTAAGATGACAAGAATTTATTTCACTATATGATTTAGTAAATCTTGAATCCGATTACAAAACCAGAGTAACAGTAACAAAAATAACAGGTCTGGAATAACTGGGGTCAGGGGGGAAAAACTTGACTTTGGTAATGAATTTTAAAAATGAGCTGTTAATTTTTTAAACACAGAAAATGGGAAAAGGTTACAGAGGTCTACTAAGAAACCCCTAAAATATATGCCAAAGTCTCCAGAAGATTCCCTTTCAGACTAAGTTTCAGAACACATATCCATTAGAAATGAGAAGTGTTATTCCAACATCTGAACTATTTTAGATCTAATGAATCAGCAGGAGTAATACATACGGTGTTGATACACCAGCCAACACTTCTCCTCTGGGAATGGCACAGTTCATACAAAATGTTGAACAACTCCTTAAATATCCACTGCTGAGTAAAACTTTGAGAACTAAAAAATAAAGTATTGTTCAAAATGGCAAGGCTTCACAAAATGAAACCACAAGCGTAGCAGCTGTCATAATAGAAGCTCATATGAAATCTCTTTGCTGTCAGTTTCTGTGAAGAAATGCAAACTTTCAAGACCAAGATTTGGATAATAACCTTGTGGACCCTCTTAGGTATTCCTGTCTCTCCAATTCCTGTGTATATTTCCCTGTTCTGTAACAATGGTATCACTCTTTCTCTCACACTGTGCCCACAGTAGCTGGTAATGCAAATAATTTCCATAAACCAAAGGTTTGAGCTGTCACACGAATCATTCCATTATTGGGACTATCATACATGTTCTGAATTGTAATATTCAGCAATTCGAAAAAGGAGCTTATTTCAACTTGCTTCTGAAAGAGGCAAAAAATCTTTGCAACAGACTTACTAATCAACAACAGAAATGTGTGCGGCTTCTGTGTTTTGTGGGGGTTTATTACTGGTACTTAACGTATGTGCTACTACTGGAAGTGATGCAAGGGACTGTGACAGCAACCCCTGCAGATGAGAGCAAGCATTCCTGCTTGCCAGGAGAAGCCAACTTCTCATCCAGGAGAAGCATTCGGCCAGCTGGCCATGGCACAGCATACAGCAAAGTGATGATAACCCCCATGCCTGCAGCAACAGGCAGCAGCACCAGGTGTGGCAGCCCCTCCCCGAGGCACCAGGATGTGCTTCACTGATTTGCTACAAGAGTTCTGTGTTTTCAGAAACAGCAATAAAAGCTCTTGTGACAGCACAATCACAGGTTCAGATCTGACAACGGACTCAAGCTGAAAGAGAGGAATTCAGGACAGTGCTGTTCTTCAGTTATTTTGATGACAAATATGTAAAATCCAAAGACTCAGGAAAAACAGAAAAAAACCCCAAAGCATTAATTAGTCCAAAAGTGAAAATTCCAGTCTGCTTCAGAATTAACCTACACTGCTGAACAACATCAGTCCATAAATATTCACCATTAAATATACTTAAGAAAGATACCACTTGTCTTCAGCTTTGTAGGGAAAGTGTTTAGCTCCATCCTGATGGGATGTCCAACAGCAATGTGTAATAAAAGAGAGCCAAGAATTAAAAAGACAAAGACCTGATTTTTAGAACAGATATTGCTCTGGGAGACAGACTAGGGAGACTCCACTCTGTGAATTAGAAATGCAAAATAGTAGCATGAGGATAAGTCTGTTCACCATCGTTTTAAATGTTTCTTACGGCCTTTCAGGCTAGTGTTTTCATAGCCTTTAATGAAAGAACATGAAGACTGAAGAGAAAAACACCTCTTCAAAAAACTGGAATTGCATCGTTCATGACATTCAGGGCTTATGAAAATTCAGAACCTAGCAGCTGTTACTAATGACAAATTATAAGTTATAAACCACTGTACCTAGATATTTTCTGGGGAAGAAAGTGTATTCAATCTCAAATTTCAGAACTCATCTGAAACTAAAAATGGGCCAGAGGCATATGTCAGTTTGTTTGCTTGCTTTATATTTTAATTCATTTACTTACTTAAAATCTGTTTTGCATGTCAACAAAAGCTTGAGGGGTGGGGGAAGAATTTCCAGTAACTGAATTTATTTTTGCGATAAATACCATCTTTATTCTTAACACAATTTTACTCATGTAACAATGCCATTGTTTCTCCATCCTCTCCTCAACACTAGTCTCTAAAGTGATTATAGCTAGATAACGAGCTTGAAAGGATAGGAAATTCAAAGAGTTTGTAAGAGGAGAACAAAAATAAGACCATTTGGTTTTTCAGTAAAAGGATGGTATTCAGAGATCTTTTCCATGCACAAAAACGAGCAATTTTATATCCTCACATAATCTTGTGCTCATGGCCACAGACAAGGCAACATGGTAACTATCAGGCAGTGCAGCATCTTACTGTAATTGTAATGAAAACTCCAAATACAATTACATTTTGTTTTTATCCAGACGAAGTTAACCCATACTTAACAGTGTGCCTTACCCACCCACAAGGTGCTAAAGTGATCTTTTTCAACAGAAGTTTCTGATGAGGACTCAGACAGAATAATATTTACACTGACATGTCTCAGACATTTGACTGGCACAAACATGAGTGGCTAAAAACGACATGTGCCTTGTAACCACTGTTGCATGTATACCATTTCTCAATGAAAAAACATCTTGGAAAGTTAATACAGCACTGCACACAAGTGACGTCAATTGCACGTGACTTTAACTGGGACTAACAAATCTGTATCACTGCTTTTGCTTTAGACTTACAATACATTTGAAGTGCAATCCAGCCAAGATACTTACACTAGCAATTTCCACCCTCTCTGCTCTTTCCTCCTCTCATGCAGTATCCATATAACACGCAAATTTCATCACTTTTATTTTTCCAAGCTTCCTGCCATAGAGCATCATTTAGTCACAGCAGACAAGATCTGCACAGGATGCAGAAAATACTAGATGCTCTGGAAACTGCTGGGTTGGCTCTGCTTATTATTTTTAATGACAATTTCTTACAAGAATGGTAGATTTACATGTAGATGTATTCATCCTTTTTCATATGTTTCTTTGGGAAATAGGATCTGAAACAGAACCCAAGGAATAGATTCAAATGTTCCTAGGGGAAAAAAAAAAGCTGTATTCTTCTCCATAAGCTCTGGCCCCAAGACTAAAGAGCCATCCTTGCTCCCATAAAAATGAATGAAGAATTCTCTGATCTTCCTAAGCCAGCTTTTGTTCTTTTCAGAGACTTTCCAATGGAAAGATTTGCATTACGGCCTTCTTTCCTGAAACTTTTTCATTTTCTCCATGGAAAAAAAAAAAGGTCTTAGATTTCTTTTTCTCTATAGAAGAGTGACCTCTGCAGTCAGACTCTGCAGAGCCTTTAATGCTGTTCTTTAATCTCTTTTTCAGTGTCAGAGATTTTGGGAGGTAGGGGTGAGGGGGATGGAGAAGAGCGGAAACAGGAAGAAAAACATAAAAAAACAATCAACCTCTCAGAACTCTGGTATTGAGTGTTTCAAATGCAGATAGCCCCCCCTCCTTTTCTTTTGCTACAGGATGAAAAATGGCTCCAGATTTGGAGGAAACAAAAAGCAAAGCCATTGCCAACAAAGGAACCATGCCACCAGTACTGAAAGAAATTTAATGCTGAAATGTTCAGAGGTGACCCCTTTCTGTAGAAAAGGATCCTGAACCTACTTCAGACGACAAATTGAATCAACAGTGGGATGATGCTGCCCTCTCTAGTGCATTAACAGAAGTGCTGTATGCAAGACACAGAGGTTTTTTGTTTGGGGTTTTTTCTTTGTAGAAGAAAAAGCATAAGCTGTGTCTGATTTCAGTTACTTCACTTCAAATGTGCACATACTGAAGTGAATTCAGGGAAAAGCAGCAGTGTGAAACAACATTCAGAAAACACGATGAACTAAAAAACTGAATAAATAATCTTTTTATAATAAAAGAATTCATCAAGAGCACATATTTCACGATTTGATACATTCAGAAGATTGTTACAAGAGAGATCTGTGCTCCATGGCCGTTTGCATGGTCTACTAAACAGAGCAAATTGCAGTCAGAGAGATTTAGTGTTAATATCCAAAGAGCTGGAAAAAACCCAAAAACATGTGCAGCCAGCTACTCCTGTACCTAGAGAAACAACTACCAGTAAACTTTCTGCAGTAAGGCACAACTAACGCAAATCCAGCAACACTGTGCAGGATCTCGTTTTGCACGTCCCTCCTTACACTTTTCCATGTAAGCAGACAATACAACAAGCCTTTACAGATTCAGAGAATGGGTGAGGATGGAAGGCATTTTGGAGAACATACAGTTCAAACTCCCTGCTCAAGGCTTTGCACTGTCAAAAATGGCTTAATCTGTGTGTTCAACAAGTTTGGTCACTCATAGCCTGATTGAAGGTCTGGATCGGCCACAAGGGAACAGTAAATAAAAGTTCGCTGGATAAATTAAGGATTTAGTTAATAAATCAGAAATTATTTATTAATATGCCTTACGAAGAATTGAGACATTATGAGAAATTTCTTTTCCCCAAATCAGTAGCCATTTTCATATGTATCATAATTTCAGGCTGCATTTGATTAAATGAATGACCAGTAGCTAAAAAAAAGAAACTATACTGTTCCAACTACACAGTGAAAGAAAACAATTAAACAATACTTTTCTTTTATATTCCAACAAAAAGCAGTGAAAAAGCAGCACCACAAACAGTTGTCTTCACAAACTCTTTTCTAACACTAAGATCATTCCAATACCATTATAACCATCTAAGCTTATGCAGCCCATCTTACAAGTATAGGAAAGTGCAATGTATGAGCTGATCATAAAATGAAGAGTTAACTAGGCATTTGTTCATGATTGTGTTTCCTGCACATCATACACAGGCCACAGAAAACAGTACATAATAACAATAATAACAAAAAAGATCCCAAAGATCCTAAAGGCTTTTCTAGTTGTAACTGACTGGAAGTTGAAGAGCTGTCTTGCACTTTCAGTACTTCTTGAACAGCAAGTGTTGTATCTTTTTGATATACAATATTTCGTCCTAAGCAAAGTAGTCTCCGCTCCTAGAAAGAAAAATCTTGATTTTGCAAAGAATGGTTACAAGTGAATAATGAAGGAAGTCTAAACATAATGTTTTGTAAATCTACTCAGGACCAAGATACTGTAAGTACAATGGACTGCATCAATCAGAAATTGCAGATCAAAACTATAACTTGGATTTCTATCAAATCACCATACAATTTGCAATACAGCTGAGCTGCCTCTTCATTCACTCAGCTTCTATTTTTTGCTCTCCTGTAATACTTCATTACCTAGGGATGTCCCTCCATATTTTACTCTCTCCTACAACATATGTTTCCACATTCCAGTGTCTAGCTGTTGAAATTACAAAATTTTTTGTCTAAATTAGCATCCAATTTACACATTCTGTTGTAAGTGATTTTAATATCTAAACAGTGCCCCTAGACATGTAAGAGCTGTCCAGTCACATCAATAAGACCACAGCAGTCAGGCATCACTAGAAATTCCATCAGACATTTAAGAAAGGTTTGAGTTTTTTTATCCAACAGTATAAACTTGTATCGTATTTGGTTAGCAAACTTATATTTTAGGTCTCTCTATCTGCACAATATAATTGCAAAATTATGATAAGTAATGTCATGCTATTTAAGTCTAAGCACTTTGGTCTCAAATCCAAAACAAAGACAGGGCAGCTGAAAACACCACTGCACAGATTATAAAGGAATCCCTAATTCTGTCCTTTATAAAATGTTATCTATAATTTATTTGGGTTTTCAATTCTGTAGGGAGAGACTTTCACTCTTTATTAAATTTAGTATTTTTCAAAACAATTTAACAAATGGTGCAGTCAAAACAAGTATTTCAAAATGCAGAGGACAAGAACAAAAATTAAATTACCTTAAAACGTGCAGAGAGAGTTTTAGAGGAAGATTTTACTTCAGTGATAAACTTTTTGCTATTTATTGTCCCATAAAAGTCATAAAAATGAATGATGCAATAGTCATGAAATAAAAAATGAAAGGCAACTATATTTATAGGTGCATATCTATTAAGAACTGTCTATTAAGAAGTGTTTTAATAACAGGCAATATTTTATCACTATCAGCTTCAAATCCATTCTAGACTTGTATTTAAAACACATAGTCCACAACTACCACATTAAAATCCCAGCTCTCATAAATCACAATGCAAACTAAAACCTCTTGTCTACTAAGCCAAATTTACAAAACCTGAGACTATGTTTAGTGCTTAGCACTCTTCTTGTGTAGGCAAAAAAACCAGTTTTCCAATTCGATTTTTTTTAATCCTGCCTTTTCAAAAATAAGGTAAGATAAAACATGATCACAGTTTAAAACTAAGAGCCCTGTGCTTTTTTTTTAAACATGTCTGGAGTAATAAAAACAGGATGGAAATATTTCTGAAACTTTTTGTGAACCCGTTTAGAAGTGTCTTAAATTTAGTCACTAGCTACAAAGCACCAAATCTCAGCAGAACATGATGCATTGTCCCCAACAAGTAACAGCTTCTCACTCTAAACCGCATATTTTGTCAAATCACAGTAAGCCTTAGAGAAGTATCCAAAAAGTTATGTGAGAAAGTTTTTGCCTTGTGGTGTATACAAATCAGTGTCAGCTAAGGGAAGCTTGCTGATTTTGCATTGAGAACAGAGAAAGCTCATTTAATTTTTCATATTTCCCTGCCTTTGTCCATAGGGTTTGGTGGTTCAAAAAATTGATTTATTGTCTAGAAATTATGTTCGTTGTTAGTTTGCAGATTTTATTTTACGGGTGACTTTTGAAAAAGGTGTAAATAAAAAACAATTTAAAAAAGGATAGTTTCCAAAAAGACAATTGTACTTGAAACTCAGGATTTATTTATTTTAGATAGAGGCGAAGAGAGACAAGTTTGTTTGATTTTCAGAAGTTCTGAATGACCACTTACTGCCATTACACAAAGATAATTCCTACAGTGGACAAATTAAGATATTAACGGACACTAAAATTGTCAGAGTAACACATACACATACAACAGCAAACTTAGGAGAAGTGGACCAGCATGTAAAACAGTTTCGTTTTAACTAAGACTTAAGGTCTTACACACAACTTAAAATAAACTTCCAAGGTATTACGAATTCATTAAAAATTACTATAGATCTACTGACCTTTGAAATAAGTAGGTCAACTCTCTTTAAGACTATATACCATACATTCAAGCTATCTAATGTCTTCATATACACTACACCACTTCACCCAATCCCAGTTTTCGTAAGAATATACATGGAATTTTAGGGGGTTTTTTTAAGGAGAGTTGTGGCAACATTGCCAAAAAAAAACAATTCTTGGGCTAAAATTTTCCATGGAGTTGTCTGCCTCAGACTTTGCTTTTAAATTCACTTAATTAATTTTTGGCAAACATCGATTTAGCTTTTCCAAGAATTCCCAAAGGAATATTCCAATTTCTTTGTCTCAAGACTGTTATTCTTCTTCCCGATACCTTTGCCTACATCATTATACACCTTCTACAAAAGAGAGAAATGCTATGAAGAAACAGCACCTTGTCCTGTAGTCAAAGAATGTGACACAGACGTACCCTCCAACGTCTGTGATGGAATCTGCTTAATAATGCTACACAAGTAATTAACTCAGGATCATTTATGAAACATGCATCAGTTCTACAGACTGCTCCCCCATCAATCCACAATTAGATATTCAATGAAATGACAGCTCAATCTTCCTTCTCACAAACAGCAACACTTCAAACAAGTGCACTGACTCTCAAGGTTGAGCATCTGTGGTGAAAAAACTGCAGTCAGTGCTATCTACAGCAGTTTTTCATATATGTGCATCTTGCATGTGCCATTTTACTTTCTCATTTATTTCGGTGACATTTATAGAAGATCAAATTAGCACGGTAAAAAAGGACCTTGAGTTTCAAAAGTGATTTCGGCCAAGCACAATGTGTGACTCCTACTGGTTTGCAAATAATGATGAATATGGATTAAAACAGACTAAAGCTTTACTTCTTCCGAATATGTATTGTGGGTAAAGGGAAAGAGGCAAAGAAATCCAATACTGCAAAACTCAGTCTATTTTTCTGAACTGAAAATTAGTAGAAGGGAGCCTAAACACCACAGATGAGGTTATTGAACATTTGCTATCATGCTATAAAAAACATATGTAACGCTGTGACAAATGTCATGGATGAAACCACAAAATGCAGGACAAATTAGTGTACACTCTTCCACTTAAAAATGGTATGGCTCTTTCGCTATTAGACCAGTCACATCTTCTGTTGATAATCAGTCTACTAACCTTGAACCTCAACTCCTTTTTGGCTGTAAATCTACTTATCTAGAGATGTAATTAAGAATAAAAGGCTGATGGTGCTCTCTAAAAGATAGTTTACCGATATTTTTGTACTGTGAAGTGAAAAAAAAGGAAAGAAAAATATATTATAACCATAAAAAATCCCCACTGTTTCCCTTCTTCCAATGTCAAATAGAGACAATGGACAAAGTTATTTGGCTTATTCGCGAATAACACAGAGACAACTTCTAAAATTTGGAAGCAGTTTTTAAAGTCTTGAAGGTTTAAAGCAAATCCTTCATTATGATTTTTTTAAAGGAATACTTTAAAAAGCAAGGAAGCAAGAAGACTGGAGCAGTTCTGTCTTCTGCAACTCATGGGTGAGGTGACACAAGCTTCACGAAGAAACATACCATATCAGTGTGGTCAGACTCAAGTAACTAACAAACAAACTTTCAATTTAATGCATTAAAATAAACAGTTAGAAAGTAGGTATTTTCCTGCAATCAAACTAGGAGCTCTTTTCAGCTATAATGAGAAAAAAATAATTAAAGTAAGTAGTTGTACCGATTCCATGACACAAAGATGAAATTACATCACTGCTAGTAGCTCCAACCTAATGGCAGGCAGTAATTATGACACGTACTTCACAGTACAATGCAGGATCAGCAAGTAGCACATAGCTAGATTAATATCAATAATTAGTGAGCAACTCAGAAGCTAGGGGGTTTTTTTTTCCATCTACATTTACAAGAAGGATGTTTACATAGGAATGTTTAACAGTGCCTACAAGTACCAAGTGTTTAAATATATAAAGTGCTAATGAATACTTGAGCCATATGGTCAGCCCAGAATGCATACACAAGTATACCTGTAACACTTATCTAAAAATGAATACATCGCTGTCAGACTAATTAAATCCTTTTTATAAGTAAGGACTTCTTTTATCTGCATATTAGATTTACAATGAATTACATTTAGATCAACCCAAAACCAAATAAACCTCCAGATATAACCTGTTTTTACATCTCTTAACCCTAAATGCTGTATTTCTGCAATTTCACTGAAATGTGTTTCTAATTACAAAATATTTCTGTAAAGAATATACTAAATACGAATTGCAAGGATGATTGGACACTAGGACCTAGGACAATACTGATCCTGGGACCTGCCAAAAGAGGAATAAAAATACAAGTACATGCTGTACTGCCTTTTTAGGTGGATTTTATGAATACAGTTATGATGGTCAATATTTTAAATGCTATGCTCTGTTACATGCCTAGGATTAGACAGAAACATAATTCAATCCTCCCTAGATATATGAAGAGTGACAACACTTAAGAGTTTCTAACAAGCCCTTCATTTCACAGAAAAATACAACTGGCCTCTTCTGAGCAACAACAGTTTCACAACAGCAACTCTAGTATATTAGTTGTATTCTACAATGACAAGATTTTGGGAAATTAAAATACTTTTCACATTTCTTAGATGTCCACACTAAATCCCTGAATTTTGCAGGCAATCCCCACTGAGTTAATTTCTTCCAAAGCACATGGGGTTTGAGTAGAAGTAAATCTTGCAGTTCTGGCACACCTATTTCCTTCCTACTCATGAGCCTCATCCTCTATGCACCCACCTCTTTTATTCCTGAGCTCTCTTTCTTTGTAACTTCCTTTTTCTTCATTACCTGTGATTCTCATAAGTTTCATTTTATGATCTAGGTGTAACGTAGAAGGATCCAAGATGCTACTGTATTAAAAAAGGGATATGCAGTCACTTCTGGTTTTAACTGCAAACAGTGGTAACTGAAATGGGATGAACTAAGCTCTTGTCGGTCATGCATACCTGAATAATAACAGTGATAATTATTAATAATAAAAATAATAGCCTTCAAGCACATCACAACACAAAAGAAACACTCTCTTAATATAAGAGATTTTTGAGCAATTAGGTTGAAGATTACTTTCTTTTCAGGCAGAAAAAAAATAAAGAGACAAACATCAAGCTTCACATCTTAAGAAAAATCCCTAACCCAGAAGCCCAAAATAAACAAACAAACAGAACCCCATAGTTTTCTTCATGCATCAACTTCTTATGCCTTCTGAAATACCTTTTAAAAAAGGCCTCTAATCTATACAAGATTGCGGCAACTCACTGCTAATACGGCTTCAAGAAATTCTCTTTTTTATCTTCTGTATCTGACAACACAGGGATATTTCTGTAGGGCAGGACCACCTTATTACTTAAATGTCTATGACAGTCTGAAACCTACAGAGACAGGGCTTAAATACACCACTTTGAGAGGGTTATTAAGTTGCAGCATCTGCAAAAGTTTATCAGAATAAATATTTTCAGTCATATTATACTTCTGCATTTTTTCTGTTAGATGAAATTTCAGGTTGAGTAGATTTCCAAATTAATCTATTAACATTCAATTCCAGTGGCTAAACCAAACTTGCCTGAAGAGAAGGTTGGCCACACTCCCTCCCTGCTACACTTGGGAGTATTTTCACAAAAGCAGGGTTACTAGAGGAGATTAAATTGAGCTTGAATGCTCCAGAAATTTGCCTGGCATCACTGTAATGCCTCTTCCATTGTGCCTTGGGTCCTATCTCCCATGAGAAAATGTACCGAGTTCTTTTATCTTTTCCCTCTTTGGCCTGCATTTCGTAATTGCCAACACAGCACTGAAGGATCACAACCTGCCCCTGGGTAGGATAATTCTCAAAACAGAGATGCAGCAATACAGAGCTATTTAAAGGCTTTTCTTTTGTTGGCAAAAGAAAAAAGCTTACTTGGTTGAAGGAAGGGTTGAACATCTATAGATTGCACCTGTATACATAGCCTGAAGTGACACATACACATTTTCTTAGTGTTTCTTTCTCAGAACTGTCTTGTTTTAAACTGTCCCCCACATCCTCCAAGCTGCACAAAAACTCCAGACTCACTCTACTGTATTTGGATTTATCTGATGCTATCAAGGTGAAAAAACATCTTTTAAAATAGCTTCAGTTACTAAAAAGACAAAACCCTGCATTACATTTTTGCAATATAGAGAATTCAAAATATATTAATGAGGTTTATCTGTAAGTTTTTTCTTGTTTTTCTTGTTTTTCTTGTTTTTTCTCTTTGTTCATAAGTTACTACTAGTATTATGTAAATCACAGCACTCTTCCCACACTCAAAAAAATTATGGAATCATAAAAAACATTAATTACATCAAGAAATTGCAATCATGTTGACCAGAGCCAGAGAGTAATGAGAAGTGTAATTTCCAGTGTTAGAAATAATTCTGAGGAATCACGAGAAAGGAACTAAGCACGCACTTTGTTTTCTTTGGATAGGATTTATACAGTATAGAGAAGGAAAAGATATTTTTATATCCCTAAGGAAGTCCTATTCCTTTTCCCCTTAAACAGTGCTCAGTCCAAACACAGCCTCTTTACCTAGAACAAATGCTATCCCATCAATTTCTGTTGGATAACCACTGAAACAGCTTTTAGACGCATTTACAATAAAGTTTTCTTTGCTGCTTCTTAGCATCACACATTGTTGATGGTGGCAGTGTCACTAAACACTAAGATAAAAACAAGAGAAAAATCACTCACAGTAATTGACAGACAGTAACCTTTCATTCCACCATTACCCATGACAGAGAAAAAAACAAACTGCACCACATACACCTGACCTCCACTTTGAATTATTTAAATCATTGTGGTGAAAGCAAGCACTGCAAGCACATTAACAGAAATACAGTTCACATGTAAATGAGTTTGGAAAGCCTAAAAGACAGGAAGGTAAGCACCCATTGCTCTTGTGCAGCTTTTGCTGTGTTCCGAGCACAGCCTTAAGCATCTCCCAAGACCCAGTGTTTCTTATGGAGTCAGCTGCTGAAAGGGTGGGCTCCCTCCCCATTCACTACTCCATCAGCACAACAGCCACAATCTTCCTCACCAGCACAACTGACAAACAATAGAAAGCACTGAAATGAAGACTTTCATGTGACTGTGACAAAAGACAAGACGGCAGCAATTGCTCCTGGAAGAACAATGGATCTTAACCACATGCAGAACGGGAGCCTCAACCCTTCAATTTAGCTTTTCCCTCAAGTGTCTCACACTTTCAACTATGAACTAATCAAGCTAAAAAGGCAGAGGGAGAGAGACTGTCATTTCTATTTTTAAATACAAAGGAGACAGTCAGGTACTATCAAGATGAAGGCTAGCAAGATTGACACAGTTAGGATCTAACAATCATGTCTAACAGTCATGTTGGTTAAGGCAGGCATACACCAATACAGGCCTTTTCCAGCAGATTTGCATAGTATGTTTCTGTTCAAGAAAGACAGGCTTGAATGCTGTATTTCATTAAGATGTTCTGTAATATTGTGGCTGGCCTGCTAGTGGAATATTAACAGATTTTTTTTTAATATCCTTGGTATTCTTTTTCATCATAAAAAAGAAAACTTAGTATCTTACAAAAATTTTTGTAAAATGCTCTGCCTCTTTCTCACAGCATGAAGCAAGCAGGAAGTCAATGTATTTCTGAGCCTCCACATTAATTTTAGAATCCAAAAATGAAGTGTCACCAGGGTTCCCAATTACCTATCTAATACACTTTTGAAAAGCAGGCCTAGACAGTCTTATAAATAAAGGTCTCATAAAAAGGCATAGACGAGCTTATACATAAGTACGTTTTACATTCAGAAAAGTTCATAAGAAATTCAGAGAGACTGCTAAGAGTTACTAATGTTTCTTCTGACACTGAAGAACCTAATTTTCTTCATTTGGCACTTTCATCAACTTCATATTGCATTTTAATGAACATATTCTCACCTAAACAAAAATGGCTGGACTTAGATATGTTTGCATGCAGAAACACAATATAGTCCAGGGTAACTTGTTGTGGGGGTAACTGATATTTTAGATGACTGAAATCAATGCCTTACAAAAACAGGTATTTCACTAAGTCTTACAATACCAAATTGTATGGACAGTAGTTAGTAAGATACAAAAAAACAAACTGAACGCAAAACAGCAAGGGTTTTACTAAAAGAAGTGAGGCTACAATGTGGAAGGAAACTATTGAACTAAAAAGGAGATTAAGAATGGAGTTCCTTACAAACCATTGTGAGAAATGACCTTGTAGTAAAAACAAGCAAAAAGCCCTGGATCATAAATATGATATTTGACGATGGTTAAAAAAAGAATCAAATTGAAACCAGTATCAATACAGAGTAAAATCAGAATATCACATTGCAAGAACTGAATAACCTTCGAGGACCAAAGTGATTGTAATGACAAAATACAATAGCACAAAGACAAGGTCAAGCATTCTGGGAACAGGACAAATTGCTACTGTAATTCTACTAGAGAATCATCAAGTCAAAATAAGAGAGCAGGAGAATGAGTTGGATGTATTAATCAATTGGGATGAATATAACCTGTCAAAGAGCTGCAGTTCTCAAAAAGGCATATGCAATCTGGCTATATCAAGGGAGGAATTTTCTGTAGAGATGGGGATGTTTTAAAGCCATTTTACAAGAAACTGGTAAGATCTCATCTGGAACTCTGTGAATATTTCTGGTCACCTGTCTTAGAAAATTCATGATTTAAGCTTAAGCATGTGCAGGAGAAAGCTACAAGAATAACCACAGAAGCGAGGAGAGGACTGTTCGAAGAGGATGCCAATGGAGGCTTGCTTAATTAGCCTAGTAAAATGAAAGCTGAGAGGCAGTAAGTACTCTCTGTAAACAAACCAGGGATGTAAGAAAAGGGAAGGAGTAAAACTCTTAAGCTGTAGGCAACACTGGCACACAAAAAGTGGATATTAACAAGCAGTGCTGGGAACTGGAAGCCCTCATCATCACGTGAACAATATGCTGAACAGTTTTTGCCAGCAGTAATCAAGGGAAGGAACATCACAGGAGCAAGGGGCTTTTTTGTTTGGTTATAAACAGTACTACTGCTGCTGAAAGCCAGAAGATTTCAGTAGTCATTTTTTCTACAGGCCTGCGCCTTACTCATATTCCAAGCTCACACACCACTTTTCCGACTGTCATTTCTTTCACATTTTCTCTTTTTGTACATACAGTGCAGAAAACCATTTGCACACACTTCCCAACAAAACCTCCTCACTCTGAGGTATTCCTCAGCTTGAAGGCTCTAGCTGAAAGGCTAAAACACCAACCTTTTCTGACCTAACCACTAGCACACCTAAAGGTGCAGAGGCAGTTTTGGCAGGTTCTTCTGTAAACAAAAACTTAGGGAATTTTTGATGTCTGCAAGATATCCCAATGCATCAGCACCAGACAGCAACTCTATAGCTCATGCTGTTCTGCATAATTAACCAATTTGCAAACTCCAGACCTGTAATACTTACATGAACCTACACATAGCAACCTAGCAGGGCACCTATTATTCTCAAACAGGGGCAGCAGACTGTCAAAACACTGCTTGTTCTACCCAAAAGTTGCACATTATCCTAATGAAGAGTATTCTGCTATGAAAAGGTGTATGTCCAGAAATCCAAAGCAGACTAGCAATGGTCTTCCTCTGATATAACCTTGACTCATCTAGTACATTAGTTATTTGCATTAGTCTGGCTAGATTATGAATGTGTATCCAGCAAGACAGATGGGTAGGCACATCCCGAATCCCTAGTGTTCAGACCCTTCAAAATTCTCTACCCAGTTAGCTGTAGAAAAGCAATATATCCTGGAACCATGCAGACACAGGTGGAAGACTACACTACCCAAACCCGCGCAGATTGCAGAGTCAAACTAGCATGCATTTTTGCATTGCAAAAGTGGATGGCAATAGAATTGAACATAACTGAACACAGAAGTGAATGCTTAGTTACGAATGTGAACTGTATGAACCACTGATACAAACACAATCCTCTTTACGTGCTGTCCAGGGCTGGCAGGAAACGTGATGAGCTCTTCACCTAGGGATGGGGAGGTACTTTCATTCAGTATGAAAACAGGATAGATTATTTAATGTCTAGTCCTGTATTAGACCTAAACGGCACTTAAATTGTGTAACTTGTTTGCCCAATTCCCACCACCGTTATATTACTCATACGAACAGTTACTTTCCTTCCAGTTTGCTACAGTTTGTGCTTGCAGATAGAGTGCTAACACACTGATCTTAATTACTGCTGTTATTGAAAGCTCACTGCCAGTTTCTGTAGGCACTTGAAGACAAATTTAGCTTGGGCAATTATGGTTTCTGTACGTTATTCGCTTGCTAGCTTGGTTTACTCCCTTTCAGCTAAATTCAGTCTCTGCGTCACCACACTCTTCCCTCTAATGAAAACATCCTAACCAACGTATACATCGTTCATTTTTAATAAAGCATAACTGTCCCCATCTAATATGTGGTTCGGCCTGATGCCTGCATACAGTAAAAAGAAAACCATATTAAGGAAGGTAGCATGGTGATCCAGGAGGGAAAACTGAACATAAATACCAGCCAGCACAACCAAGAAGCTAACTTGGAAGGGAAGGTACTCCTTGCTGCTTCAAGAGCTACATTCCTGAGGAAAAATAGCAAACTGCTGCTCTTTCAAGATCAGGTATACACTTAGAAGTCTCTCTGCATGGATGATATTGATTTGGAGGCATTCCTTATGTAATGGCCATCTGTAACGTTATAATTAGACTGAGCAGCATACATGCTGGATTCCTTTTCAACTCTGCCAGCATGCAGCCCTTCACCTATAACCAGAATATTAGGTATCTTTGGCAATGACCTTTCATTGTGTGATTTGTCCTTTCAGGCTAAATAGAATTCTCTGCTTAAATGTATTTAGTCTTCTTTGGAAGTACACAGTAATCTCAGTAGACACCAGCATTTCCACTGGTTCTCTAAAAATCACTCATTTGACAAGAAACATTTGATTACTGAAGTTACTTGATTCATTAACATTATGAAAGATTCCACGATAACAAATGAAGAAGACATAATAATAATTTAAATGAAAATATTTTTCTTTAAAATTGTCACTTTAAAGTTACCTTTAAAAAATAACACCACCACTAATTTTCTGTTTCATTGACATTTTTCCTTCTGCTGCTAACCTGAGGAAGACATTCCTGTTAGTGTAAGAGCTACAAAAAGACAACATGTGAATTTCCTATTGAATGGTTAGTCCATCACTTTTGAAGCAGATCAAGAAGACGGGTTTTATTTTAATGGTACAGTCTTGGAAGAGATGATGATTGAGGAAAATGGCTAAAATAATACAGTAAACTTCTAAATCAAATGTGACATTGAAAATCTGATAATTTTTTGTGTATCTCTTTTCCTAAATTCCTAAAGAATATCAGGTATTTGTGGACAGAAAACATGAAAATACCACTACGAGAGAATACAACTAAAAAAGTTAGTATTTACTCAAGACAAAGAACCACAAGGTTAAAAACCACAGACTATACATGTGCTCTGCCCTATGGAAATACAACTAAGCCCTTACAGTGATTTAAATCACAGTATGGATCTGTAGGGTATCAGGTGCTCTGACACTCACCCTCTGGTGGTTTCTTCCACGTGACTCAATTTCTCAGTGACATAAGAACTTTGTAACACAACCACCAGACATCTTTATCTGATCGCAGTATCTGTAAAAACTGTCCAAGTTATTAATATCCACTAGCTACTTGTGGCTACATGTAGGACAATCCCAGACTAGCTGCCTAAAAATATGTATCTGCACCCCAAGATGACAGCCTTACAACAGACTGCCTTTTTTTGTTCTAAGTGCAATTTGTTCTGTCCAAAATTCAGATTTCAAACACTCCAGCAAAATGTTCAGAGAAACTGTCTACATCTCCACTGCAATTTTCAAGTTTTAGTGCTTTCCTCGAGGTACCTGAGTATATACTACCTTGTGTATACCACTTCAATAGTCAGCTTAAATAAAATATATTACTTTCAGATTGAAGTTACGGCACAGATAAAATGACAATTTGTTACAAGCAAAAGAAACGCACAGCAAAGTGGCCTGGTCTCCTGATATTCTACCCAAAGCAGTTGCTCAATAACTTAGCACAGCACATGACCAAAAACAATTCATATTGTCCTTCTTCTACAAGACCAATATGACTACACATGGTAGAGTTCAACTCTCAATTACTACAAAGATAATGGCTCAACATTTAGCCTAAAATAAAACATATATTAATTCCACTCTTCCTTTGCAATACTCCTCCTCCTGAAGCTGGAATATAAAAGGACGAACACTCATCTCAGAAGCAGGAAAGCTGCTGCAAACAGCACTGGCTTAAAGCACAGAAAAGCCACCAGGCAGAGAAGGTCCCCAGGACATTGCCTGGAAGCACAGGAAGCACCAGTACAACTCCCTTACGGGGACAAGGCAGTTGTGTAGGCAGCATGATGCATCCTACAGTGACTGACCAGGACTACCCCTCTGATGTAAAGACCGGCACGATACTTTTGAGATAGCAGAGAATGGAGATGAACAATATGCTGCAAAGAGCATCCAGACCAGTAACCTTAAATCACAGCCCTTGATGGAGATTACCGCTGTGTGGTAGCAAATACCAAAACAAATAAAGGTATACTGCACAATACAAAACAAGCGCATTCAATACCCCCTGCATTCTGTAAGCTAGGAAGAAAGGCTTCCATCCTAGGATTCTACCTTTTGAAAACATAAGCACCATAATGACCTTTCCTCCCTATTTTCCGTATGAAATTTAACTTGGAAGCCATGAAAGTTGACTAGGAGCACCAATCTATTCCTTAGAGAGAAAGAAAAACCAACTAAACAAAAAAACCTCTAAAATCAAAACTGTGTTTCCTAATAATATGTGCCATGGTATTAAATTCCAACAAATACATCATTAATAAGAAGCTACGCTTAAGAAGCATGATAAGAACACTATATAATTAAAATCAGTATTGTGTTGAATATCGGATGTCCTTGCTACATTTCAGAAATTTATTTTATTATTTATTATTCACTCTAAACAACACAGTTAATAACAGCATTGTGGAAGTTATAATTCCAAAACATACACATGAAATGGGAAAAAAATAGAAAAATAATCCCTTTTCCTACGATTATTAAGCTTATGAAGTATTTTTAGTATTTTATTCTCGTTGCAAGATTTCATGAAACATTTCCTTTCCCACTCTTTATAGACACTGTGAAAACTTCAAAGAAATGTGAAAGCTTAATGAACATGAAATATAGCTGTGGTCTTTCAAACAGAGTTCTGAAACTAATTAAGTTGAAATACTGTAAAAGACACTACAATAGGAAAAAGCTGATGAACCTGTAACTGCATTTCAGCTGGGTTTGCTGTGGGGGAATATTTTTCTCCACACAGCAGCCACTGCTTACAGGCATTTACAAATTTGTTAAAATAATTGGAAGAATTAAGTAGGCCACTTTATGCATTTGTGAAAGGTAGGCACCAAGATAAGAAGCTTAGGTGTGTGCTGCTAAACCTGCCTGAAAGTAGCATTGCTTCATATACTGCTGCTTTGCATCTGGAGTCAGTTCAGGTGCTGAAGCCTTACACTCTGATACGAAACCAACTTTTAATTCTGCTTTACATATCTTAAACAGGAGCATTTTAAATGCATCATTCTCTCTCTTTCCTATATGTAGTGGTTCTAGATGATAAAAGTTCACTTTCCATTGCTTTACCACCTGTGGGGTAGTAACAGTAATGGCTAAAACAAGGAGAACAAACATTAGCCTGAAACAGGCATTAATGAAACAGCAGACAGTTCTTCGCTGCACAGAGGTGCAAGCATGAATACCAGTTCTCCAGAATAAAACTGCCCCTTTTATCTGCAAATAATTAGCTGCTCTAAAGTAAACGGGTTATACATCCAGTTTTCTTTATACACTGTTCAGTACTTCCCATGTGCAGTTCAAACACACAGTATGTACGAAGTCCCTCACACCTAAACCAGTTTTACACTTCACAACATTAAATCCAATTAAACGCAAATACAAGAAAGTAGAAGAAACCAAACAATGGATGCTTGATGGGTTTATGAAGGCCACACGTGCCATGAATTCCCACTCTGATCAGAACATTAGCATTGTTTAAGACTTGTTTTCACTTTTCAAAAAATGTTAATACGGAGTGTTTTATTATTGATTTTTCAAGGAAGGTGGCTGGGTTCTATTTTCTCAATACTGTCTGGACACATTACTATAAATTTATTTATTTTTAAAAGACTACATTATTCTGCAAGAACAGATTTTTATGTGTAGATTATCTGCACTTAAAAATATCATCACTTAAAATTGTAAATAAAACATAAAGAATGTTTGCATAGCTATCCAGCTATGTTTCAGTATTTTATCCAACTTCCAGACATTACAATGCTCAATTGAACAAAATTGATTCATTAATAGATGATACAAACACATTATTTCTTTCTTGAACCAAATCTGAGATAACATGCAAACAGAATCTCTGATCTGAAAGTCTCAACTTTTTAAAAAGCTGGAATAAATCCTCATCTGAATCCTACCATTTTTTACCCACCATTCTCTTCATAAAAGAAAGGATTCCCTATTTTCCAGCAAATAATTACTCCTGATGAGTAATCCAATTATAGCTATGTGCATGTCAACATTCAAAAGAAACACTGCAAACAAGTACACAGATTGTCATCTTTCTGTCTGGCAACCATGGTAAAGGCTCTCCTTTTGGACACCAAAAAGCACTTAGGTTTCAGTTCAAAAAGAGCTCAACCCTTTTCAGAAGAAATCAAATCTAAGATTCTTACGTGAAACCTCAGAGAAAAAGGCAAATTGAAAAATTCATGTTAAAAACACCAAAGCTTGCAGCACCATAAGCACTTAATGCAAGTGTTGTACGGTCTCCAAAAATCATGTCTTCTCACATCGAGCTGTACCCTGCAAGTACTGAACAAATATCAAGTTAGGGCAAAACATTCCAGGATTCTCAGATACAGTGTTTTTTAGAAATACGTCCAAACCCAAATGTAGTGAAAGAAAGTAAAAGACCAGTGATGCAAATGTTACTTTACTCCTCAATGTCCTCCTCAAACCCTTCAGATGGTCGGGTTGTTTTTCTTTTTTTTAAAGTACTTCAATAATGTAATATTCCAGCAAATGTGAAAAAACCTCCACTTTTATCTTGTAAATACATGAAGTACTTCAAGCTCAGCATAACAAATTCATAAGAAAGACTAAGTCTGAGCATGAAGACGAACTTTCTGCCTTCATTTTTAGGCTTTTTTTATAATCATTCTGTGAGTTCATACCAAAACAAGCTTTAGCACTTAAGAGAAAAACTTGGCAACTGTGAGGAACCACTTGTATACTTGTTCCTCTTACCTTACAGTTCTTTCCACCCTACAGGCTGAGTTAATCAAAGCCAAGACACTTCTAACATGCGCAATGGATACACTTGAACTTTATGGCAAAGGAAACAGGTACCGTGTTTATAATACTGCATGATCTACTAGGTCTGTCTTCAATAACGAATGGGGCTCTACAATTTGTCCTTGGTGCTACAAAATCTGCCAACTACCACATTAACACTAATAAGGTATCAGCTCATACTTTTTCTTTAAAACCTCTAGTGGTAATTAAAACAACTCCTGAGTTAGAGTCTAATTAAGAAACAAGATAATGGGATAATAAAAGTTCTATCTAAAAAGCTTAACATTTTCAGTCTGATCTCTCATGTCACTTAAGAGACTGCACTGTCAACTCTTATTATTGGCTCTTGCATACTTGTTTATACAGGTTCCTTTCCTGGTGCAAAAGTAGGAGTAGCTGATTTTTTTTAACCTCTTGAAGCAAGAAAATAAAAATAATCCAGAAGTTCAGTGGTAGGTCTAGTTCTGGTTTGGCGTCTTTTAGTTTTCTGAAGAAGCATGACCGAGTATTTTGCAGTGGATTAAGTCACATAGTAGGCAAATGACATCCAGTATTGTAACAGGAGAAACTTTGTGGGTCATCTGTTCAAAAAGCTTGCTCCCTTTTGCTTTCCATTGTTTTTGTCCTCTTCCACTCTATCTGGGATGCTGCCTGAGTACTCCAAGTTATCGCTGGGTCAGTCAGTACGCATTAAAGACATACCTGTATGCTTTATGGAGTATCACCCCAACAAGGAGTTGGCATCTGTAATGCTTTATTGTGGCAACAATAATGAGCTTTTGCATTTACACATTTTCTTCAAAATCACAACAAAAAAATCTCCTGTTTCTTCTTACTGCAGCAGGGGAACACAATCAGCCTCTTTGCAGTTCCATTAGTTTAAATGCAGAAGGTGAATTTATGTCTACTCAACTAATTATATTAACCCATTACTCAATGAAATGATCTCTGTGGATTCCTTACAAAAAATCACGCAGGGAAATCCTAAAATATAGCAGAAGAGAATTCCCAGTGGTTTCTTCTATGATTAATTCAATGTAGAATTAGCGAAATCAATTACTTATCAAGTCATGGCTCATCTTGCTGCACAAAGCCCAATTTCAACATTTTCAATTCAAATAATTCAGTATTTTCATTATTTCAGATTTGTGTTGGAAAAATAAGCTGAAATGGCCAGAGGTTCAGGATAAGATTTATGAAGCCAGAACAAGCAGCGGAATCTCAAACAAGAAAATGTCAAATTTTCAGAGCTAACATTTTTTTATCAAAAGGCCATAACTGAATCTGACAGCCTAGACACCACTTTAGAAGTCATTGCCTAAATTTAAAGTGATAAGCAGGTTAAAACAACAAACACAAATAAAGAAGTAGTGGAAATTCGGGACAACAACTCAAAATTGTTTTCTGTAAGAGTCAGTTCTCCTGTTTTGTCTCTGTCCTGCTTTGTCTGAAGGACAGAAACAATCAGAATAACAGAGCTCTAATTTTCAAGTGCAAGATTAATTCAGTGTGCTCTATCACACAGCAGTGTGTTCTGGAGTATTTTCAGGTAGTATTATCAAAGTAATCTGCACACCACTCATTTAACTCTGAAGGCAGCTGACAGGTTTCATCAATATGTAAATTAAGTAGTAACACAGGCTTCTACCAATGAAAAACTGTAAGGACAAAGTTCCAGAACCTACTCTTCTTATAGGAAAAAAAAAAGTCATTACTTATTTATCCTCTGCTGTAACAATCGATCTATCCTTAATGCAATGTGCAAAAAACACTAAACAGTAGCAGGGTATCTCCCAGCCCTCCCCAAGCACTGTCCACAATTTGCCACACTGTAATCTATTGAAGTGGCAATTTTTTTTCTGCAAATGCATCATCACAATGATTGCCCAATTTCCAGAGAAATCTGAACTCAGAAGCAAAGTAAGTTCTCAGCAAGACACAAGCTCATTTAACACCAATACTACCCCCGCAGTCCAGCCACTAACTGTGGTCTATGCCCACCCACAACACAAAAAACACACTTTTCAAACACATATATGTACTAACAATTTCCTACCACATATTGTGGAGATCCAATTTTATTCTAACTGACTTGCAGGCTTCTCCCAAGGCCACAGAAGTGTTTTCCATGGATACGATGGTTTGCACACAGAACAGTTTTTCACTGTCCACCCTTCACCTTCTTTTCTTGAACATTTTGTCTGATCTGCTGCTTGCAGAAAAAAAACCTTGAAGTTAGGCTAATGCAAGCACTGAGCCTACTTGCCTTTTTAACAAACAAAACACCATGTGCCAAAACCACTACTATAGATGAAACGGCGGGTGGGGGGGTGGCGAGAGGGGGTTCATTTTTTGCTGTTGGAGAGAAGACAGGGAGAAAGAAGGAAATATGTTTTCTTTTTTTTATTTACAGCTCTTGAAAACCAAAAAACTCATATGAAATCACAAACTCCATAACCACAAGCAAACAATTTATATTGCAAGCCATTTTGGTATGTGAAGAGGATTATCAGACTACTGTTGTCCTATCCTTAAAGCATCACAGATGCAGGTTGATCAGACAGTTATTAAGAACTTTTGATACAGTCAT
Organism: Falcunculus frontatus; assembly: GCA_013398115.1. NCBI lineage: Eukaryota > Metazoa > Chordata > Aves > Passeriformes > Falcunculus > Falcunculus frontatus. Next base: position 46,074 of record VZRV01004606.1, read on the forward strand.
ATTCTCTGCAAAATAGCACACAGATTATTTTAAGTGTCATTAGAGGTCAAGTGTTGCCACTAAGGAAAGCAGAAACACTTAGCTCCGTTTTGTTCCTTCAATGTGGTTTTGCTGAAAAAAAAAAAAGTTTAAATTTTATCTCTAAATATATATATACATATATATATAATATCTCTCTCTCTCTCTCTCTATATATATATATCTAAATATATAATATACTATGATAAGCATAGCTAAACCTTTTCTCACCATTTCCAACTCATGTTTCACTCATTTAAAAAAAGCTCAATTTTCTTAACCTGGGTATCTGCACTTTTTCTCCCTTTAGACCTATTTGGAGTTGTGAAGATGTCCATCTCCCATCTAAGCCTTTTATTACATGGTACTGCTCTATTTTTAAGACTTAAATGTTCCAGTCAACATGAGGCATTACGGTAGAAAATAATTTTTGTGATCTGTTCCTCTGTGTTGCTTAATGAAGTAAAAAGGAAAGTTGTATAGCAGTTTGGCAGCCTTACTGGCTGTGAAGTGTCATTAAGTAGGAGATGGCAAGTTTTATCCACGCACCTCTGACTACTAAATTCACAAAACAAACAGAAGGTTTACCATGGGAGGTAGAGAGAAATCAGGCAATATCCTCAAGTCACTCTTCCAGTTAAACAGCGCGTGGTTACTAAAATTGCTATGGGAACATGGGAGTTCATCAGAAACACAATTTTAGACAAAAATGTTCCTTAATCTTTTACATTACCACTACTACAAAAAAAAAAAAAAAAAAAAAAAAAAAAAAAACAAAACCAAGGTGTAGATTCTTGTTCTCATACACCAGAAAAAACTAAAACATAAGTCTGAAACACTGTAATGATAAAATCTTTTATGTAGCCTTTGTTGCTAAGCTGTAGCATTTGATTAAGGAAAGAAAGTCTCCACATGTGCCCTACAGTGATGTACTTCACTTGATTTTAACACATTCTCTAATTGCAACTGAAAAAAAGAGACCACAGCAAAATGATAAACAAGAGACAACTGTTTTCTTTTGAGTCAGTGCTGCATGCAATTATTCTGTTCAATGGACTACTCCTATGATTTTGGACAGCAGTAACATTATATCCAGGTACCTCCACAATGCACAAAAATTCTGCTTCAATTTCCATTCATCTTTTATGCTTCATTAATTATCAAACTGTATCAAAAAAAAAAAAAAAAGGTCCTTTAGGCAAAATAATCTGCTAAACCAGAATTTAAATTACTGTCTGCCACATTACTCATATTTCCACTAAACCACAATGTCCTGTTTCCAAATATTGACAGTTGGGGGAAAAGGGCTTACTCCTTCTAAACACCAATTTTAAAGTATCTTTCACAACAAAGTAAAACAGTATTCCTCAACAGACAGCTATTACACCACCTCCACAAATGTATTTAGGAACTCTTGGTTCTCTGATTCCTGCAAAAAGGCCAAAATGTGGTCCAGGAATGAATATAAATGTCAATTATTAAAACCGATGTCCCAAATGCAGAATTCAGGTTACTTAGGTTATTTTGATATAAAAATCTAGCTTTCAAAAATACCAATTAAGTATTCCAACCTAAATATAGAACCAAGAAAGAAAAATGTATTTCTTTTCCATGTAGCATGTTTCTTTCTGCTTGCTGCCATTTACCCTACTAGGACTGTCCTTTAAAGTGACATGGGAAAACAGGAGAGGTCATTTGAAATTTTTATGGCTTCTCCAAGGTCATGGGTATCAGGGACATAATTTAATAAACTAGATCAGTTGGACTGATAAAGCACAAGGAATTAATTAATCCCTTGCTCATAAAAAATTTAATCAACAAAAAGTAAATAACACACAAGCTTTTTACTTTCAACAAGCAAGCTATCCATCAGATTATGATGTCCAAAAAATTACTAGAATAATACATAACATATCCTGATAAGAGTGTCTATAATAAACTATTCAAATAATAATGAATACATCTACAATCCAAAGACCTGAAAGACAGGACTATTAGGTTAAATCTAGTCTAAAAATTACGCCCAGTTTTCACTTTTGTCACAAGTTATCACAACTCACACACCACAAGAGGCTGTAAAAAACCTTCTGCTCTGATGTAGGCACACATGGCCACTGTAAATGCAAATCTTAGAGAAAGCAAGGCAACACACCCCAGTGATTTTAAGATTTCTTCAGAATCTCTGATTCTACGAAAACTTACTTAAAACATAAAGCCCCACTGAGATGCAAATCTAAGTGTCCTTAACACTGTTTTAACTGTGCCATAAACACCATGAAGGTCCAAATCCACTCCTTTACTCCCCCACCATGCTGTTCTGCATGTCATATTTGCATTGCTAAAAGTAAAACAAAGGAGTAAGCTGCAATAATTTAGTCCAGACCTACACAATGGTTACAGCACAGGATTAAAGACAATAAAAGCATGTGTGGATTTCTTATTTTGAGTGGCTGTGCCTCAGACATATTGCTTTTGAGAATCTGACAGTGTAAGAATAGTTCAGAGTCCATCAACTGTTACAAAACACATCACAAATATCCTTGTTCCCTTCTGTTCACAAGAACCAGAATTAAGACATCCTGCTTCCCAGAAGACAGTGCTGGGGTTCTATTCCTGAACTTACCACCAAAGTGCAGCATGACCTTTTGCTAATATTTCACCTCTGTGTGCATTAGTCTGTTTGAGGTTAAAGAATTCAAGTTGGTTGTTCTGGTTTAGGTTTGGGGTTTTTTTTAACAATTTACAAATAGGAATAATATAGAAAATTTAATGTCAGAATCTACAACTTTATATGAAAATACATTCTCAGAAATAAGTGATTCCATTCCTAATTCACAAGAGCATTAAGACAGAAAAAAAAAAAACAAACCTCAATTCACTGTAAAGGTTGTTTCGTACAATAAAGAAGGGATTAATTTTGCATTTCCAAAATTTGTGTTCACAAGTCTAATTTCAGAATTTAATCAATAAAATAAACAAGACCCAAAGGGGAATAGGGCACATATTTCAGTGCGTTACATTTTTTACTTTAAATAAACACATAGTTTTTATTAAATTAAGTAAATGAAGAAGACAACAGCATTACTATTGCCACTATGTACTGTAACAAGCTCAACATACCTTTACCACAAGCAAGCATGACTTGTTAGGACGCAGTTTCATGTGGAATTTCAGAGCACCTTCCACCAGCAGATTACCACAGTTAAGGAAAAAAATATATCCAAGCAAAACGCTGCTTCCAAGCTTAGCCAAACAATAATCAATATTTTATATTTGTAATACACTTTCTAAAAACTTTTTTGATTTATTAAATATAGCAACGTAACAGTCTACTACCATCTTTCTGTTCTTTACACTTTATGAAAACTAAATTCTAATTCAATCCAACAACCAGCTTGTACATTTTGGTTTTACAAACACCTTCAGTAGGTTTAAGAAGTGATCCTACGTACACCACCCAGCAATGCCACAGAAATGCAGCCATGCACTACTCCACGTGCCCCAGCAAGCTGCCCAGCTCCTCTGCCCCCTCTCACCACCCTCATGCTGGTGGTGTTTGCAGTGGACTGAAAGAAGTGATGTGTTCTGGCCGCACACCTGAGAGAAACCTCATCAGCACACTCCTGACACTTGACTTGCTCGTGCAGTGCCAGGTGCCGCGGGACGCGCTGGGACTGCGCATCCCAACGACGGCTGCAGCAGCCAGCCTGCAGCGTGCAGACCTGTTTGCCGAGAGGCACCGAGCCGCAGTGGAGCACCGGCGTGTGCTCGCCCCGTGACACACACCAGCTTGGGCGCAGGTGTAACTAGGCGCACAGCTTGTCACACCGAAGTACAGTCGAGATGCAATTTTAGCAGCCAGTGTATTAAAAAAAAGAACGCTGCTGTTTGTTAGTTCAAAGCTACACAGAATCCAAAAATTCCACAGCATTTTCACACTTCTTCTATAGAGCATTAGCACTGTATTAAAATAAATATCTAAAGAAAGCAGCGGAGAATTCAAGGCGTAACAGTAAACAGGTTAGGACACTGCTAAGAGGAAATACGAAAGTGCTAGACTAAAATCAAGAACTGCATTTAGCAGTCTGAAGGAACATTTTCCAATTGTGGCAAAAATCTGCTATATTTAAGTACAACAAAAATAGATCATGGCTGCAAGGAATTTACAAATGCTTATCTTATTTACACATAAAGTAACAAGTTAAAGCAAATCTACCAATAATTTCAGACCTTCCAAGGGAACTTAATCATAAAAGTTGCCTACTACAATAACGCATTTTCTCCACACAGAACACTGCAGATTTTAGAAAGGAATGTGCAGCAAATTTAAGGTCAACATTTCAAATGTTGAAGCTTTTCAGGGATAAAAAATTAATTAATTTTAACATTTAATCTTCATGTCTCACCAAGTCTTATACTGTTAAAATGAAGAATCAGATTACAGGTTCATAGAAGAAATAGAAAAAAAGCTTTCTGGAAATGCTACTCAGCTTATTGGTACTAAACAAACTTAAATTTCTAGTATTACTCTAGTAAAAATAAACGAAGTCAATAGTCATAAAGAGTCGCAAGAGATCAGAATCCCGGTCTCAAACCATTTGTCTCCTGAACTACAAGCTCTGCCCAGATAACTTCAACCACAAATATATACCCAAATGTTATTTTCATAGAACGTTAAATATGGAATACCACAAAATTTGCACTCCAGGCACAGAACAAGTATTGTCTTTGGTCCTTTATCCTGTAAAGAGCTTTTACCTCATTTTGGTGCTCGTTCTTGTCAAACTGCCCCTTATTGTGCACGTTTCACGTAATTACTATAATGCCAGGTTATGCTAACTATCGTACTACTGATTAATGTTTGACATAGGTCCCAAGTCTGCCAGGTTATGAGCTACTCATTATTTTCCAGTATCTAATAGAGACTGAGTGATTTTTAATGAGAATCAATTTCATTGAAGAACTCATCTGCAATGCTATAGGGTTTTTTTTACATCTCTCATTAAGCAGCATTTCTAATGAAAATTCAGTTGGACATCTTAACATAAAACTCAAAATGGAAAATGTGACAAACTGACTAGTACAGCGTGGTTTTTAGAAAGAGTCAAAACAAATTAAGAACCTTCCACAAAAGCTAAGAGCAATTCTGCCTAGGACAGAGACTCTTCCATTTCTGCTTTTAATGTCCCTGGGTTGCTTTCCTCCTCAAAAAAAGTGTTCCCATTTTCAACCCTCTTTGGAACCCATGCACTCTTGCTCCTATTTCTTCTTTAAGCAAAACAGAGCAGATTAAATATCAAATTACCATTCATCTATTCAGCATCTTTTTCAGGGTTCTTTAGAAGAGTCTATTTACATTTTCATAAATGAAATCTCTGCACAACTGCAGAATAATTCACCTTGAAAGTGGGCCTCAGGATGCCATCTGGCCCAGCCATCCCCAAATTCCCTGCTCAAAGCAGGGATACCTCTGAAAGTCCAAGTATTCTGCTTTACAGAGAATTTTCAACATATACCCCATAAATGTCTACTTCTCAACATCTTAGTTGAGGACAGCACTTCCACAGTGTGAAAACTTCAAATTTTTCAAAGTTCCAAAGTTCTGAAGTTTCCAAACTTCAAAACCATAACAAACCATTTCTTCCAAACCATATTTAGCCATTTCCAGTGATGTTCTCAGTTTTTTTCCTCCCCTTGAAAATCTTATTTAAAATACTAAAGGAATACAGTGAAATCCTTTTGATAATTATCACTATAATCATAGACAAGAATCTCTGCATTTCAGCTGCAGTTCCCCTTATCACTGTAACCCTTTTTATCTTTTCTTTGACACTTCTATAATTTCTTTTAACTTTTTTTTTATCACTGGATATATTACAAGCACTATCCCTCTCGTCTACGATTTCCTTAGCTCCCTTAGATACACACCAACTATTAGCTGAGAAAACAAAGTGGTAGGCTAATTCCTGAAGCTCATAAAGGAGTTTGATTCTCAGCCATACATTTCCTGCCTTGATCAATTTCATACATTTCCTTGATCCTTTAACCAAAACTGTTTTGGCAATTTTATCTTATCTATTATTAATGTGCCCAATATTTACTCTAAATATGGTCCACACTGACATTTCCATAATTTCCATTCTTCTTCCTCTCCTGTTTTCTCTTTCATAATACATGCTGATTACATGTTTTGTTTCTTATCATTGCCATTTCATACCCGTACCTTTTAGTTCTATGTATTTCACTTACATATCAAATTCTTCTTGTTGTATTCTTTGGCTTATGTTCGGACACAACAGAAAATTATTTTAAAACAGCTATGGTGGCACGAGATAAGTTCATCTCTAAAACATTATATACAGACTTTATACAGACAGCTCTTTTAAACTGAATTGTCTGGGGTAAAAATGATGTCATTTTAAGGTTGAGCACATGAACAACACTGCTAATAACAGAAAAACAATCTAATCAAACAGCACTTCAGACAAACAAGTACAAACAAGATTACAAGAAAAAAGTCCTTAGTAATTTCCTGGTTTTTAAATTTGTGGGAATTTTTAAAGTATTTAATTTCCTCTCCATTTAACTGATTTTGTTAAAAAGAAATGCAAATGCATAACCTTTAACAAATTCCATGCAAGTAATTTATCTTTCCTGCCTCTGAAAAGAGTTTTACAAACTTACCAAAAAATCATCCTAATCTTTGTATTAGTAGCATTACCAAAGGCAAGAACATACATACGTAAGAGTCTCACTTTTATCTACATCTGTAAAGCAGAACGATAGTCTTAAAATGCCTGCTAAAATATGGGAGATGACTGCTATTTCGGAAAGCGTGAGACCAGTAACCATGAAAAAGAAGTGTTAACAGTTAAAAACAGAGCATGGCTTAAAGTTGCATTTTCTTTGCTATGTCACACCCCTCCCCATGCTAAGAATTCACAGTCGCCTGCAAACCACAGTCTATTCCCTCCTGTGCCAGTACAGTTTTTTGTAGATCCCACCAGCAACATAAAATTTCATGATTTCTAGAAGCTTTCAGGCCACCAGTTTTGTTTCATTTTCTAATTCATTTCAGGGCTCCATTTTGGAGCATAGCTTTACAAACATACAGGCACAACTGTAAGAATGTGAACTTCATTCACCCTCTACAGAAGAAAATACACCCTTAGCATTTTGATGTATTTAGAGCAAGAATCAACTGCCAGAAGGAGAAAGGGGTTTGGCTTTGTTTTTATTTCCAAGGCTCCTATCTACAATCACAGTTTGTTCTACTGCTTTTGTGTTAGCCTTGAAAGATACTTGACAACTGCTCACAAAGGTTTCTATTTTCACATGCAAAAAATAACTCCACTTAAGTTAAGCATCATTAAGGATTAAAAACATCTCCAACATTCTAACAAGAACAGTCAAGGAAACTGAACCTCCCACGATGGGCTATTGTCCTCGATGCCTGTTCCAGAGGCAATCTTCTCTTTCTTGGTGTAGAATTTCCTCCTCCATTTTGAACTAGGTTCCAGGGACTATACAGGTCACAGAGGAAAGGAACTGAGAGCAACACAGATTTTATTGTCACTCGCACGTATGCAGTCCCTTACTACTTTTATATATATATACATATATATATATATATATATATAAACAATCAAAAAAATTACAGGAAAAATACTTTGGTCACCTCACCCATCTTTCTGCTAGTATGACTGTGTCTTGTTTCATCCTCCCTGGAAATGCTGGGGGTTTTTATTTTCTGTAGAGCTTTCAGCCAGCTGTGGGAATAGCAGTCATCATCTTCCACATTATTTTATATACCAACTTCAGAAGGTGGAGAGAACACAGCTGATTTCCTGTACTAAGATTCAAGGCAGGAAGGAAGCCCAGGCAAGCCCTCTTCTGCTCCAAGGTGCATTATTTTCAGCACCTGCACTATGTGCACCCTACAGTGCCCAAGAGCACGGTGTTCAATGACCTTAACTCAGAATAGTCATAACCACTTAGTGTTCGCACAAAAATCCAGGAGTTCTCTGAGAAACCATTGGCAAAAACGGAATAGTAATTTTTATACCATTTAGGTCAATTAAAATTGAAAGGCATTTTGTGGCACAAACTACAAGACACTTTTCTAGTCAGAAAGTCTTTCTTCTCAACACTTTTGCATTCAGTAAAGACGCTAGTACTCTTTAACAAAAAAACCCAAACACAAACCCAAACTTCCTCCACAAAAAAAAATTTAAAACCCAAACAAGCAAACAACCAAAAAACAAAAACAAGAACACCACCATACACATAACACAAAAACCCCAAACCCATAACTGAATATTCTACTGGAAGCTTAGGAATTAGATTCAAATAAGGAAACAGTAATTCCATGTAAATAGATACTTTTTTAAAAAAATTGTTTCCACAAAGCCAAAGAATAATTTAATTTTTCGAGCTCTGAGGTAAAATAAAGTTATTAACACATGTATATATGCAATGGCAGATTACTTTTGCACTAGTTCCATATCTACTGCTAGAACAGCACAACTCTGGATGTTGTTTCCAGCAGTAACAATGACATGCAGTCTTCCTGACATTCACACTTGCCTTACTCCTGCAACCTTTTTTGAGAGAATTAAACACATGTCAATTACACCTGAAAATGGGGCGTACTCTGCATATAATGACACATACTAAAATAACACCACTTTGGCTTTGACATGCAAAGCTATTTTTGCAGTTTTATAGGTTGATTCATGTTTGGTCCACAATTTTTATTTCTATCTTTATTTAAGAAAAAGAAAAAAAAAAGGAAACAGGCTAATGATGAAAGCACATTACTGAAGTGCTTCATAGAACAGTGGGAAGAACAGAATGTCATTTTTAATTTATTTTTCCAGTGTCTAAAGCCACATCACCATAAAAAGCCAGCAGTCTCTCAAGATGGATTGGAATGTTTTGAAAACAAATTTTTTTATTTCAAAGAAGGGAAGAAAGAGGTTAGAACAAGTATCCTCAACCTGACGTTTCCCAGTGGTGCTTAAGTTACAGCACTGCACTTCTCATGGTCTGCGTTGACAAATATGTTTCATCTGTCTAGCCATAAAGAATAGACACATTAGATGCCTTTTTTGGATTTTTTTTTTTTTTTTTTTTGAGTTTTTTGCTACCATCTCCTTCTTCTGCCTCACTATTTCCTCAAAAGATCTGCTACTGGTCTGTGGTTTACCCTCGGAATGCCCTCCCCCAGATAAAAATGTGCCAGATTCTTCTCTTCTGAAAGTAGTAAACAAAACAGGTATTATACTCCATCCTAGACAAGCATCACAGGCCTCAATGTCAAAGTCAAGGATGGTTTCAAGCGCTTTGTGACTCTCTGAAGGTCACAGAAGCATACAACTGCAGTTTTAAATGGTAATGTGAATTTTAAAGCAATTCCGCTAAAAAATAAAATCAAATTATGATTGACTTGAATTTTCAGGAGCTTTCCAGAATGATTTTTTAGATACCAGCTTGAGAACAAAGCACTGCATCATGCTGCATAACCCTTCTCAGAGTGCACCATTTTCCTGCATGAAAACCATCCTCAGTTTTACTCCAAAAAACCTCTTCAGGTTCAACTCTACTTCAGGTAGCTCTCAATGAACACTACTTTCTTGCATTTCTGTGCTCTTCATTGCCCTTAGTGCCTCCACCTCCCCTTATCTGTTTCATGCACTTCTGATCTGTGTTACACCATTTTTAAACATCACTGTGCCTGCTTTCCTGAGTCTGCCTGGCTAGAGTACCCTTGACAAATCAAATTAATGCACTCCAACAGAGCGGCTCCTTGCTGCTGCAGCGAAAAAGTTCTCCTGAAAAGGTTTACCTTTTCCTCCTATAAGCTGTCTCAAATATGTCTGCATTTGGAAAGAAACCAAATAGTACCAATTTTAGTACTAAAACCTGGCTATTCTTCATCTCATCAATATTATCTCCAACCCATTTTGATCCTCACAAGAAAGACTTTCATTTTCACTAAACGTGATACAAATTCAGAAAGAGGAAACTAAAACGCTCACTCAAGAACCTGGTAAATTTTAGCATTCAAAAGTACAGACAGGAATATACTGCCACCCAAGAATTCTGAAACTGTGTAAAAACTGCCTAAACATCTTGCATTTATATAACACTGTGCTGCACATCGTTTTGGAGCAGAAGATACCCTACAACATAACAAGGGCTCTAAGGCCTCAAGAACAAAGGAAAACTATCTAATAAAGAGTTATAATGATACATTACTTAATCAACCATTGTTCAAAAATAAAAGAAACAAAAACAACCATAAAAAACAAGTTACTACTTATATGTGGAAGCACTTGATAGCTTGTATTGAATTTGTTAGCCATAGCATCAAAGTGAGGGACTCTGTCCCACTTGAATGGCAACTCTGATGTTTGAGGAATTTAGAAAGTATTTCAGAATCTGTTGCATTTATTTGATAGGAGAACAATGCATCTGTTCCTATGAAAATGAGATAACAAAAAAGGAAGAAGGAATGGGAATGAAGAGGCAAAGTGATCTAGAAATGACAGAAAGGGAAAAAACAGCTCAGGAATTGTTTCTCTGTTGTCAAAAGGACTTTCCTGAATCTACAGAAAGCTTTCGTCCTGCCTCTAACTGCATCTTCAAATAAACCTTCTCCTCCTGACTATTCTTAAGATTTTCTAATAAAAGGCATTTATTTTCTAATAGTAAGTTCAGGTATTTTCAGGCAGTGATTGCCTGAAAATGCACATGCTCCTGAACAAAAGATGTATTTGTTTTCACGTGTGTATGGTTAGATTTTGAAATTCCTTTATTTAAGATTCAGAATAGAGGAGTAAAGATGACAAGCATTTGAACTCCTCTTGATGCCATAATGATTTTTTGCCTTTTCTTTTATACCCTTTTTATATACTCTTTTATATAGCTTTCATGTATCCTCAGTGCTTTTAGCACTTGTACCTGTAATTCCTTAAGTTTGATAACTTAGCACAGACCCAATATTCCATTAAGCCAGGAGACCAAACATCCTGGAGGCTTCACGACTGGAGGCCAGAAAGCCCCATGCTATCCTGAGAAACCAAGGTCTTCCTTAGAACATATCCTGTAAACTAAGACAGGCCCATCCAGGGGGGAATTCTTCAGGATGGGGGGATCATTCAAGCCTCTCATTGGGGAGTCTTTGATAGATATGCTAATTTGCAGGGGCTATAAATTGTATACGTAATCTATCGTGTTTGTGCATTTCAGCACATTCCACCAGACAAAGTGGTGCACCTTTAAGGATCCTTAAATAAATACCGAGGTAGAAACCCTTTTTCCCTTAATTGTGTTTGGCTCTTAATTTTAAGACCAGGGAAAGGCAACACTCTGTGCAGTTACTGAATCCTATACTCAGTTCCAGGCTGCAAACCTTCCAGAACTACCAGGTATCATGGCACACCTAAGTCACCAGTGGGCAGCCCCCTAAGGTACAGTGTCTGTCCTCCAGAAAGCTTAAGCCTGTGACTATCCTAAAGATACCAGGAGAAATTTCTTCACTGACATGGCCAGGCATTGGAATGGGCCACCTATGGAAATGGTGGAATCACCATCCCTGAAGTGTTCAAACAGCATGTGGATGTGGTATTGGGGATACGGGTTAGCAGTGCTAAGTCACTGGCTGGATCTGATGATCTTGAAGGTCTTTTCCAGCCTCAAGGATTCTGTGATTCTTTAACCCATTTCTCCAACTCATGAAGGAGACAAGTGCACCCTTTAGTGCTAAAGTACCTAATCAACAGTAGAGTACCAACAGTAGAGTAAGGTAGTAGCAGTAGTAGTTGTAGTAGTAGAGCTCCAGAGAAATCTAGCTATTGGCAACTTGTTTTGCTGTCAAATTCCCAGTCTCATAACATGACTTATTTCCAAGCATAGGCATCTCTCAACTTCTTGTTTCTGTTGACATTGCAAAAGAGGACAGAGAAATAATCTAGTATTTTTAGCCTTTTTAAAACTCTGCTGCCTGCCTCTACCTCTGCCTGTACCAGAGGTAATACAAAAAGTCTCAAAATAGGCATTACTAAAAAAGAGAGAGAAGCATTTTCAGTAGCTTTGGCTCTCTTTTGGCTTTTGTATTATCCTTTCATTACTCCAAGGCTTCAAAATGTATTCTTAGTAACAGGATCTGTCTCAATATGGAAAAAAGGTTTTTTCCTCTCCCCCTTGAAATCTCTTTCTATTACTGTCTTGCCACTGAGCGTGCATTCCTAGAAATATGTGTTATTTTCATTAGTTGTGATTTTATACAATCATACTGAACAAGATTTTCTCAGAGGCTGTAGGCCATGCTACGGGCTGTGGTTTTCCTGTGAAAGAGGTCGTATTTCATGTATTTTAACCAATGAAAAAGGTCACTTGTCATAGCAGCTTATAAAGTTTGTTAAACATTTATACAAAGCCAAGTGGCACAAATTGAGATGCCACACAGTTTCAGATACCAGTCTCCCGTAAACAACAGGAAATGAGTGAAAATTGTCTCCTCTGCCTATGATTGAGTTGATGACCTATCTTCTTTCACCTGAAAAGGGACTGGAAAGAGTGTCACAACATTGTTAGACACCTGTTCGATGTCAAATGCTCAGCGTTTATACTGTTTGACAGCATGTACTGCGTATTTATTGCCTCAAGCAGGACAGATGTTGGCAACGCGGGAGATGCTAACTTTCTACTCTTTCAAGAACAGACATATTATTTCTCCAGAAAGCCAGATTTGGCAATTACATTAGTTGCAAACTGGCAAAAAATTAGCAAAAGTAACAGGAAAGCAAGTCCAGCAATTCTGCAATGTGGGCAATCAAATTGCTTTTAAATTCAAAACCATGCTATTAACCCCCAAAGATGCTTGGTTTGAAACTCATTACCATAAGAAGATTACTTTTCCTTGACAGTACCACTTTGTACCAAAACTCACAAAACAATGAATTTAGAGAACTGACAGGGAAAAAGTAAAGCACAGGAGAGAATTATAATGGTGAACACATATGTAAACTGAATGCAAATGAAGAAGTGTGGGCTCCTTCAATACCACTCTGAGCAGACCTGGTGAGAAGCCTGTCACATAAAACACCTAATTAGTTTGTAATAGTCTAAGCAATACAGAACTGCTGACAAGGTTTGAACCAACAGAGTAATTGGAAATGATATTTCTCACTGTAATGTTTTCTAAAGGTACATGACACAAAAGCAAGGTTTAACCTGCATGGTATTGAGTTGGTTCGGCAGCTGCTTCTTGTCACCCCATTCAACTGTTTCCACAGCCTCTTCTGATATGAGTACTGACATTATCAGGAAGAAAAGACAAGCACACATCTTTCCACAAGACATGCGACAGATTGTGTATAGAGGAGGAAACATGACTGGGTACAGGATGCATAGACCCAAAGTGGTCCCAAAGTAAGCCGTGAGGCCTGACCCTGGCAAGATGCAAATGCTCTGACGCAGATCAGTTTTTCTCCTTTGGGCTGCACTGTCTTTTTACTTGACTTGTTTTACACAGTAATAGAATCTGTAATTTCTTAACCCAATTTAAGCAGTTTCATATGCAATGTCCTCATATTTTAGTATTATAAAAGAGACACTGTTCAAATGCTTCAAAAAGTAATTTCTTAGTTTCTGTGGCTAGCCCTACTCTTGAAAGGTTTACAAAGGAAGTCTGCAAGTAAAATATTGTCAAGCATTCAGTTTGAAGCTGAATCTTACCCTAGTCTAACTTCATACGGACAAGAGTACAGTTATAGCCTCTATAAATTAACCTAAACTATTGCTCTGCCACCACTCAGCAGTGCTTCTTCAGGAAGGAAGATAAATCCATTATACGAATTTAAGGGATATGACCAAGTTTCTCAAGTCCTCCGCAGGTACTTTGACTGGAACCACAATTCATCAGTATCTCTCCCTCTGCAGAGAAGATGAAATTATGATCGCTTCGGTCAAGACCCCAAAGGGAAAGCAGCCAGCTGTTCCCAGGGCAGCTCCCCTGCTTGCCTCCTCCAAGGATCAGGACCTCGCTGCTACCTCCCTTACACGTTCAGCAGCAAGACATGGCTCACCTCAAGTTCTCCACTCCAGTACCGAGCTGCTGAACCTCAAGCTCATGCTGATGTTCCACTAGGCAAACGTACTACTCAAACACAGCTCCACATGCCAGACTACACTCCCTGGTAAAGGAGTTTGAAAGTTTGTTGGAGAGCACAAAACAAATTACAAATTAATTTTTAAAAAAACCAAAATCCAAGACTTGCCAAGCAAAGAAGCGAAGGAACAACAAAAGTTAACTTTGGTAAATATTCTCAGACTTTAAAAATTATTTAAATATTGTGAATATGATCTTTTTAATCCATCTGGCCCAACTTCCTTTTCGCCCTTCAGAAACTTAAGAAGGCAAAATCATACTTGTTAAAAGTCACTTACTTTTTACTTCCGTCCATTAAGACAGACACCTTCTAGCAATTATGGGAGGTAAACAGATTTTAAAAGCATGTAATAGAATCATACAACTGTTAAGGCTGGAAAAGACCTCTGAAATCATCGAGTCCAACATTTAAACTAGCACCAATATGTTCACCACTAAACCATGTCTCCACGTGCCACCCTCCACTACTTCCCTAGGCAGCCTATTCCAATGCCCAACTACCCTTTCAGTAAAGGTATTTTTCCTAATAACCCGCCTAAACCTCTCCAGATGCAAGCTGAGACCATTTCCAGTCATCTATCACTTGCTGCCTGGGAGAAGACACTGGCCCCCGCCTGGCTATGACCTTCTTTCAGGCAGTTGTAGAGAGCCATCACGTAGAGAGCATTGGCTTCCTTTTCTCCAGGCTGAACATCCTCAGATCCCTCAGCCACTCCTCATCAGACTTCTGCTCCAGACCCTTCACCAGGTGTGTTGCCCTTCTTTTTGTTATACCTTGTCCACTTCTGCCTCTGCCTCCAATTCTCAAAGGCAGCAGTCAACATCAGTGTGACGAAGGACAAGGCAGAAGAGCAAAGTTGGTAACCTGAGACTTGCTGTTAGAGAAAGTTCAACTTTCACATTCATCTCTCCCTAAACTCACCCATTTCTTAGACTACATTATCTTTCTACCATAGAGTCAGTAAGACACAGACACGGGAGAGATGACAGTTTTTAACACACTTGTGAAGGTATCACAGAGCTTATTGCCCAAGTAAATGCAGAGGGGAAAAAAAGTGTCCGGAAGTACTGCAAAAAGCATAGTAAAAGTACTAAAAAAATAGGATTATCTTCCATTGCTACACACAAATGACAACAACAGTTCATCTGTTAAGACATTGCACAGTCCCTGAGAATAAGAGGCAAGAAAGTACATAAACGCCTGAGAATTTGCCGTGAATCCCATGGATGTGTTTGCTTCATCTGAAAAGGCTGAAGTACCAAGCCTACAAAACCAGTTTGGGGCAAACAGGAAACAAATCTTCTCAGAAAAAAGATGTCATGAACAAGAGCCTTAACTAAGAGAAGCTCACCACATCTTTCTGTTTTTCAAATTCCCTCAAGGCCCTAAAGTTTAACTCTGCCTGGCAATTAAATGGGTCACCACGTTTAAACTCAGTATTTGAGCTACTTTTCTGCTGTTTATTGGGACTGACAACAGTACAGCTACACATTACAGACAATTAAATTTACTCCAGTACAAAACAGGAGTTTCATTTCTAACTGTAGGCTGTGGTTGCCCAAGGCTGCAACCAACTATAAACAGTCAACTGGCACCGTCTTCTTCTTTAGTTCCAAGACACAAAGAGACAGGGAGAAAGTCCTAAGAATGTTTTGCCGTGAATAGAGCATATGTAGAGGCTGTAACCAGTCACAGGGTTTGTAAATTTCTATTATATAGTCTGTATTCATAAATTGTGCGCATAGCCAGACGAAAGAAATGCAAGTATACTGTAAAGAAATCCTTACTATAAGGTCCATAATTAAATAATGTAAAGTCACAAATAAAGTCAGATAATTAAGTACACACTGCAGTACAGTTGCCAGAGGTGAGTGCACACTCCTGGAGTCACACCACCTGGTAAATGGTTACTAAGTAAAACGTCAAACTACTCATAACTTACAGAACACAGGTTACACGGGCATCCATTTATATGCTGGTAAGAAAACAAAAAAGTCCTCTCAGCATTTTAAAAATTCTGGACCGCAGCTTCATTTTTTCCTCTAATTAAACGGATTTAATCAGAGGTAATAGCTATGATAGATCAAAACCAAGCAGTCTAATGCAAGATTTGCTGTTCATTTAAGTGCAGAATTTCTGTCTCTCATGGTGGAGCAATTAAATTTCTGTCATCTTTCTGTAGTGATGTGACTGCTGGAATCAAGTTATAAATTTCAGGCTCATTTTTCTGAGTTGTTCCACACACTCAAGACTATACTGTCATTCTTACTACCATTCCTACAAGTACATGGACCTTTCTCATATTCCAAAACTTCCTCTTAGGGAACTTCCTTTTTTCTTAACAGCAGCACTATTTATTAGGGTTTAATTCTCAGAATAAAGCTCATTTCACAATGTACACCTTGCCAAAAGCAGCAACCTTGCTTGTTCAGAAGCACAGAAAAACCTTGAACCAGGACTGCACTGTCTGAGGCTATCCAGGTCTCCAATTACCTCCTCTGAATAGGAATGAAAAAACTCTTTTATCTCAGTCTCATCCTTAAACATTTTTGCGTTCATCCAAGGCCTGTCCTACTTTCTTTTTGCAATTGTTAGAGACTTATAAATAAGCTTGATGAGAAAACTAAGCTCAGTTCAAGGGTGCACACACAAGCTTGTTTGTGCTCTGCGGAGGAAAAGGGTGATGTCCTCATCAGAAAAGAAAATGGTTGAGAGGTAGCTGATGAACGTGGGAGGCAATTTATAATTGTTTCGTCTTTGGACCTCATCATAGTTCTTTCTGCATTATTACTTTCAAGTGTTTTCTTTTTTGAAGGTCCTACAGATAAAAATTACTTCTCTATTTTGAAGAAAAAAAAAAAAAAAAGACACACAAATGCATCATCCCTAAAGGCAAGGACTGAGATGGCAAATGAAAGGAGTACAGGCTCAATTCTGCCACCTCCTACGTCTCAGAAGTGGGATCATATTACTAGCATCCACCAACTCTCACTGTTACGCCACTCCACAACCACAAATTCTTTTCGGAGAGAAACAAAGGGCTAAACTGAGGTGGAAGGGGAAGTACCAACATATTTCCTTTAAAATTGATCAATGTGTAGATCCTGCCTGCATGCCATACAGGCTGCAGAGAATTCATAGTGTGAATTAAATAATTGATGTAGCTCTGATAAAAGAAAAGATTTGTTTCTCATTTACTTTGTTTTGGGTTTTTTTGTAAAAGATGGGAAAAGTAACCACAATGGCAAACTCAGAAAGCAGAACGGCATACTTATTGAAGTAAACAGCAACAAAGTCTAAATTTTGTTCACAGTCCAGAAATACATAGAAAGTCTGTAAAAACCAGGAGGAAAAAAACCCCCAAAACATATGCTGTTATTTTAATAAGCAAAAGATAATAATTTCAGGTCTCTAGATTTCTACTTACTCTGCAGAATGATGAATATGTATTATCATCTCAAAGGTAACCAAACCCCAGTTTGATTTTCATAAAATCATAGAATATCCTGAGCTGGAAGTGACCCAGAAGGATCATCAAAGCCCAGCTCCAACTAATGACTCTTCAGAGCCTCAAGAGTCACACCATGTGCCTGAGAACATTATCCAAATCCTTCCTGAGCTCTGTCAGGCTGGTGTTGTGACCACTTTTCCAGGGAGCCTGTTCCAGTACCCAACCACCCTCTGGGTGAACAACCTTTTACTAATATCCAACCTAAATCTCCCCTGATACAGCTTCATGGTGTTCCCTCAGGTCCTGTCACTGGTCACCAGAGAGAAAAGACCAGTGCCTGCCCCTCCTCTTCCCCTCACAAGGAAGCTCTGGACTGCTATGAGAGGTCCCCTCAGTCTCTTCTTGTCCACGCTGAACAGACCAAGCAACCTCAGCTGCAGCTCGTATCACTTCACCTCTAGACACTTCACCATCTTTGTTACCCTCCTTTGGAAACTCTCTAATAAACTTCATGTCTGTTTTATATCATGGTGCCCAGAACTGCCCCCAGCACTCGAGGTGAGGCCGCCCCAGTGCAGAGCAGAGCAGGACAATCCCCTCCCTTGCCTGGCTGGTAATGCTGTGCCTGATGCACCCCAGGACCCGCTTGGCCCTCCTGGCTGCCAGGGCACTGCTGGCTCATGTTCAACCTGCCATCAACCCCCAGACCACTTTTCATAGCGCTGCTATCCAGCATCTCATACCCCAGTCTGTCCATACATCCAGGGCTGCTCCACCCCAGGTGCTGAATCTGGCATTTGCCCTGGTTAAAATCCACTTGGTTAGTGATTGCCCACCTCTCTTAATTTGTCACAGTCTCTCATGTGTTACTTTCCCCTGTTAAAGCATGTAGAAGTTAGGGGAAATTATTTAAAAGGAAATAAAAGTAAATTAGTATAGTAGCATTCTAATCTTATCTGTCTTTCACCAAAAGTATTACACTAGCAGGTTCAACAAACCATCACAATTACCGGTTACTTTTTGTCTTGCATTGGCAGACAAAATCCTGTAAAAATTCTTCAAATAAATCTATAAAGAAGGAACAAAATAAACAAAATATTGATTTTTCACAAGGAATCTGTACATACTATTTATACTGAAAAAAAAAGAGCTCCCCTAAGAAGTTCTTTATAGTTAAGAATAAATTCACAGATTAAATAAGGAGAAGGAAAACCAAGAAAAAAGCAAAGCCTTTCATAGGACAAATTGCAATTAGATAACTAAATCTAATGCAATCTGTGGAATGGATTCACAGAAGAAAATTGGACAACTATCGAGAGACAACGCTGGGCAAGAATAATTTATTTATCCTAACGATTTTCAAGCATAAATGTTAACTACAGATCATGTGCGAAAATACACAGTAACAAATACCTTATATAGTAATGTGCTTTACTGGATCTTCCTAATGATGAGTAATAGCAACAACTCTTTAAGAGCACACTCCTATTTCTCACATTCCTCTGTGGAGATATTCAGCACCAGTTGTGTGACATTTCTGAAGCCCTTCAATCTTTCTACGCACTTTAATATTATTTATTTATTTATTTATATGGCTCCTCCTATGGTTATAGAAAATTATCACAGTAGTTTTAAAAAGTCTGGACTAGATAGCCTGAGGAATTACTGCTATTAACAGTCGGAAGGAATGTGAGAGTGTGTGTCTATGTGGATAGTTACCAAATCAATTACTGGAGGAAAGAAATGTTAAATAAACACAGCACTTTTGGGGATCAGTCTTTGTTTGCAAATCAAAAATCTTAATTAGCGACACAGGTTATCAGGATTGTTAATTTATGCTCCTTCTACTTGTCAATTGACCCTACAGCCATAAAAATAATGATACTCTGTACAGAATCTCCAGATTGTCATGTTGCAATCAACAGTCCAAAAATCCAAAACCAAATTTACTATTAAAAAAAACCCCTTAAACATAGCTGGTATCTTACACATCAGTTCTCAAATGTCACCTAAACTCATGAAAATGTCATAACGGAAGCAAAGGGATTTTGCAGATCAAAAATATGTTTCCTATTATATCAGTTTGGTTTGTGTGTCTAGTTCAGAGATATTTCACTTCCCTCAGATTTTGAAATGCAATTAAACATTTGAAAAAATGAATCACTGTAATAAAACGCTGTTAATTGGATTTTTAATTGAAAGTTCCTTTTTTCTCTCTTTCTCATACAAAACATCGGCAGCCACCAGACCAGCCTAGACCACAGGACAACTTGGGCTGGAAGGCTGTGTCTGGCAGCCCACCTGATCCACCCCTCTGCTCACACTGGGGCTAACACAAGCATAATTCCATGTCTGAGTATAAGCAAACAGTAAATCTGCAACAAAGACCAGGAAAATACAGTTTAACAAAAATCATGGGCTCTGATCACAATTCTTGCTAGTCACAAGCAGTATATTTCCTGGGAAATGCAAATGTCACTTGCAGCTTGAACCATCTGAAAGAACCAAAGAACACCTTACTTTTGAATTTCCATGGATTTATTCCTCTGGGCCTCTGCATTTCATCTGAAGCTGACAAAATGTACTCTATAAATATTTATACAGCATATAGCAGATTTCTTTTTATTTCTCAACGTGCAAATAACATCCATATAGCCACAGGTTTTATGATTACCTCTCCTGGAGAGATAATTTAAATACTAATTTTAAATGTCAACTTGTGAATAAGAACTGTTTAAATGTTCTTTAAGTAGTGTGATTTGTAGTAAACACTAATGTATTAGTATAATTAATTTTAGTTAGCAGAAGTGAAAATAATAGCCCATTTCATTTACCTTGCTCAGTACAGTTTTTTATTAATAGAGTTTATTTTTTTAAATACGCAAGAGAAACTTCTATTGTCATATACGGATTAGAAATGTAAACACTTAAACGCTTCCCACAATGACTGACTTCAGAATTGATTCTGAGTATTATCTCGAAAAACCAAAGAACTGGCACAACAAAGAGCACTACTGCCCCCTAACGAGCCAGACCACGAAAGCTCCTCTGTAACAGCATTTTGTGTCTTTCCTGAAAAAAAGTCAAGTCATTATATTCATGAATTCAGAAAAAAAAAAGGGAAAAAATAAGACAATCATTAAGAAGATATACTTTAACTCATGCTACATTTCCGCACAAAAGGCACATACATAATTTTGGAGAGGAAAACAAAATCTAGTAGCTATGATTTTCAAATACTTAATGCACCAAGAGATCTTGAAGATGCAAGATACACCAGAAAAAATTACCCACACTTCTGTTCGTATCTAAGCAGTCACTAGTCAATCTTATATACTAGGATGTAATCCTGTAGTGATCTTCACACCAATACAGATTTTTAAATTTTAATGTCTGTGCTTTGAGAGCATCAGTTTTCTTGTTGCACCGTTTTATCTAAATGCCCATCACGAGTTTATTCTAGGCTTGTAATTATCGCAAAGTAATTCTAATCTTCGTATCTAAACATACCACAAAAAGAAGTAGGAGAGGTAACAACTGTAAAGACTGCTATCTGAATTCTGTTTGTACAGGAAACAGAAGAATTTTCTGTCCTACATGAAAGTGACATTTTTCCCTCTATATTTTTTTTAATAGTTTTCCCATAAGAACTGAATCTGTATTCAGTGCTCACCAATGCAGCTTGGGCACAAAATTTTGTCCGGTTCCTGTATCTGCATTTCAAAAATACAGATTGTAATGAAATGCTGAAAAAAATACAGCTGCTGCAAGTCTTAGTGAGGAGCACAAACATAAGCTGTGTATTCTCCTTTATATCACCATAAATCAGAAATCCCACTCACATCAGTAAAATTACTGGGATTTAAAAGCAATGCTAAAGCAGCACTGAGTTCTGATTTCCCACCTCAAACTCCTCATACTGAATTTTTCATAGGTAAACATTCCGACAGACACCACAGAACTAAAGATTCCAATTCCCATTAGCAAGACAAGGTTAAAACCAAATCATGTGTCTAATTTGAAATATACTAGTCAACAAAAGACAGAGATTTTATGAATAAAAAATTATGTTCAGTAGTGAGTTTGGGTATTGATATGCCACCAAGTGACTAAAATCCTTGAACTTAAGACTCTACCTTAAAACCTCCAAATATGGGGTTTCCGTGGCCTCACATACTGTCATCATTCATATAAATACATCATTAGCATAGAAAGGTTCAAGTGATGAGCAATGTCTTACATAACTACACACATGGTAGAAGGCTGCAATCTACTATGTATTAAAAGCATAAGAACTACAATCATATGCTACGTGACAGAAATAAACTATCTACAAAAACATTCTAGAGACCTAAAATAACCATATTCCCCACTTCTCCTGTTACAGCCCAAAGAGCTGGTAACACAGTACTCAGTCAACTGAATATTTATGCTATTATATCAGCATTTCACAATTCCAAGTGTTTACTAAAAACTTCATGAAACAGAAAAATTAAAATAATGACAAGAATAACAACAATCAAGAGTTCCAACGGATGCCTTTAACAGAAGCTTCACATAAGGCCATCACAACAACTCATTCCAACTCTGTTGACATATATTTCTTACCTTTGAATCTTCATTGCTCACTCCCAGCTCTAGCACAGCTTGAGGAGACTTCAGCTTGGCTTGCATGGACTCTGCCATTTGAAGATTAAGCTGCCATCCAATTGTTTCAAGCTATTAAAACACAAATTTAGATGACAATCAGATGGTACAGAAGCACTGAGGTCAACTTTCAAAACTGCCAGTGGTCTGTGTCAGTGAACACAGTGTCACCCTCTATAAATGTCAAGCACTTGTATACAACACACTTTCCTCAAATTATCCTGGACTCCAACACAGATTTGCGTCTCTCTTGTCAAAATTACCCTTCAAATTGCCTATGACCACTCAAATAAAGCAACTTCCTATGTCTCAGATCTGATGGAACCAATCCACAGAACACAACTATGGATCCAGAATATGGTAGTTTCCTCTTCTTGGGGAAGTTTACCAGCAAAGCTGCAGATACGACTTCATTTCATATTTATTTTTCTTTTAGGAAAAGGAAAAAAAAACCCAATAAATAACAAACCAGCTAAAAGTGGTGATTTCTTAATCCACAGATCTACTCGTGTATTGTACCATATGCAGATCTTAACAACAAAAATAATTCTGCTTTTGGAATCATTTATGCTGAAAAGACAAAACCCAGGTAAGCATGTGAGCAATAGAATTTTTAATGGAAAGCTATAAAAAATAAATTTCAAATTCTTTTTTAATCATATATCTGAAGTTATATTCAAACATTATTAAGGTACAGCTCATGCACAAATGAAGTACACAACAACAGAACTACAAGATTTCCAGAAAATAATCTTCCTGGCCTCAGTGAATAAAAAGAAGTGGACACACAAAGTCTTACCATCTGCCAGGATAATTTACACACAAATTCTTTTCAATCTAGTGTCTCCCCTCTTCTAGTAAATATTGTGGGTGACTTGGTGAAAGTGTGCCACATCTTGGTTATTCTCTTACCAATGTAACAGCTAAATTCAGCTCAGAGCATTAACAGAATAAAGCCATGCCAAAGGCCTTGTACTGTGAACAGCAATACATGTCTGGCGTCCTCCAGCGACAGCAATATCTAGATGAGATAGGAAAGGGTGGCAAAAACTTCTTCCATTGGCACAGCTCAGAGACAGAACTTCCAAAATTTCTTGCAGCTATGTGATTTACACTTACATACTAATGTATGTCTTTTACTGCATTTATCTGTACACTGGATCAATATGAGAACTTGTGTTAACAAACACTGGCCACCACATAACCAAGCATACCAAAAGGAAAATTATGTATCATGATATATCCTAACCACCAAGGCCAATATAAGATAGTTAGGAAGTTTAGCCAAGGCCACAGTTAAGGGAAAGTCACAGTCTCAGACTGACTTTGTGTACAGCTATAGGAACAGGACAGCAGGAAGAACTTCAGCAGGTCAGCCTGCAGTCTGTCAGCTGCTCTGCAATCAATGTACCATTCAAACTTCAATTTTTCATACAAATAAGGAAGTCTATATTGAATCAAATCCATGAAAGCACACAGACCACACAAAGTGACCCTGTGAAGATGTTCCAAGTCTGGTCCACCTCATTTTGAGCATAGCTTTAATAACAGTATGCCCACAGTCTATGAATTACAGGATGCTTTAAAGAAAAGTTATATAAATTATAAAAGCAGATTAATTTTTAACCATAATTCTGCTTTGATTTTCTCTAACATGATTACATCTTGGTTAGTAAAAATAAAAGTGCATGGCCCATCCCACCCAAAAGCATGGAACGATCCAGAGTGGATTCTGTCTACATGCTCAAGTCAACCACATCAATGGAAAACTGCTAAGTCCCTGCACTAGCCAGTATTTTCCAGGAAATTATACCAGAATGATACAACTAGAAAACATTTTTGTCTCCACGAACTTCAGTGAAATTAAGAAACTAACTCTGATTCTTTCAGGAGCATAAATATAGTACCTTAGAAAAAAACCAAAAAACTTTAGGTCTTTTATCAAGAAAAGAAGTATAGTTCAGTTAAAAAAATTGATAATGGTCAACAGAAAAGGACTCAGATCCTAGGTTATGGGTTATAGTGGTGGAAGCAGCCCAAAGCAGGCAAGTGGGAACAGTACCACCTATTGATAAAACACATAAACACTAAGGACAAACATAGAGACAGCAAGCTCTGGAACATGATGGCTCCTCATACTGCAGTCACTATGGTTCAAACCCTCTTCTCCTCAATTTAGAAAGGACTTTCTATCAGCTACTTGAACAGTTTATTACTGTAGTATGGAAACCAAGCCTTAGACAGGATAGCAGCTTACCCAGGATCATAAAACAATGCCACTAGAGACAAAAACAATATCCAAGGAAGCCTGACTTTTAAGACTTTTCTGAAGCTGCTATATACTGTGTACTCTTGTGTAGCACGAAAAACAAACCACCAATAATAAAGAAATTCAAGTTTGTGTTTTCTATTTCACTTTTAATACACATCTATCCCAGAATGCTGTAGAGGGCTAAGAACAAATACAATATATGTGGCAGCACACTGGCCTGAGTTTATAGCTGAAAAGCAGCTGTAACTCGTTTTATATTGCTTTACCTCAAAAATTTGTTTTCCTGTACAATTCATGTCTGTTTTCTGTTTTAAACATAGTTGTATGAGAATAAGTTTTAATTAATAAATAGCATGCTGCCTAAGGCATCAAAATGGTCCATTTTCTTGAAAGAAAAGTGCAGCATGTATCTGGCAATGGTTCTGTTTGTTTTCCTAGAAGACATTCAACATCCTGACAATTAACCTTTTGAGAGTAGTGACATGTTTTTGCACGGCATTTGTGTCAAGGCACAGTATTTGTTAGTCACAAAGTGGTACATACTTTAGGGCAATGTTTTTTTCAAATATGAAAGGACTATAAAATTATTTTTACTTCTGGTATAAAACTTGTTACAGAAAAAAGAATGGGAGAATGGTGCCAGAATCTGTGATATACTAACTGAAAAGCATTTACTGGGGCAGAGGAGAAGTATTTCTCCATTCCTACCATGAAAACAAAGCCATGTTTTTAACTATTGTAGATCTTTAGTTTCTTTTCACAATTTCTTATCAGCCGGTTAGAAATGTGCAAGCTACCTTGTCACTGCAACACTAAACACTGTTGAAAATATACTGTTTAGTGCTGTAACTTCTTGCTGGTATCTCTGGCATTCATTTAACCTCAAGGTTATGTTTAGGAAAAAAAAAAAGGCACAAGCTGGAAAAAGGGAAGGAAATAAACATAGGTACTAAACAAAACCAATAGTAAGAATGTATGAAAATGCTTCAGATCTGCTCCATGAACCCTTTGGCAAATAAGTCAGGGCAACAAAAATATGAGGAAGCTTTCAACAACCCCTGTAAATCCTCAGTTCTTGTGTCCATTTTGTTTCATTCAGGCTTCTGAAGAGATTACCATGGCACTCGGGACTAACAGACATGGAAGAATTTACACACCTCCCCCTTCCAGCACCCACTCAGTACCAGCTGTAGAAGAGATAAGGTGTCATGCCTGCTGAACCAGCTCTGTACTCCCTTACCCACACTGCTTCTCAGTGGCTACCCACAGCTGTCCCAGAGCAGACCCACACTAGAAAGCAGCTAGCTCCCCTACTATAAGAGGATCTGACCCTTCAACTGAAGGTGAGCAGCACCTGTACCGGTTCATAAAAACATCACCTCTGGTCTGTCTGTGATGACCACAGTCATTTTCTTCCAGTGTAAAACATTGGATCTTCCAATTTCGGCCCTGTCCAGCAGACTGTTTCCCATGCTAAACAGTAGAGCATAGTATTTGACACAGTAAGACAAGATCATCACCAATCTAACTATGGTAAAACATTTGGGTGAAAGTCACTCTTTTGAAAAAAACCCAGTGCGCTAAATGTCAAGGCAGCTTTTACAGCTGATACAAACCTCAAGCACAATCTCCAACCAAATCAAGGTTCACACAGTCAAAATTAACACCCACAGAATCCACCCCTTCTCTTGTCCCTTACAGCCCATTGTGTTTTTACATACTCTCTTGTCTTTTCCTGGCATATTTTCACCACAGTTCCTTACTTTCATCTTTTGCTGTCCATAAACCTAAACTGAGAAGAAATTCCAGAAGCCTGACAAACAGAACAAGTTTCTGTATTAATTGTCAAAAAATACTTCTCTCAACTACACAGATATATTTATTTCACACTCTTCAATAAGAAATCACAAAATATTCTTTGGCGAAGAAATTCAGGCTAATCGTCTCAACTATACAAGAACCAGGGTATCAGACTCAAAATGAAAGACTACAACTTTGAGAAGGAAAGCAGAACAAATGTCAATAATAGGCATGCTGTAGGGCTCCAACCTGAAGGAGCAAGGATGGAGCCCAAGTGAATGAGAAACTATCACCAAAAAATGGTTGGCAAGGACCTAATTTGAAGAAACAAAATAAGGCAAGAATGGTGAAACAGGGACAATGAAGTGGGAACAGAATTTCAGAAAATACGTATTTGCCCAAAATTTCTTACTATTTCTGAAGCAGGGTCCAGTATTTTCAAAGGACAACAGAAAAAAGGGGTTTAAATACTCAGTCAGTACCAGGGGAGGGAAAGAGGATATTTTTCAGTTGGTCTTGGCTGATAAACTCAGATCACACCTCCTCTACACTCATAAAGACTGGAAGTTCGTTTTAATTTTAAGCAGAAAACTGGAATTTTCATGTAAATTGCCTGATTCTAGAAGGGTCATAACAAACCATTACAGAAACTACAGAGGACCAGTATTATACGGCTCTCAGAACTCACAGATGTGGCACAGCTTACTTCTTACCACAGTGCCAGCAGGATGCCATAACACCATGCCATTGTTTCTCATCCAAGATTTGGCACCTGCCTGTCCCTTAGAAAGAGCTTTAAGCATAGACTCACAGAAAGTAAGAGCAACAACGAGTAAACGCAGCAAAGAACCTCCAAGAACTACATTACAGAAACACTGCTTGGACACATAAAATCGACAGCAGCGAGGTTTTTATAACCACCAGGCATTTAGACAGTTATGAAAGAGCAAATTACTTTACAGGTCAAATTTAACTGTTATGAAGACCTAGTTATTTTGTTCAGGTCCTTGCTCTCCATTTTCTCAGCAAGATTTGCTGCTTGCAGAACACCTAGCTTTCACTAAACAGAACATTATGTTCAGAAAACATACATGATTCCGAACATGTGGACAATTAATCAGCATTATAGGTTAAATACTACTT
This sequence comes from Falcunculus frontatus, assembly GCA_013398115.1. NCBI lineage: Eukaryota > Metazoa > Chordata > Aves > Passeriformes > Falcunculus > Falcunculus frontatus. The sequence goes on from VZRV01004606.1 coordinate 73,582, forward strand.
AACAATCCACTACAGATAAACTGGCTACAGGAAAGATTATGAAGATCCTGTCATATCCAGTATTAGCCTCTCTGGCAAGCAAATGACCATGAGCATTTCTACAGGCAGAGAGAGAAATGCTGATTAGCAGTTAGCAAAGCGCAAGAAAAAGAATTCTCAAAACCAGTGCTTCATCTTAAAGTCTAAAAAGTGAGAAAAACACACTTCTGGGCTGAACTTGTTAACAAGCCTGATGGGCAGAGAATGCAGAAGCAATTCTAAACTGGCAGCAGCATCCTGTAGTTTTATGCTTACGGAGGAAAAAAAGGTTATGAAAGCCCTTCATGGAAAAGGAACATATAGCGTAGGCAAACTAACACATCCAATTTGTAAAAGTCTATTACTAGTACAACAACAAACATTTTCCATATAGCTAAGAGGTAATTGGTAAATAAAAGTGATAACATTACCATATAATTGTTACCCTTTGAAAATCAGCTGTATAATACAGTTTTTTAACAGTATTATTTCAATTGGGTATTTCTTCCACTGTTGATGGGCTATGGTTTTGATCATCCACTTGAACTTTTTTCAAAGCAAGAAAACTCCCCAACATGTGCCTTTTTAGGTACTAAAAGATTGTCATTACCACAAAGTTGCTAAGGAACTGCTGAAACGTTCCAACATGACTTAGAATTTTAAAGCAAATTGAGCCTGTGGCCCACAGGCAGAATTAAAAGCCAGTAACATGAGCATAAATGAAAAAAAATCCTAACATTCCTTCTGAAAATTCCAATCTTGGCACAAAACAGAATGATTTGTGTTGAAAGGGACTTTAACAATCATCAAGCTCCAACTTCCCTCTCCTCCACATACATGGACACCTTCCATCAGACCAGGTTACATAGAGCCACATCCAGCCTGGCCTCCAACACTTCCAGGGATGGGGCATCCACAGCTCCTCTGGGCAACCTGTTCCAGTGCCTCACCACCCTCACAGTAAAGAATTTCTTCCTAATATCTAATCTAAACCTGCCCTTTCTCAGTTTAAAGCCATTACCCTCCATTCTGTCACTACATACCCTTGTAAAAAGCTCTTCTCCAGCTCTCTCATAGCTACCCTTGTGGAGAAGACCCCTCCTGGTACTAGTGGTGCTCAGACTTGATTAACATGGACACCCCTGTTCTTGGTTTCCAGCAGCTTTCTGTGACACAGTTTCTTCTGTAGACTTGCATAGATAAGAAATAACATCCAGGTCTCCTGACTTTATGTCCATACTCAAAGACTGACTTCAGGGTGGTTTAAGTGCATCTATAGTTACTTCCCTTCTCACGCAGTCTGATTAAATTGAGGACATGCTGACGCAGTGAAATTTACTTTACTTTTTCTGAGGTTTTGAAAAACTGCATAAAGGAAACAGAACGCCAATAACTTCTTACTGACTCATTTTTTTACAGGTACCACAGAAAACAGTCTTCCATTAGGCTGAAGCCTAACAAACTATTTCAGATAAAGTAGGTCAATTACAGCAACACAGAAATTAGTTTAATGCTCCACTGGTATATAGATCCATCCATTTGATTTTCCAATAATTTAATCCTTATTTTGAGAGACCATTTGATTCAAAATGATCTAGTATTTGTGATAACTTCAGTGTTACTGAACATCGGATTATGCTTTTCAGAGCCTGAGGAAAAAACTGACGTTTGAAGTTCTTTCTATTAAAAACACCAAAATAACGCACAAGTTCACAGCACCATTTTTCAAACTTACACTCTCCTCATCTATTTCTACTAAATGTGGTGTATTTGTAAGAGCATGCATCAGTTTACATACAGCAACTACTCTTGGAGGTAAGTTCAGCTTCATTACGTCGAGGCTGGAGTGCTCCCTACTTAAAAGGCCACCTTAATTCATAGTTAAAAGTCAATACTGACATCTTAAGATTGCAAAGTCTAAACTTCTACTGTTTTAGTGTTAAGAATGAGTAACTAACACCGTGGAAGAGTGCATAAAAGGGGGATGAAAACCCAACCTTCAGCCCATTCTTGAGGAAATAGATTTCTGACAGCTGAAGAAATAAGGAGCTACCCTTGAATAGTCCCACTGTGAGCAAAAACTGAGCAATGAGCAAAAACTGTACCTTAAAAATGAAGCCTGACAAACTGAAAAAGTGCACTACATAATGTCGCTGCTTGCCGTAATGGGGAAAATGAACAATTCAATGTCTCTGTCCACATGTACCAGGTTCGTTTGGTACCTATAACATCCCAAATACAACAACTACAGAAAGAGAGAAATTACATCTTATTTTAACAAATGAAATCAGAATTTTGTCATTTTATCTCAGATATTAACTCATTCACTTCAGTTATTTTTCCCTCTAAATTGAGAGGAATAGTCCAACTTTAAAAACAAAACAGTTCCCGGAATAACCAAAAGAGCTGTTTACGCAATTTAAGCCAACTGTATTATCCTCACTGAAACTGTTACGAACAGTGAAGAGATAATGGGATATGAAAGACATCTTCACGAAATCTTTTTCTCATATTATTACAGTAGCTTGTATCACGCTGACAACAAAACATTAAAGAACGTTTTCCACTCCACAAGATATTTTGAGGAAATAAATAATCCACAACATAAGAAATTTTCTAATGCAGTTCTTTCACTTACATTTTTTCAGTTGTTCTAAGCAAATAACCTAGAGGAAAATGAGTATGGCCATCCTTTCACTCAGTTTAACCCTTGAAAGAGTAACTGCCATAGTTAGTTCCTGCACTGAAGACAAAATATTCCCCAATTCATTGTAGAAAACGAAAATCAAAATACTAATATTTAAAGTTTGAGGATCTTCCCTCCTCATCTTTCCATAATTAATTAGACAAAATATACTAAGTCGTAGTTAAATAAATGAATAATTTTCACTTAAAGAAAGTACTGCAACATGTATGTATAGTTTCAATGTAGTAACCATCAGTTTTGTATGATGAGAGAGGACTAATGTGTCTTACATATTTAAAAAAACCCCATTGGTCTACAATGCATTACTCTAACTTCATATCTGTGTAATCAGACCAGCATAAAACTAGAGGAAAGTATTAAGTCTTCTCTCTAAAATTTACGGCCGGAGGTGCCAGTTCCACTTTTCATTAGCAAACTCAGCACCCCAGAATCAAAAATCAAAATTAGACATGAAAATGTCAATTTTGCCTGCTGTGATGATGAAAATAATTTAGGAATGATTTAAGGGTGACGAAACCTGCCTCCTTCAAAAACTCTCTCCATCTCAAAAAAAGAGTATTACTGCAGAGGAAACAGCAGGAGGATGAAGCCAAAAGTGTACTCAATATAAAAAATAAACATTAAAACAGAAAAAAAAAGGGGCAAATTTTTAAGAGAAGGCAATGATTGACAGGCACAATTTGCCAATCACCACAGGCAGGGTCTTCATCACAGAAATAATCTGTAATCAGGAAGAGAGTGTTTCCTTTAAGATAAGCCCCAGATCAAACACCAATTTTCTCCTGATGGGAAACTTGAGCATTGTGAGCAAGGGAGATGACTGCATAAACACACTGATTTCTATTGTCCATTGTTGCTACTGACTTCAGTTGAACTCAGGAGGCATGAATATCTTTGAAGTTCTGGATGCTGCAGCTTCTTTTCAGCAGGTCTCGCTGTAACAATTGCTCTATAGGTGAGAAACCCTACAGTGAAACAGCTGGATTTTCACATGGTTGCATGAAATTTCTGACTGCAGTCCTTTACCACGTTTTTAATAGCAATAGAAAAACATTTCTAGTTTTTAACAGAAAATAGAAAATAAAGTATACGGTAGTTAAAAATCTGTCCCTCTACTGGACAAACATATTCAACTTTCAATGCAATTCAGTATCCCCATTTCATAAAAGGGTTACTGAGGCACTTTGCAGTTTCAGTGAAAACTACTCTTTAAGGGCAAGTTTAAAATTTGTAACTTTCATATTTTACCTGTACATATGAATTACAAAATTAATGACTAGCATCTTCAGCTGACAGTATCAGGCAGATCTTCAAATTAAACACAAGATTTGGAGCAGTCACCATAAAAATGGTATGTAACTATCAACAAAACCGTAGGTACAACCACTCATCCATGGAACAGATTCAGTACAATAGCTTGAAGACTTTTATGAACTACAAGTCTGTAGTTACAGTCAGTCACAACACATATGCACAGCCACGTTAAGCAGAAGTGGCACAGTCAACTACAGTGACTCGCACTAAATTTTTAAGACTGGACTTTGAAACTTTAAAGATAGTTTTGCAATGTTTCTCAGTCATGCAGGCATAAGAAAGTAAGAAATCATCGGATGGATCTTACCTATATAGACACAATACTAGAATTCCATGTCAAACTAGATTCTGCCTTAATCTTGCAGATACTGCGAGACCATCAGCAAACAGGCAAACAAAACAAAAAAAAAAAAAAAAAAAAA
>VZRV01004606.1:78057-149936 GCA_013398115.1 Falcunculus frontatus
AAAAAAAAAAAAAAGAAAGGAGGAACTACATTTTTAACCACTAGACAAGAATAACTAGACATAAAGGTAGTTGTAGCATAAAGGCAAGGAAAGAGTTGGATTGGGCTAGGCAGACAGACAGTGGATTTACAGAATCCTGTAAAAATACTGATCAAATGGAGCACAGTTCCCAGGGGGTGAGAAAAGTATCTTAGCCTCAAAAGAAGGCACTGTTATGACCAAGAGACTGAAAACAGGTTAGGTCAAAGACTCTACTGAGTGATTAAACTAAGCAAGTGGGATAGAGGCACTGAATGTGAAGAAATCTTCACTAATGTGAACAAACATATTATGTTTGCTATGCAACTCTTGGACCCCTCAGCACAACTTTCCCTAATAACATCAGTGACTTAAGAAGGCAGCAAAAAAACATAAAATGAAGAGCAGTTAGTCTTTTAACTCTGTAAACTGTTCATTTCATCTTGTAATTAATGCCAGAAAAAGCAACAGGGGCAAAACAAAGAGCCAGTATCCTAATTACCTTTCAGAGAAGACATCAAGAGCATATTAAAAATAGAAGAGACTGGGATTTAACTTTAAAAGGAAAATATGCACAAACTATGAACCTAAATCCACCTTATTTGGTGAATACGTAAGTTTAACTAGATTCTTCATCCAAGACTAGCTGATGGTTAATTTCTTCTGATTTCCTATTTTTGTCTTCAAGGATAAAAGACAAATTTTTGCTGTATGCTGTTTTCTCTTCAGCAAACTTTACTCAGCATGTATACCAAGAAAAGTGGTATTTTCAGACTTCATTATTCAATATTCAAACCAAACCCCCTCACCTCTTCAACCCTGGAATTCAAGAAAAAGACACACTCCAAAAAAAACCCCAGTATGCTTCAAAAGGAAGGAAACAAAAGAAATAATATGACATGAAATTGGTACAGTAAGACTAGTGCTAAGCTGCAACAACTTCAAAAGACTTTCCCCTAATTGAAGTTACTGTAAGTTTTCATCTTTAACTGATTTTTACTGATAAGCAACTAGCTTGAAAGCAAACAGAAAGAGACTCTATGACAAACATTAGAAACAGCATTCCAGTTTCAAAACCCCTAGCATTTAGGGGTTCACTTTGTGCAAAAGGTAAATGTGCTGTTGTGCTCAATCTATGGCAAATTCGTGGGTACAGAGATGCAGTAAAAATGCACACCCGTCTATGATCACTTTTATTAAGTAACGGCTGACTGGTGTTTTTATCTTGCAGAATATATAACAAGATCCAATGGAGGAAACATTAAGTTGGATAGCTTTTAATTAGAGATAAGGCAGACATTTTTAGTAACCATAAAAAAGACCCCAGAAATTACCTCTCATTTCAAGCCTTGAAATCACAAGCAGACCTCTGTTCCAAAAACTCTTTTACATATTGAGGAAAAATTATGGTTATAAAAATTATCACACAGAAGTTACAGAAGATAAGCACAGTACTCTTTCATAACCTTTAAAAATGTTATTTTGCAAGTGGGAACTGAACAAAACTTATATTATCTTTCTAAACATTCTCAAAAGGTACCTTCTTCCAACCTTCATAATTTACACCTACTTGGTACAAGACAGAAGAGGGCAAGGATAGGAAGCAACTCATTAAAGAATCCTCAAGAAGTAGTACCTAGAAATTGTGAACAATTAAAATTCCTACTAACGAAGCTGACTGAGTGAAAGGCTAAGATTCAGTTGTGCTGCAGCTGGTGATTAAAATAATCTCATTAGGTATAAAACCGTGTTTTTACTTTGTATTTCATTGTTTGCCTCCATGAGTTTATTGGCATCACATAACGGAAGCTGGTTCACTGTTCACTGTGACAATGCCCGTAGGTACAACACTGTATTTGTGACCTCAGTTTCTCACTGTAAGAGCAATTAGTTGATCAGATACTAACAAGAAACCATAAAATTCTTTCTTATAGTTTGAGCTGTATTCCAGCTTTTTTTGTATTCTTCTGATATCAGAAAAAAAATTTGTGCCGTGACATACACACACTGAGCACACCAATTCCCTTCTTTTTTTTTGTCATAATCACCACAGGATGCATGTGTTTCAGAGTACTTCTGTAGATGTGCCAGCAGTTAGCAGAGGGAATTTAGCATATTAACATTACATATATACCCATTAGCAAGAAGGCCAGTTTCTGAGAAAATCACTTTCAGAGTTTTTCCCATATGGCTTCAAATAGGCACTCAAGATACAGAACTGACAGCTCTGTCAAGAATTTTACGTACATAACTTCACTAGTTGCATTCCCACGCATCATTATATTAAGCAATGCTGTCTGAAAGCTATAAAAAACTCTTCTTGCTTGGCAACATAGGACTTTTATCTTTTTCATTATACATATTTTAAGGATACCCTGAATAGTTTTCCAAAACAAGAAAGCTATGAAGCACTTATCTTGATCTGCCTTTAAAACAGAGATTTGAGCAGAGTACCAAAACACATATAGAGAACATAATATTAGGGGGAGGGGAAGTGGAGAAAACCAACAAAACTGACGAAAATCTGCCATGAGAATTCAGAGTGAACCCTACTAAAAAACTAGCTCTTCTTTGCAGAGAGGTAAAAACACATTTTAATCTGATCAGTGTGCCCTCATTTCTAAACTTGTACATTACCTAGCAAAATCTAAAAAACTGGATCCGATTGATATCAAACTATTATCACTGGCCTATCATTCTAAAGGCGAAATAAGGAATATGTTCAAAGGAAAAAATTATACAAATATCATTATCCTAATTGACTAGGATTGTATTATCATCAGTAGAAATAATATAATAAAGGCACTGCCACATGAGTAAGGACCAAAGAACCAATTAACGCAACAGCAGAATATATATAATTAATAACCCTGTGCAGCTGAAAACTGCCAATAAATCGGTGGAGAAAAACAAAAAGATGAAGTAATAGTATTAAACAGTACAACTTTATTTTAATTCCACAGTTTTTATTGATGTCTCAAGTCCGTATCATCCCTATCTACTATGCAGCCTGCACAAAAAATTTCAAAAACCTATGTTCAAAAATGAACAGTTTTTGTCAAGCAATTAGAAATAGTGTTCAATATGCCACAGAAAACTTCACCTAATCAGTATTCTAGGAAATACTTGTTCTGCTGCTCTAACAAACACAATTTGACTTGCTATCCTAATGAAGGTATCAACCAGCACATTACCACCTACACCTCTCGCACAGAACTGGCAGACCCAGAACTCAGAATACTACTTTTTAACAATTTGTACTCTGCAGGCGAGAAGAGAATCTGGTTTAACAGAAATAATGTGTCAACACAGACAAATTATCTGTAAGAAATTATTTCTCACAATAAGTAGTGGTCCTGAGTCCAAACCTGAACACTTCTGCAAGCCAAAAGACGTACTGGCCTACTCTCAAAAATGGCAGAAGTCACATTTTTTAGTACTATTATGGAATAACAAACCTGGACACTCAGCTACTCACTAGTTTTGACCATAAGTTAATCAATCCCACAGGTTCCAATGTTTTCTTAATGTGTAAACCATACCCCTAACAAAAAAAAAAGTAGAACTGTCTGCCATTTTTTATCGTCTTGAAACAGAAGTGAAAGATTACTGCCCAGCCCTTCTTGTGTACACCACAGAAAACACTGTACTGTCAGCATTTTAATACTTCCAAAACAGACAACCTCTACGTACCACGTGTCAGGAAAGACTTAGAATTGTTTTGCCACATGGATTTTAGTAAAACACAATATAAAATTCCAAACAGTTCTTTCTTAGTTATTTCGTAAACTCTGTCTTGTGAATGTGTGGAGAGGCACTGCGGATTACAGAACTATCAAGACCTCAGTAATGTAAATCGTGACCCTGATTCTGCACTTGGATCCACACAAGCAATCCCTTTACATACCCACTAGAGCTGCTTTAAAGAAAATTCAAGTTACAGCTGTACAGAGAAGCACACGGTAAGTGAAAGTACAAAAGAATCACACATGAACTAAATTCTGAATTCGTATGTAGGGCTGCACACCACCTCAAAAGGTCAGCAACATTCCCTACCATATATGCAACGGTAAGCAAAAAGCCTGTATTTATTTTTAAAAGAACATGAAAGAGAAAAGAAAACCCAACCAACAACCAATATTCATAGACTCACAGAATGGCTTCATTTGGAAGGGACCTTTGAAAACCATCTAGTACAACTTCCCTGCCATGGGCTGGAACATGTTGATCACTAGATCATGTTGATAATTTTGAACACTTCCAATGATAGAGCATCCACAACCTCTCTGGGCAACCTGCTCCAGTGTCTCACCATCCTCATCAAGAATTTCTTCCTTAAATCCAGTCTAAATCCATAAACCTTCCATTTAAAACCACTGCCCCTCGTCCTGCAACTACATGCCCTGGTGAAACATCTCACTTCATTTTTCTTGTAAGCCCCCTTTAAGTACTGAATGGCTACAATAATCTTTCTCTGGAGCCTTCTCTTCTGTAGGCTATACAACCCCTACTGTCTCAGTCAGTTTTCACAGCAAAGGTGCTCCTGCCCTTGTATCACTTCAATGGCCCTTCTGTGGACCAATTTCAATAGATCTGAATCTGTATTGTGCTGGGGGCCCCCCAGCTGGATGCAATACTCCAGGTGAGGTCTCAGAAGAGCAGAGTAGAGGGGGAGAATCACCTCCCTTAACGTGCTGGCCATGATTCTTTTTATATAGCACAGGATACAGTTGGATTTCTGGGCTATGAGTGCACATTGTTGGCTCATGCCAAATTTCTCATTCACCAGCACCTTCAAGTTCTTTTTCTGCAAGGCTGCTTTGAATACATTCATTACCCCAGTCTTTGTTCATACCAGGGGATGCTCTCACCCAGGAATAGGACTTGGCACTTAGCATTATGAACTTCATGAAGGTCACATGGACTCCCTCCTCAAGCCTGAAAAGATCCCTCTGGATGACATCTCTTTGCTCCACCTTACTGACTGCACCACTCAACTTGATGTCATCCACAACACTGCAGACAGTGCATGCAATCTCACTGTCATGACATTAAGTGGTGATGGTCCCAGTCCTTTTATAAGGGTCACCACATAAAATATTAATATTCCTAAGTCTATTTCACACTCTATTCACATTAGCTATTCCCAAAATACAACAGTAATATGTCAGGGACATGAAGGATGGCAAGCAGGAAACTTTCATGGAATGGAGTGAGAAATTACACGCAATGTAGTTTAAAATAAAACCAAGACAGACCACACTCTTTTTTAGCATTTCTCGCAATGGAAAAGGGGATATGCATTAAAAATCAAAAGATAACGGATATACTGTTTTTAAAAAACATCAATACATATCACTTTTCCCTCCAGTGGTAGAAAATTAGAAATCAGGCAAGTACACAGACTAAACTTCCAGGTTCACTAAGTAGGATATCTCAAAAGTGAGAAACAATCATCTTTGAATGGGCAAGATAAATTCTAAGTCCTGATGTGAGGCATAAGTTTCCAGCAAACAGGTTAACTAAAGATGCTTTCATCCAAGGTGCCAAAGACCGGGCACACAACAAATAAATTTTCAGATCCACTACCATAACTCCTATATTCCTGAAATCTGAATCACAAACAAAACTACAAAGTACACTTGACCAAAACAGCCTCATTATGAATCCAACATCAACCATGCACAGAGCATGAATTAATCAGTCTGAAGAAACCCACAGAAACAAACAAAAGAAATCCAAACACGCCCACCAAGCATCAGTCCTCAAGATTCCTTAGGAAAGCAAATGTCAATCTTATCTCCAAGACAGGCAAGGATGAGAACACCAGGAGCTAAAGGCCTGTCAGCCTCAGTCTCTGGCAAGATGATGGAACAACTAATTCTGGAAACCATTTCTAGACACGTGAAGAATAAGATCACTTGCTGTAGCTAGCACAGATTCATGATGGGGAAGTTAAGTCACACTTGACCAACTTAATTCTACAATGAAATGACTGGTTTGGTAGACAAGATGAAAGTAATAGACAGGGTCTGCCCTGACTTCAGGGAGGCCTTTGGCATTGTGTCCTGTAAGGTCCTCATAGCCAAGCTGGTGATGTATGCTGACAGTGCAGACAGAGAGGTGGGCTTAAAACTGGCTGAATGACTGGTAAACCAAGAAACAAAGACTAGGTGGAGGCTAGTAACTAGAGCATACCTTAGGGGCAGATACTGAGCCCAGTTTTGTTCAACATCATCAATGATCCAGGTGATGGGACAGGTGTACCCTCAGCAAGTCTGTAGATGACTCAAAACTGAGAGGAGTGGTTGGTATGCCAAAGGGTTGTGCTGCCATCCAGAGGGACTTGGACAGGCTGGGGAAATGGTCTGACAGGAACCTCATGAAGTTCAACAAGAGGAAGCGAAATGTCCTGCACTGGAGAGGAGGGACACTAAGCATCAGTACAAGCTGGATGCTGTTCAGCTGTAAAAAAGCTTTGTGAAGAAGAACCTGAGGCTCTTGGTGGATACCAAGTTGATCATGAGCCATCCCGGGCTGCACTGGGGGGAGTATTGCCCACAGGCTGAGGAAAATGATCCTTCCCCTGTACTAAACAATGGTGAGGCCTCCCTGGAGCAGGATAATCAGTGCTGGGCTCCACAATGTAAGAGTCACGGATGTACCGGAAAGAGTACAGCAAAGGCCAGGAAGATGATGAAGGGATTGGAGCACCTCACGTATGAGAAGAAGCCAAGAGAGGTTTTTAACTCCTTATGTGAAGGAAAGCTATAAAGACTGAGCCAGGCTCTTTACAGTGATGCCCAGTTACATGAGAAGAGGCAAGAGGCACAAAATGAAACACAGGAGGCTCTCTCTGAACCCAGGAAAACACTCAGGTACTTTGAGGGTGGCCAAGAACTGACACAGGGTGCCCAGGAAGGTGGTGGAATCTGCATCCTCACAGATGTTCAGGTGCTGTCTAGACATGGTCCTGAGCAACTGGATTTAGATGTCCCTGCTTGAGCAGAGGGGATGGATCAGATATACTCCAGAGGCTCCTCCCAGCTTCAACTGTTTCGTAATTAAGTTGCTGGAACTTGTGATAATATAAATGTCATTCTTTTTCTGTACATAATATTGCTTCTGGAAGAGAAGAGAAGAGAACAGCGTAAATTGGGAATTTATATTTGGCCATGTAAACAAATACCAATATAGAGGGCATATTTATAGAATTTATTGATTTATATGTTACACCCATATACACACGTTTTAAGAGGGTATTAATAATTCAATGCACATCTCTTTTTACAAAGAAATAAGTTAATATAATCCCTAAATCAATCTGAATACCTAAATTGTATATCTAATCTAAAAAGCAATCACTCTTCTCCAAGTATTTTTCAGGCTTATAACTTTTTTTTAACTTTAATTGACGAGATGATGATGAACTTTTACAGAAAATTGGCCACTACAGCAATGTACCACAAATAGGAGAATATTCTGCCCACTATTTTTCAAGGTACAGAAAGGTAATAGAGAAAATACATGCAGATATGCAATTACACACAGAATATTGAAGGAAACAATGCAGTCACCTACAGCACTTGTAAGATATTACAAGGAGATTCAGAAGATTATAAGGAGATGGCAAGCTGTTCTTCCATTACAACTGCAATTTTAAAAATATTTCACTTCTATGTGTCTTGCTAGCAGAATAAATTCTTTATTCAGCAATTAGTTTTGTGAACTTAATCTTTAAGGAAAACTCTCATGAACTTCAAGTCTACAGGATTAATACTTCAGAGACTTTCAAAACAAACTGAGAAAGCAAATTCAAGTTCCAACTCAAATGACACTCAAACTCATACTCAACCTGTTATCTGGGCAAAAAGGCAGGAGGGAAAACAATGGTTTAGCATATGTAGAGGCACACACCTGTATTTAAACCTGCTTTCCTGCAAGATCAATTAAAAATGACAGTTTAAAACTTCTTTATATGGGATGCAATATAGTAGGAAAACATCATTGCATTAGGAGATGGTGCTGAAGTTAGAAAGAACCTCCAAAACACTAACATACACCAGAAACGTATGTTTCAGGGCTCACAAAACTCAAGACAAGTAACAGAGCAATGTCATTTCCAAAACAGGTCACAGAAGGACCCCAGGTATGTATGGTACAAGCTGGAAATGAAAGAGGATGAAAGGTGTTTTTATTAGTTTCTCATATGCTGAAGAGCCAGCAGTAAAATATGTATTAATGCATATTCTGACTGAAGAAAATTTTTAAAGACAGCTTTGTAGGCTGTCTTGAGAACTGCCTTCCATTCTGCACATACACTCTGTATATTGAAAAGTTAACCTTATAATCTTCCATTATTTCACTTGGTTTTCAAATTACTTATCTCCTTCAATGGACAGTCATACCTGCCTATATACCTACTGTACCACTGACCATTTAAACTTTGGGAGTTGTACACTTGGTAACATTATTTCAAAAAAAAAAAAACCTGAAACGCAAAATATCTTGATGATTCAATTTTTTTTGCAAACTTATGCTATCAGTCATTTACTCCGTTAGGTACATGAGTTATAATTTTGCATATCAGAATCCTATAAGTTTTGTGTCTAAAACTACCCAGTTTTACAAAGGATCAAGTTTAAATACTTTGAAAAAAATCAACTGTGATGCAATTCGGAGTATCTTTAGTCTGTTCCATAAACATACTTCATCTTCTCAAAATGTGACTTTTACATCAAAGTGAAATTCTAGATCTATTTAGGTGCAAGCAGGCTGGTACAAATTATGTTGTTCTAGTTCTGTCAGTGCGTCATGTATACTTAATATATACGATTTATTTTCTGTGTTTATTTTACTCATCAAATCATTAAGTAACAAACTGAATCTTATCCCAACATGATATAAAGCAAAGATAAAAATAAAGTAAGAATAATTGTGTCAGTGTTTCACAATTCTTTCTAAAAATTTGATCCTGGCTGACACTGGTGTGTTCTATATACAATTCCTTATGCATTTGAAGCATTATTATGAATCAATAAAATGAGTTATTATACCTTCTCATAGATATAGACATCTATGCCTAAAGATACAACAAGACTTCCACAGCATGTAGCAAGTTTTAACTGGCACATAGCACATAAGCTATGGAACAAGCACATAGGAAGCAAAATTTTATGCCATCATAGAAAAACACTTCAAATTTATAATAAGTATCTCAAAAAATTCACTACCCAACCAGCTTACAAAATTAAAGATGGCAGGAGCTCAGATATAAGCACAGAGAATCACTGGCCCAATGAGCTCAATCATCACAAATGCTCATGAACACATTGTCCCCTGGCCCTGTTGTAAAGCCTGTTCACAAACATCTCCAAACAGTACGTAGGTTGCTAATAGTGCATATATAGCCAGGCTCCAAGAATTACAGCAGCTCACTGGTTTTAAGACAATATTGTCTTTAAGACAATAAAATTCAACTGTCTCAATCAAATTTATCTAGTACCTGTAAGTAACCTGGCTTGTCACAAACTTTGTACCTTAGTTTAAGCTCCTTGCTTTAACACAAACTAATACAAGCTTATTCTCTCTCAGAAGAAAAACCACATATGTTACCTTCTGAGGGGTCAAAACCCTCTGCCTGAACTTCTCAATCGTATCTTGACCTGCGGCCGCCCATGCACCAGCAAATGCTTCGGCTTTGTCTTGATCCAGGTGAATGCTTTGTAGCTGCTGTTGCAGTGAAGCAGGTTTCAAATTGTGATAGACTGCCTGTTAAAGCAAAAATAACTGCTGTTGCTGAGTGCTGCTCTACAAGTCATACCAGATACATTCTAGCACAAATGGCCACTGTGTTCGCACAAGATTTTTACTAGCAACTCCACTGGGGGAACTACATGCATCCTGATCATCTTAACCCTCCTACTTGGGAGACAGAAAACTGTAACTATCTCAAAATGCAGTGTTACAAATTACTCTTCTCAAGGTAGACAAACTACCAAAAAAAAAATGTAGACACAAGTCAGATCTGAGTATATGTACAGGTTTCCACTGTATATAATGGGAAAGCAGTTATCAGTGAAAAAAATAGGCTTAGAAGCCAATTGTGACCATCAAGAAAGGAGAATTTTTCCAAATTCACACTATCCAAACAAACCTAAACTACAACATAATATTCTGAAAAACCAAGAACAGTTTGCCTAAACTGAGTGAGTTAGCAATAACCTCCCTACTAGCGTCAATTTTTTTGTGGAAGACATTCTATATCATTCTTCACTTTCAAAACAGGACTGCGTCACCACCAGGTCACAGAAAGAAAAGAAACAACATATGTGGCAAAGACTGTACAGCACTCTTTTTATCTTTAATGCCTCCATAGACCAAAGGGCTGTTAAAACAGTTATGTTCTGACAGAACAAGCAGCTGCTCCAAGAAGCGTAGCTATCAGCAGGAAAACAAAGAGTGCTCATGCAACATGTAGTCCATCTGGGACTCTTTTTTTTGGCAGATATTAATATTCTTCTCTGTCTTTTTTTAAATGCAAAAAAAGCAAGAAAAGAATTAACTGCTTTTTCTGTTCATCTTTAACAATTATAATATAAATTAAGCAGTCAGAGGAAATCAGGACAAGGCAATAAACAGGTAGTTCTATTGTTTTGTTGAGATGAAAATTAAAAATTCCAGTCTGGAGGTGACCTCAGGTTTCATTCCAATTTTTTGGTGGATGGGAGCCATGAGGAGGACTGTTTGTTTTATTTCTAATGCTGTGGAATGCGTTAAGTGAACTGATCATAAATCAACATGTGTAAGAAAGGACCAGATTTAAATACCACAACAGACCATCAATATGCATGCCTCCTGCAAAGACTACACTTTCTGTATTTGCATGAAATGGATGGATAACACCATGGGCTTGACACTTTTTAAAACAGTTACCCTATTTACTGGGTAATACAACAGCTTCTCAACTTTAGTAGAGGTAGACCACGGAACCAGAAAACCTTCTGTGTTTATAAGGTGACTGCACCACACTACAGCATGCAGTCATCCACTCATCCAAATACTAGAGCTACATTAGGTGTGCCTGTTCCCCTCAGTACAGACTGCTTCTGTGCATGAAAATTTTCCATAACTGACTCTTAAAGTAACTTAAGCTGTGCTACAGATATAGACAACATATGCTATAATACTAGGTAACAGTAATGTCATCTAGTATTTTCCTCACAAGAACTTAAAAAATGCATGGCTGTGTTGTTTACAATGAGTAAGAGAGAATATTGTATCTCATAATTATCAAGAGTTCCCCTGGAGTCATGCGGACCTCACTTCTACTATTAACATTTACATTAGCTGAAAAATGACTCCACAAAGGCATCTAGTCCCATCCAAATTAGAAAGGCATGAACACAAAAGCAGTTAAATCATTACTCAAAAATATACATAATACACTACAGATATATTTTCACTAATTCATTTTTAACTTCACTGTCCCATTTTTGAAATCTATAGTTGTATAAAAAAATACATTTATCAATGCATAATGATGAAAACAAAATACCTGTTCCAAAATGAATGATATCGTTTCAAGAACCAGATGAAGATCCTGTTTTTCCAATGAAAAAGCTATTTGAAGTTTTTCTTCCTCCTCTTCACTGAAGGTACTTTCAGCCTGAAGCATAAAAATGGTTAGTCCTGACATTGCATTTAAGGACCAAGAACATTTTGTTTTGTCAGAATAAAAACTTTCTCGCCATCTTATAAACACAGCGGCTGTCCAGCTGTTTCTAAATAGAAATTACAAAGTAAAGCTCTTTTCCAACAGAAAATGCAATTCCTCTCACTGAAAATCGAAACTAAAAGCCAACACAGTACCACAGGATTACCTGACATACATCAGAAGGAAATGCTTTCTCTTTGTACCTCACAGACACTACAGAAATATTCTTCTTTCAATTATCAGAACATCTTCAACAACCTTTTATAAATAAAAATAACACAAGTACAAAGTGCATTACTTAAATCACTGAAAACCCCAGAAAACAGAAGGCAAAACTGTAGTTAAGTTAGTTAATGCTTCTTCCATTCTGGATACCCTTCTAAAAATCACCCATGCTATTGCAAAGGAAATAAAGGCCTAATGTATATTTATTTTGAAAGTCAGATTTGAATCTATAGTCTACTGTCTTACTAAAGACAATTGAGAATGTGCTGTACTTTTAAAATACAGCAGTTGTACTTATTACACTACAGCAAATTAAATAGTAATTTAAAATGCAGATATTGCCTTCTTTTAAAACCTAATTACTAACAAATCTATAATACAGATATCAAAACACCACATTTAGACCACTTAGTAATCCAAAACTGCAAAGCTACAAAAGCAAAACAATTTAGCTGTCCAAATAAAAAATGAAGCAATTACACAAAACTTTCAATGATCACAACGTTTATAACAAGAGTATCAAAATGGAAACATTATTTGAATCATTAGTTGTTAAAAGGAAACACAGAGCTCCCAGTGTATGCTTTTTTAAGGCAGTGAAGTTCATTTCAAGTTTCCAGCAATTTAACTAGTTACTTAGTCAGGTACTTTAGAAAGGTCAGCAAAACTATTCACGACGTTTAGTAGGCTGAATTACAGTAACCACTTCAGCTCATGTAAATGCTGATTCACTGAGAAAATCTACTAAAATGCTACAGAGTAGTAAAAAAGAACAAACCAAACAAACAAGAAGTTGGTGATACATTCCAGTTACCAAAGAGTTAAGATTCATGCAAAACAACTGAGAAAACTCTCTGCCAGTCTCACACTTACAATCTTTAATATATTTGCATTTTTTCCATGCTGCTTCTATAATATTTTATCATTTAGTCTGTATGTATATGTGTACAGAAAACAAATTCTATGTTTCTTTTTATACTTTTTCTGAACACGAAACAAGGGAATAAACAAAATCTGACACTGAGAGACAATGAACCTAACAAAATAATTTCTGGTGTAAGATTCATTTTACATTTTCCCCTGCAATATTTAGTACAAAGTTTAGAGTTAGCGTGCATTTGACATTTTGGTACTGTGCAATGAAACTGACTACTGATTTACTTTCTTAATTCTGCAATTATAAACATCTTCTGCAAAGACAACAGAAATTTTCACTAAAAGCTCTGAACTTAATTTTTATCCTCAATTCCACAGGTGTCTTTAGTTGATGGACATGCACAAATGCAGAAAAATAAATAAAACACACATTTAGTGTTTCCCTTGTGTTGTAAAATGTGGAACATGTATAATTTTCTAAAGAAAGGATACTCTTTGGTGTTTGATCTCTGTATACCTTCAAGCCTAATCAACAAGAAAGGTGAATTAATCCCTGGAACAGACAGCAGCTAACGAGCTCTAAGTGATGTGCAGGATTTAGAAAGACAAATGACTTGTTGGAAGAATTGCCTTGCTAAGGTTTAGGGCCTGACACACGTCAGTGACCTCAGACCTAGGGGGAAGTTAACAAAACTTGGGAAGAAGGATGTACCACCGATAGTGAACACAAAGAATGCAGAATTTATGGTCCTCAAGGACATTTGGCAGAACTCCCAAGATAAAGGAGGAACTCATAAAGCCAACTCAGCAACTGTGCTGAAATCAGCTCCGACTGGGTAAAAGGTGATTCCTGCAGGGCAATCCACGACCGCCGATTCACGGACCACCAGACCACGAAGCCCACTGACTCAAAAGGAGAGAAAGAGTGAGCATGCAGACTAGTTAGCACGGGAAATGAGAGAATCATTAACCAGTAGAAGACATAATATTAATTAATAAGAACTATGCAACTTGTTGCCAATGAACACTGAAGCCTTTGTTTGCTAAAACGTATAAATGGTAAAAAGTTTTGATGGTTGGGGTGCTTGACTTGGGGAATACCACTAAACATCAGGCCTGCACAATTCTGAAACAAATAATCAAGGTCTCGCTCGAGTGTGTAATCACTGGCTTTTTGCAAACCGAGTACCAAACCCGATTTTAGTGGACAACACCTCGTGAGGGCAGAGGCGGAGTTGGTGCGAAAAGCCAAGCAACTCGCGCGTCCTCTGACAGCGTTCTCGGAGGCACCAGCACCTGGGGGCAATGGGCCAAGAAGCATCACTCGTTCTCATGCCATTCACCTTCTCTCGCCATTCGTTACCGGCTTTTATTTCATCCCCCCAAAATAGTTCTGAAGGGTTAGTGATGAATGAAATTAAAAACTAAAATCCTTTAAAAAGGAAGAGGTTTTTAGGCTCCGCAGCCGCGCTGCCAAAGCTCCGGCCGGGACCAGCCCCGCACCCTCCCGGCCCCGCGCGGAACCCCCGCTCCCGCCCCATCCCAGTGTGACACGGCCCCCGCCGGGTCCCCGAGCCCCGCCAACCTTCAGGTGCAGCTTCTGGAGAAGGCGGGAGAGAAGCCGCGGAAACCGGCCCGGGTCCACGGCGTTGAGCAGCGACACGGCCCTGCGGATGCTGGGAGGAAGGAGGGAGGGGGTCAGAGGGGCCCTGTCCCCGCTGCGCCCCGACACCGTGGCGGNGAGCGGCGCCGCCGGAGCGCCGGTACCTGTCGCTCTCCGGCACAACGGGCGCCGCCATGGCTCTGGCGCGGGCCCGCCCCCGACGGCGGCCTGGCGAGGCCAAGCGCTACCGCGCCGCTCTCAGCGAGGACAGCTCGAGCCCACAGAATCGCGGAATGAACCAGGTTGGGAAAGACGTCTGGGATCGTCGTGTCCCAGCCTACGATCGGGCGCCACCATGTCAATTAGACTAACGCACTGGAGTGTCACCTCCAGTCTTTCCTTAAACACCCCCAGGGACGGTGACTCCACCACCTCCCCGGGTAGTCCATTCTAATGGTTAATCGGAATTTCTGTGAAGAAATTCCTCCTAGGGTCCAGCGTAAATCTCGCCTGGCGCAGCTTGAGGCTGTGTCCTCTCGTCGCGTCGCTGGTAGCCCGGAGAAGGTGCCGACCCTCGCCGTGCGGGGAGGGCGCGGGGCCGCTTCCCGCGGGGCTCCGCGGCGGCGGCGGCTGGAGGGGCTGCGGCTGAACCCCCGGCGGGGACGGGTCCGAGCCGCCGGGGTGCCCACCCGCAGGCAGCGGGGACAAGTGCTCGTCCTTGAGTCACATCCCTGAGCCCTCACTGCCCTGCATTCACAGCCCACATCCCGGAGCGTGGAACTCCTCAGCCCCTCAGGCTCCGTTTGCTCCCATGTTGGGAGTGCACAGTCAGCCCCTAAAACACCTGTCATCACAATTCTTGTTTGTAGACCGCGAATTTGTCAAAGCAAGCTGCCATCGTTACGGCAACAGCAAATTGTTCTGGAGGCCGTGGTATCTACATGCACTGCATTCCCGCCTTCCCCAAATAACCTGTGCCCGGGTAACACTGCCAGAGTCCCACCCCGTCCCATGCCATTGAACTGCACAAGGCTAAGAGCACACCATGCCTTGTTTCAGGCCAAGTACAAGGTTGTCAAGCTACATGAACAGAACCATTAGCTTTCAAGCACTGAATTGTGTGTTTCTACTCTGCTTGAATGGATGTAATGTCTGTGAGAGCTCTATTTTCCATTATATTTGTCTGAAATTAAAAAATGGGATCAAAAACAATGGGATGAGCAAACAGAGGAACAGGCAGTGTAACTGTGTAAGTCTTGTTTTCCTAGGAGGCCAACTAAAAATATTAAATTTCTTCAAAAGATTTCTGAATGTGGCTACAAAGGTTTATGAGGTGTGTCACGAAGGTAATAAATGGTAATAAATTATGGTAAGCTCAATAGACAGGTGGGAAAAGATTGGAAAATTTTGAGAGTGCTGTGAAGAAATGTTTTATAAACATATATGCTGAAATAATGACTCTGTTAACTGAAAGGAATTTAGTCAACAGGGTCAACTTCAATACAGTCAGCATTTCAGCCAGAACATCTGAAAAGATAACGTCTGTTTAAATAGACTTGGCCTTAAGAAGCAACTTTAGGAGAAAAAAAAAAGAGTGACAAATGTGGTCATATTCCATCAGGAATTTGAAAGAAGAGAATTCCTGCCTGAGACTTTAAAAATATTTGTGCCATACTTCTGTCCTGGGTAACCGAAAATGTTATTGTATTCCTTATCTTTCTGTGCCCAGAATTGTTATTGACACTCTAAGGCCCAGCACCACAGCTGAAAACAGAATTGCAGGGCAGGTGGGGGTGGTACTGATCCTTTTAAAAAGTTGGAGTGCCCAAGTTGAGTGCTCTTTTCCCTCGTGGCATTTGCTCAAGGCAGAGGCTCTTTCAGGTGGGTTTTTCTGGGCTCACAACAGTAGCAACCCAAAAAGCTGCATTTTGTAATCAGAACCTGTTTCAGAGTGAATTTTGCAACACCTGTTGACCGTGCAAAGCTCGAGGCGGTCAGGGCCGGGTCACCGCGCGTCGGTGCTGAGAGACAGTTTCTTCCCTCCCAACACACCCATGGCTCGGGAATAGTAGCACCAACGCCAAGGGTGACCAGAGACAGAGAGACAACAGTACCAGCACCTGACGAACAGAGGCTGACACCGTGGGGCCAGAATCACACCCCGGCGATGCCCGTGATTCCCATCCACCACCAGAACTGCTTCATAAGCTCCTACCTTCCCAAGAGAGTTTTGTCACCATTTCCCCTTTGTCTTTCAAACCACGCTGCTGGCTGTGGGGGGTTCCACCATCCTGGGGGGGAGGGGGGGCCTCTCCACCATTTTAAGTTTCTCTTTTTTCCTGGAGGGCCAGTGAGATTTAGCAATTTTGTATCTGGTGGTTATCCACTGTTATTTTTTGCCTTTTGCTGTTTTGCTTATTAGTAAACTGTTATTTTTTTCACTTATATTTACTCATATTCATTTCTCCTTACAGTGGAAAGGAATTGGTTAAAACTATAAGGGGAGGTAACTCGTTTCAGAGTGTCCACTTTTTAAATTGTCTTAAACCAAGACAAACTCTTGCCGGAAGTTGGACCCACAGTCAGTGTTACGCATGGGCATTACATTTTTCGAGCTGTTGTTCTGGGATGAAGTACAATTACATTCAACTATTTCATCTGGTTTTCTGTGCTCTTATAAAACATGAAAAAATAATATTCTTGCAAGAAATTTACCTGGCTGGAAAAGAAAAATTAGTGTTTTGCTCCACACTGAAAAAAAACCCAAAAAAACAACCAGCATAACTTCTTGTCCTAGGAAATCTCTCCCGAGAGCAGAATTTTATAAAGTTTGTTCAGGCAAAATGAGCAAGGAGAGCTGGAAGCCTAGACAATTGCTTATGTATTTCGTAAAGTTCCAGTTGATAAAGGTATTGGATATGCCACTCAGATTTGCTGCCAATTCTCTGGTTTTACCTGGACCTATTTTAAAGTTTTTTCTTTCACACTTTGCTGCCTCAAATGAACATTTAAAATGAATAATCAAGAGAGTGAACATTAAAAACTCAACTGGGCAGCTGAGCAACCTGCTCCAGCTAGACCTCCTTCACAAAGGACGTTTGACTTGAGGGCCCTGGAGGCTTTTTCTACCCTGTATGATTCTGTGTTCAGAGCCTCACTGAAGAAACACAGGAAAGAGAGCACCCAATTGGAAACAATAAATAATGAAGCTAACCTGACAAGGTGCTGTCAAGTGCACCATTAAATAATTTTTTATTATAATACCTTCCCTGTTACTAAAAGAGAATTCTAAAAAGTTGTGACTTCTCAAACATTCATTTATCTATTATTGGTTTGTACTTGCACCTATGTCATGAATGAGTGTTTTGAGATTGTTTAAAGAATCGCTGGCAAAGGAATAAGTAAAAACATGTTAATATAAAAGCTTCTATGGATCCACTCTACTACTTACTGGATGGTCAAGGCACACTGAGGAAAAGCAAGCAAAAATCCAATCAATCCAAACGAAAATAAACCCAAAACTATGTGGGGAGAGGGCAGGAGGTGGGTTGAGAGGAGAGAGGAGGGAGACAAAAGGATAGAAAAGGGAAGGATAAAGGGGAATACAGCCCAAAGGCCCAACAGCACCTAATAGCATTTAAACTTTACAGTACTTAATAGTACTTAAACTTAACAGCAATTAACTTAACTTACAACTTAAGTTAAACAATTTAAGCAGTTAAACATCTAGGAGAGCAGTGTTCATCCCACATTTGGCATAGCAGATGCACACTTGTATGCACACAAAGAGTCGGTGCTCTCTAGCAGGTCGGCCCCCAGCCTGTGCTGGTACTTGGGGTTGTTCCTCCCCAGGTGCAGCACCCTGCACTTGCCCTTGTTGAACCTCATTAGGTTTCTCTCTGCCCAGCTCTCCAGCCTATCAAGGTCCCGCTGAATGTAAGCACAGCCTTTGGGTGGATCAGCCACTTCCCCCAGTTATGGATCTTCAGCAAACTTGCTGCGGGTGCATTCTATCCCTTCGCCAGGCCATTGACAAATAGGCTGAGTAAGACTGGACCCGGTACTGGTCCCTGGGAACTCCACTGACTACAGGCCTCCACCTGGATTCTACTCTGCTGATCACGATCCTCTGAGCTCTGCCATTCAGCCAGTTCTTGATCCATCTCACTGTCCATTCATTTAACCCACATTTCCTGAGCTTACCTACAAGGATGCCAGAGAGATGGTGTCGAAAGCCTTGCTGAAGTTGAGGTACACAACATCCACTGCTCTCCCCCCATCACCCCATCCTGCCATGCCAACTCAAAAGAGCTGCAGCAACTGTAATGCTTTTGGTGCAAATATGTATTTAAGGCTATTTGAATATTTATTCAGAAAGTCTGAAGTCTGTCTATATGTCTTTAGTCCACCTCTTTTGGTTTTCCCCCTAAAGTGAGTCAAATCTATATTCTACCCTTGTATGGATGGATATAGACAAGGTTCAATTGTGCTTTTGTAGAAGGTATTTGAAAGGATAATGAAAATTTTCTGGAAAAGAACTTTAAAATTTTTTTTTTTCTTTTTTCTTTCCCTTTTTTTTCTTTTTTTTTTCTTTTTTCTTTTTTTATGCTTTAATGATACAGTGGGATTGAATGGCATTTCACCATATGCAGAAGTTCATTTTAAGCCAGGAAGAACAGTTTAGTGGTCTTGTAACTGAAATACTTAGACTTTCTGGAACCACAGATCTGACTTTTTCCAGGACTGACTGTTCTTCATTGTTTTTAAAGCACTGAAGGTAAACTGAACACTTTGTGGTTTACTTAAGTTATCTGATGTTAAGTCCCCATTTGGTTAGGAATCTCATTACAATTTTTATATAAAATGTGGGAGCTTACTTTGGGAAAAAAGATCTCAATTTTCTGCCTGTTGTTTTACAGCGCTATGATCTTCTGTATTCCTAGTCTGTGTTTTAGAAGTGCTATGTTATACAATTTTTCACTGTGGAACTTTGCATTAAGGATTTGCAAATACTGAGAAGGGGAAAAAACAGGATCATGTGTCCCTTCTAGTAGCAGGGAAATAGAGGTAGACAACAGAGTGGTGGTCCTGCTACAGCTGGCTAGCTAGTCAGCCTTGTTCCCCAATACACCTTTGGTCTGCCGTATTCAAAATTCCCATCTCTTAACTCACCCAATAAAGCCTCATATGTTCACGGTCTTTCGCATACCTTCGCATCTTAAAAGTCGTAATATTTAATGGCTCTTGCTTTTACCTCTTCTGAGCCATATGCTAGTAATTCTATTAATACTTCCTTTTAATTGGCCTTTGTTTTAGAAGCAGCTGTAAGTATCCAATACAATATGAAAGGACAGTATTTTTTTCCTCAGAGCTGTGACAACTTTAGATGTTGAGTAGACACAAATCGTTAAATAGAGAGTGTCTTTAGTAGATAGCTTTCTAGCTTGAAGTCTAACTCAGTGCAATGAAGGTAAACAACAAGATGCTGTGCATAGGTCTTATTTTATATTCTGAGTTTTCAAGTTTGTAAATGGCCGGAGATGCACAGTAGAGTCTTTGGGATTAAGACAACTCCAAGAAGACAATGCCCAAGCGCATAGGAGGCTAGAAGGGGAAGAAGTATCTTTATGCAAAAGTCATATGGGAACACACTATTCATTTCCCTGAGACTGGCTTCTTTGTAGTAATAACATCTAATAAAGCAGAGGGTGAACATCTCCTTCCAGATAGATAATGACTGTCAGAAGGAAAATACAGTGGAAGACACAATAATTTCAAATTAAACAAACTGAATCAATTTTTTGGCAAGAGACTGAGAGGTGGTATCTTAGTTTAGGGCGTAGTTTCATATGGGTGTATAGTCCTCCTTTCCTTAAGCCACAGTGGGATCACTGGTAGCCATGAGCAAAGCAGCCCCATGGACAAGGAAAAGACAGGAAAAGTAAACTCACAGTGTCACAAATTGTTTAAAGTACATAACCTGAGGAGGAGGGAAGGAATGGGGAGAGAGAGAAGGAGGACACACAGACCTTAAGTTTATTGTTCTGCTTTCCCTTATTTTACATTGCTTTCTAGAGCAAACTTATTCCATAGGGAAAATTATATTCTGTTTAGACTGATTTATAAGGTATAAGATGATCTGATGTCATCTGGAGCAAAACTAATTTCACAATGTACTCCTATGAAGTGTTCTTTGTCATTTCTTTTAAGGAATTTAAAACCATAATGTCATGCAGTGTGGTATTATGTAATTGCCTAAGAAAACTATCAGATATGGACACTGCATTGTTTTTGGTATCTACCGCTAACTTTCACAATCCATATAAAAATATGTATAACATATTTTCTTCTTCCCCATGTACATCTGCCCTGATAAAATTATACTTGTGCACTGTGAACTGCTCATTTGGAATTTAGGGAAAAGTTAGAAGGATCATTGCAACAGTAGAGTCATTTTCAAACCACAGCAGAACTGCCTCTGCCCTATTATTTCTTTATCTTGGCTCTCACCTTTCTTTTTTGTTCGGGTTTTGTGCTCTATTTTTCAAGGTTGCAGTAAGTGTGTTTGTGATGGAGTTCCCTTAGACTTTGCATTTAGCTATGACTGTGACTGAGTCACAGTCCATTTTAAAAACCACAGAGTAACACAAATGAATGCAACAATGGGATTTATAGCAATCTGGGTTTAACCACATTACTCAGAAAACGTAACACGTAGCCTTACCACAGGAATCTCGGTGATAAACTATTTAGGTTTTTGCCGTAAAGTGGAAAGAAATAGAAGTTAATTCATACCTGTCCATTTCAGATCTTGAGGTTATGTCAAAGGAAGGCTGCCATCTTCCTGTCAATTTAAATCAACTTTATCTTCTTAAAGAGCTGCTTGTGCCATCAAGTCCAGAATGAGTCTATGGCACATCTGGAACAAGAGACAATCCCAAACTCCTGCCTTATCAGCAGAATTTCCACCTACCTTAAGAAATATAGCTCAGAGATGATGTGGGCTATTTGGACTCCTGACAGAAGTCAAAGGATACTTAGGGACCGGTGAAGTATATGAGAGAACATCACCAGATCCAACTACCAAACAGAGTGTTTTATCCACCACAGAAGATATTCCTATGACTTTTTGGTAGCGTGTGTTTCTACAGAATCATAGAATTGTTTAGGTTGGAAAAGACCTTTAAGATCATTGAGTCCCGCCACTAAACCATATCTTCAAGTGCCACATCCACATGCCTTTTGAGTGCTTTCAGAGATGGTGATTCTACCACTTCCCTGAGCAGCCTGTTCCAAAGCCGGACTACCCTTTCAGCAAGGAGATTTTTCCTAATAATCTAATAAAGTCCAGGTAGACACATCCACAGTCTTTTCCTTATCCACTAGGCAGGGTCATCCTGTCATGGAAGACAATCAAGCTAGTCAAGCAAGAGCTGCCTTTCCTAAACCCAGACTGGCTGTGCCTGATCCCCTGGTTGCCCCATACATGCCAGATGAAGGCACGTGATTCATGACCCTCTCTGGCTTTGAGGCCAGACTGACAGGCCTACAGCTCCCTGAATCCTCCTTCCAACCCCTCCTATAGATTGGCATCACATCTGCTAACCTCCTGTCATCTGGGATCTCATTAGTTACCCAGGACTGCTGGTAAATGATGGAAAGTGGTTCAGTGAGCTTTGCTGACAGCTCCCTCAGTAACTTTCAGTGGATCCCATCCAGCCCCATGGACCTGTGTGTGTCTAAGTGGTGTAACAGGTCAGTGGTCATGGCCCCTTTAATATGCAGGCTTCATTCTGATCCACATCCCTGTCTTCCAGCTCATGAGCCTGGGTACTCAAAGAACAACCTGTCTTGCTATTAAAGACAGAGGCAAAGATGGCACTAAGTACCTCTGCCTTTTCCTCATCCTTTGTCATTATGCGTCTCCCCACATCCATGAGATAAGGAGATCCTCCTTAGCCCTCCTGTTGTCATGATCACAGAATCACAGAATATGCTGTCAGAAGGCACCCACAAGGCTCATGAAGTCTGACTCTTAGTCCTGGACAGGACATCCCAAGAGTTATACCATATGCTTGAGAATACTGTCCAAACACTTCTCTATTTTTGAAAACATTTGGTGTATTTATAAAAACATTTTTATTGTCTTTTATAGCAGTAGCCAGATTAATTTCTGGGCTTTGTCCATTCTTTCTTTCCCTGCATAACCTCACGACATCCTTGTAGTACTCCTAAGTTGCCTTCCCCTTCCTCCAAAAGTGATACACTCTCTTTTTTACCCAGAATTCTACCCAAAGCTCTCTGTTTAGCTAGGATGACCTTCTTCCACATCAGCTTGTCTTTTCACACATGAAGACAGCCTGCACTCTTAAGATTTTCTTCTTGAAAAACGCCAAGTCTTCCTGGACTCCTTTGCCATTCAGGACTGCCTCCCAAGGGATTCTGAAAACCAGGCCCCTAGACACACCTTCCTAAATCCAAAACAGCAGTTAGGCTGATCGCCTTCCTTTTTTCTCTGAGCATTGAAAACTCTATCATTTCATGATCCCAAGATGGTCTCAGACCATCACGTCACCTTCTAGCTCTTTTCTATTCACAAAGAACAGGTCCAACAGGCACCTCCCCTTGGCTCACTTATCGGCTGTGTCCGAAAATGGTCTTACACGCACTCCAGGAACCTCCTGGACTGTTTTCTCTCTCTGCTGTGTTGTATTGACAGTAGGCATCTGGAAAGTTGAAGTCCTCCTAGAGAAGAGGGGCAAATGATTGTGAGACTGCTTATAGAATATTTCATCTGCCTCTTCATCCTGGTTGGTGGTCTACAACAAACTCCCACCAAGATATCTGCCTTGCTGTCCTTCCCTCTGATTCTTGCCCAGAGACACTCAACCCTATTGTCACAATCATTGAGCTTGAGACAACTCAAACACTTCCTAATACACATGGCTACCTCCCCACCTCTCCTTCCTCGCCCATCCCTTCTGAAGAGTTTATAGCCATCCAGCACAGCCCGCCAGTTGTGCAAGTTGTCCCATCATGTCTCACTGATGGTGACTATGTCACAGCATTCCCACCGCAAAATGGCTTCCAGCTCCTCCTGCTTGTTGCCCATGCTGCCTGCATAATAGAGGCTTAAGGTGTCATTACTTAAGAGGAACAAAAAATCTTTCCAAGGTAGAAAGTCAGAAGGAGATTTTCGTGTTAAGCCATTCTTGAGATCTGTTCCCAAGCTTCTTCTCTTGGGAGATACCTTTGTCTTGGAGCAGATCTTTGTCACAGAGAATGGCCTCTTGTAAGGGAGAAAAGTGATGCCACGTTCAAACTTGGGAGAGTCTCCTCAAAAACAAGCACAAGGCCCAAGGGATGATTCCCCCACTAGCAGCATGGTCCTAGAAATCCCCTGCAACCATCTGCAGCCTTCTTGCCTCCAAGATCCAGAGGGACCTCACTCCTCAAAAAGGGCATGGGTGCCCATCGTGAATGAGAACACCTACCTCATAAAGAAGACTGGGTGTAAGTTATTGTATTTAAAATCTGTCATGTCTTGCATGGAGAGGAAACTTCTGGAACTAAAGACACTTTTCTGTCCAGAAGGAAAAATATCCAATCTGTTTAGCCATATAATTAATGACAAGTGGATGCTTAATGTGCCAAATGCTGTAAAAAAATAGGGCTGACTGAACATGTTGGTTTCAGTCTTTGAGCCTGGGCAGCAAGAAGGAATTGCTGAGAGAGAGTTGTTTCCACTCTCCTTTGCTTAATATATAGATGAACATGGAAAGTAGTGACCTAGTTTCAAAGAACAGTGTTATCTCAAATGCCTCCTGCCTCACCTCTATGAGGAATGAATGCATCAGGATGAAAAGGCTTTTGGACAAGCCTACACAAAAGAAAGAGCTGTGTCACACATCTGAGTAAATGAACAAGCAGAGAAATCAGCAAAAAACCCTCATTACAAGTAATGGGGTTCAGCTTCCCAGGGTAAGAAAATTATCTTCCCATAACAGTTCAGACCCCTTCAATTTTAGAAAGTCAGGATTTAGAAAGGATTGACTAGATGCCTCAGCAAAGCTCACAAGGATGAGGAAGAATGAAATACGTACTTTTACTTGATGGGGAATGGTAAAGTTTGCTATGTAGGCAGCAATAAAAAAGCACAAGTACCACTGCCAGGTGCTTCACTAGAGACAGTTCAGAAAACCAAGATTAACTTTAATAAAGCATGAAGAAAAAAATAACAGTGTTCAGGCACAAAAACTATCAGAACATAATCAGTCAGGGACAAAAAATGGTAGCACACTGATCACATCCCCAGCTTCAGTCTCAATTGTATCATAAACCCATTTTCTATTGCAGCGACATTCTGGTCCACATTTGTTGGAATTGCATTTGGGGCAAGGATAGAAGCAACCCAGGCAGTCCATTTCCAGGCAGTCACATAAATCTATGTTGTTACAAAGCAGCCTGCCATGTTTGTCATACTTCTTTGTAAATCTGTGAAAGAAAGCAAAAATTATTCCCAGAGAATGCTTCAATGCTTTCAGAGACTAAACCAAACACATGTGGAAAACATCTGTACAAGTATTTAGTCTTTTACAAACTCACAGCAAAATTAAATACCAGCATTATATCCTATTTGCAACAGCCATTGGTACTAAAAAATGAATGCATACCAAACTATATCAAAATTCCCTTAAAGTCACACAGAAAAACCTTGTTTTCCCAAAACAGCTTTTAAGTGTAATAAGAAATCGCTCTGCAAAATACAGTGTTTTTATTAATTTCATTTAGATTCGGTGAACAGCCTACTAGCCATTTTTTAAAGTATAATATGTAATAAATCAGAGGTCTTACTTGGACTCGTAAGAGAAGTTTTGTTTCATCTGTGACATGCATGCTTTCTTTTTCTGCTGTCTAGTTTCAGGATTGAAGTCAGCTACCTGAGGTCCTGGATTTTGGAAGGTTAAGCATTTTAATTGTTTATCGAGTTTTTGCTAAAATTAAAAAACAGAAAGTTTGTAATTAGTACAATTGGAAAATATATTTATTAGCTGCCAAGTGTCCTCACTGGCTTTTGAATGACATTAAAATTAATATTCCTGATAATTTATAAGAGTATATTAATTGTTTAAAATATTTGCTTGTCTAACTATTAATCAAGTATTCCTTTTAGCGACTGGTCGGAGATGGAACAATCATGACTCTGAATGCATGGCTCTGGTACAGTGGCATAGAATTGGCAAGTTGTCATGTGAGAGACAGAATCAGGTGTTTTGTTCTTCAACTTTATCTAAAATGTAAAAACAAGTACTACGATTGTAAGCATCTCAAATGGATTCACTTGTTTTCACTGTTCCCTCAGATGCCTAGAAACTTTGTCCAAACAATCTGAGGGCAATAAAAATGTCTGAAGGAGCAACTAATACAGTAAGGAAGCATTTGCACAAGTGAGAAGTATGAAAAAAAACCCCAACACACAGGCAAAAACAAAGAAGCTCAACTGAGCATAGTTTTCTGAGAAATAGGAGGAAGCATTTTCCTGCCAATTGTATGGAAATCATGTTTGCAATTAGCTAAAACTGCTGAATACTTCCAGAAGTTAAAACATCATCTCTGTGTATTACCATTCCACAAAGCCCATGTATGTTGACAGATATTTCTAAAGCCACTGCAAACAAACATAAGCATCACGTCAAACAATTTCCTTTTGGACAATGATTGTGGACTTTGACCATACACTTGTCATTCATTATGTAAAGGCACAAAAATGCATACAAAGTTATCTTTTCTCCTGTTGTGTAAATGGAGCTGCCTTGCCATCTCTCAGGTTCCCTGGAGGGTGCCTTTCCTTTCAGAGTCCACAGTGATTTTCCACAAACAACTGAGCACTTTCATTGTTCCTCATGGGGAAAGCAGTGGTGGTTCAGCCCAATCCGCTCATACAGTGATTCAGAAATATCCATGCACTTGAGTGCACTCTTTTACAAGGTGGTTGATGCTGTGCATCTTCAGCTGCATCCTCCTTAAAACCTACAGGGCAATCTCATGTACCTACATTAGTCAGACATTTCTGCTTTTGACTCTGGGGTAGATTTTCAGCATGATCACCATTCATGATCATAAATAATGCAATTTTAAGTTGCAAAAAAATAATAAGCCATGGCAGTAGTCCTCCCTCTAAGACTACTCTCCTATTTCCCGATTTACTTAGAATTGTTCTTAGCCCTCTAAATCACTTCCCCGCAAACTTGATGCATTTCACTGTTGTTGTTACTGATATTTCCTCTTGACTCCAGCTCTTTGTTTTTGTAATGACTGAAGAAATTGAAGGCAATGGTAAGTATCTTGATAATAAAATAGTACTGGAGAAGCCATACCAATTTTTTGTGTCTTACTGAGCAGTCCTTAGCAGGAGACACGTTTTCTTCTGCAGGTGTTTCCTGGGAAGAACAGCTCTTCTCGCAGTTTTCTTCCATGAGATCACTCATTTGATCACCCTTGTGACATACGTAGATATTTGTTAGACATATACAACAGTATAAACAGACTTGTAATTTAGAGTTTTAAGGTAAGCAGGTGATATCCATACAAGGCTTTCATGTGTTCTTAATCAACAGCAAACGCAAAACAAAACGTGGCTCAGTAACAGGCTCGATTTTAAAACTGTATTAAAATAATATCACAAGCATATACGGAAGTTGTATCACGAAAGCCACTCCCTAATTCGCTAAGCAAATGTGGGAGAACCGCCAGTGTTTAAATAACACGGAGCTCGTAGGGCTGTTGCCGTGTGCGGGTGGCTCCGAGGCGCGGAGCGGAGCTGAGCGCACGGCAGCGCCGCGCGGGGGCCGCAGTCCCCGGGTCGGCCCGCAGGTGGCGCTGCTGCCCCAGCCGTGCGCGGCAGTGCGGGCTGCGCCCACCGCGGGCATTCCCTGCGGATCCAGCGTTCTGCCCGGAGATTTCAACCAACGGAGTAAGCGTAAGCTGCCTGGCTTTTGAACCTCGCTCCTTTGTGAAAGATTTTTTTTATAAGTAGAATGTGTACCTTTTCTTAATAGAAATAAGTGCATCACTCACTCTGCTAACAAAGTACCCAGGGAGGCCTGTGAGTTCTGTGAGCCTCTCCTGCAAATGCCATCCATCACCTCTCTGCCATCAACACAGGTTCAGGATGGATGTTAGCTACCTCTTACCAAGCTTGGGCAGCTACTTAGTTTAAAAAATTACGCATTATATACAGTACCAGTGCCTCAGACTTTAACCCCAGAACCAGAAATAATTTAAAATGTCTGGAGTTCCTCCAACCCTTCCCTACATGCTGCCCAGTCTCTCCCATTACCTCTGAAAGGTAGCACAGTGGTCTCTGTCAGTTTACCCTTGTACTTCAGGACTGTTGCCCCAACCCTGTCCTGTAGAGGAACTTCATTTCACCACTGCCAAAGGACCAGCACCCATCTAAGATAAGCAGGAGTCCAAGCCCTAGGTTTGCTCTTTTGCAGCCACTTCCTGCAGGGCAACAGTCAAAGTGAGAATAGGAACAAGAAGGAATTGACTTTTTAGTACCTGGATGTCCTTTGAGAGGTGAAATAGCCTTCAGCCTGTTTCAGAGCAGGTTTCCTGTTCTCTTCAGTAACCTGAAGAATGACAGGTTCACAATGGGATGCCTGACAGCAACTGTTTTAGTTCTGGGACTTGAGTATCATTTTAGGATTAGAAAAGGAATTCTGTTACCTGGGAATTAATATTTACTAGATTGGGGAGCCTGCTTTCCTACTGGAAATTTGTTAGGGGTCCACAAATGAATAAAGACTGAAGGGCAGCACTCTAAAGAAGGTGAGTATTGCTCTTCATTTGCACTCAAGTTGGAGTCCTGGTAAGGATTTGCTTCTGACATCTCGTGTCCAACCATACATCTAGCATTGTTAAAGCACCTTATGAATATGCATGATCATCATCCATGCTTGTTTTATCACAGTACAGGGTTCAGGAGCAGAACAACCATCAGCAGCTACCAGTGTAAGCATGTAGAGTTTCCATGTGTTGCCTTGTGATGGTGTAAAAATTTTACTGCTTTGACAACTAAGTCCTAACAGTTATCTAGAACCAAACACACAAAATCAGAGACCTCATTTTAAATACTAACAGAAAAGAACAAGCATCTTGTTCCACAGACGTGTTTCAAATGCCCTTGCACCTTAGCAAAAATGTCCCACACAGAGAATGTAGCAGATTGCTGTCGCCACATACGTATACTCTGAGTATATAGCATTGAATTTTAATCTCCAGGAGGGATACCAAGAAAATGAAGCAGAATGCGACTAGGAGAGTGAGCAAATTTCAGAAACAGGTGAGACTCACAGGACTGATTATCCTCCATAGTGTGTTCTAAGGGGAGACAGGGAAATGAGGGAGACACAGACATCCACTATGAAGTCTGCAGAACCTAATTATCAAAGGGAAAGTATTCTTGGTCCTGAAGCAGAGTTTTTTCTTCTACTATTTTAAGTTTGACTGTAGTGATAATCCAGGGGCAATGCACTGAACACTGGTCTCTTCTGTAAAAACTTAAACTCTGAGGACAACCACTAATTGCACTCTTCCTCCACCAAAACCTGTGCTCTCCCATGCTTTTTAATACAGCAAGTACTTTTCTGGAGCTGATCATCTGCTGTTTAACATCCCATTGTGGCTACAGTGTATGTAGTGTATTAGTATATGGCTAAGAACTGGCAGTTTTAGCACAGAACCTTGAAACTGTTCACCAGGCTAAAAGCAAAATAAGGGAGGAAAATAATTCGAGGCTGTGTTTTAAATATTAAGAGTCTTATCCATGACACAGATATTTCTGCTCAGAGAACAGTTTCAGAAGTTGTTAGGATTTGGAAGGAATTACATTTGTTTACGATTCTCATAAAAGAAATATTTTCTTATATCTGGTTTTTCAAGAATTTAATATTTCTGTTTATGATCCCTGCAGATTGCACAGCTAAATGTTTCAGCTGGTGTGAAATGTGGTGACCAGCATTCCAGATAGTTCAGGCTGTTTGATCTCAGCAGCTTAAAGCTAGTGTCTCTGCAGGGCTTGCCAGAGGGAATGCACATTGTTTTCAATTTGTATTTGTGCCATTGGAGACGTTCTGCCTGAGATATGTGAGCATGTTCATCACCTTCACCAGGGCAAGATAAGATACTGTCCCTTTGGCTTTCATCCCCTATGTCTACATGGATTAGACAGACCCGCTGCAATAGTCCCACCTTCCTCACAGCCTAGTTATGCAGAAATGTCTGTGGGCTCAGGAACCAGCAGTCAAGTTTGTGGCACATTCAAGCAGACATCTCAGAATTTCTACAGGACAGCTGGTGCCAGCCAAATTAAGCATGGGAATAAATTAATCTTTCTTAGATCTACTATGGACTGAACTGTAAAGCTGTGGAAAGACCACTCGGCATCTACTCTGTGCCTTCTCTCACAGCCACGAGTGTGCATGTATGTTCAAAGGACAGCCTTAAAGCCAGGTAGGAAACACAGACCAGATGAAGAAATAGTTCTTATCTCTTGTACCTCAGCTGGTTTACCAGAACACTGACAAACATGGTGACAGCGCAACGGCCCATTCTTTAGCAGGGGTCCGGAGGAGCAAATACATCCTTCTCCAAGTAAAATAACACAAATCCTCATGAGTTCTCCCTCCCAAACCCAGGCACTTCCTGCTGTATCTGAAAGTGAGGGATCCTGTAGCTGAAGTTAAACAGTTAATTATAAAATCATGTGCATCTTCTGGTTGCCATACAATAGTCAGAAGAGATCTGCCAGGTACTTACTTACTTTCTGAAAACCTGTGGTTCTGAAGGGTCTATGTTCAGTTCAGAGCAGACAGCGAGAGAACAAGGAGGTTCTCCATAATTTTAAATTTTATCTACCAAAGAGAGGAGGGGAATGGCACAGCCTAGATTTACTGCTGCACACAATTCCTCTGATACTGGAAGTATGACATCAGCCCCAGAGTGACTGAAACAGAAGACAAATAATCAAAATAGTGCTCCCCAGAGAAGCAGGCTGAAGACAGTGCCAGGTAGCTGTATTAGAGGACCTCACACTTTCCATCTCATTAATTATGCCTTTTAAATAGTACTTAGCACAAAGAGTGGGAATAGAGAAATTGTGTAAACTGGGATGAGAGTTCTCATTTCTCATTTGCATCTGTGACCAACAGAGCAAATGTATTTCTTAGAGCTTTTTTTTTTCCTTAAAGGTAAGTAAACAAAAATACCCTGTAATAAACTACTGCATTTTTTATTCTAAAAATTTTTTTAAGTGAGATATTTTTAGGGCATGGACATAGTAAAGAAATACTTTACCATTTTAGACAAAATGTTCTCAATTCTATTCACTGTTTCCAAAAGTAAAAAAGAAATATGCTGCCCAATTACTGAAGTGAAATGCAACCTCATATTTCATCTTGCTGCTTTTCAGGTTTATTTGTTGCACTAGTGCAGACAACTCAGTCTTCTCCTGATACTCCAGATGCCAATTTTCAGCATGCTGTAATCACTAATGGCTTTCATTATTCTTCTCTAGAACACAGCTAAATCCTAATAAGTATCTGAAACTGTCAAGTCTTATAAATTCTCCTTTTGTGGCTTAGACAAATAGTCCAACATGTCTTTTTATCTTAATCAGCTGTATCTACCCATTCTCTGAGGTGTTTTATAACCCAGACTGGGGCCAAGTAGATTTTTTATTTACCATATTTTTCCTTCCCTCCAAACATTTTTAAAACCAAAAGATGATACAGCATTCAAGCATCAGACCTTAGCTAGGTGATACAAATGCTGCTACGCATACCTTCATTTTGCTTTGGGGTTCTTGTTGTGAAAAATAAACCAGAAATCCCTCAAGGGGGAAAAAAAATCACAATCTCCCAGGTACTTATACAACAAGCCAAAACCAAAAAACCTACAAGATATTTTATTCTCACAATTTTTTCTAAGGTTCTTCTTTCTCCATTAACTACTTGATGGAGAAAACCGAAATTAATTCTATCAGCATAAAAATTGTAATTAAACCATCTTATGCTTAATATCTCTTTCCATTTTGCTAATTATACTCATGTATCTGATTTTTTTCTGAATCGCTTGTGAATGGGTTGTATTTGCTTATCATGGAGTACGTGCTAACACATAGACTGCAATCTGCTCAGAAAAGCTACTGCTGGATGGGTGTCAGGCTACAAGGATGTAAACACAGGAGGATTAAAATCTTAGGTGACATTTAGAGAGATTGATTTCAGAAGTGAAACTCCTGAGGGTTCCTATAGGGACAAGTGTTCCCCACCATGAGCGTGGGACTGTAAAGACACCCGAGTAGATACAATCCCAATGTCCCTACCTGGGGAGAGGGAGGTGCGGGGCAGCAGATGAGTTCAAGTTCCGTTGAGCTTCCTGCCAATCAGGCTGATTGCTCCTCGAATAGCTTAACGCACTCTGCCCACGATGGGCTAAGTAGCACCTGCAGGGAGACAAATGGGGCAGCTGAAGAGGAAAAAAACCCACATTTTTCAGTGTAAACAATTAATCTGCGGTGTTCTTGTTCTATTGGGAAACAGTTCTTTGGATCTCTATGATTTCATTGTTAAAATGTTGACAGAGTGCTGTTCCTCCCATTTTATAATTAATTTCCCCCTCCTCTTCCTCCTCCTCCTCCCTTCACCCTCGTTTTTTCCAAGCAACCAGGTTTACCAAGTCTTTCTGCCAGTTGATTTCCTCCCCCTGCACGTTCAAAGCGGTAACAGTCACTGGGAAGGACGGGGTGGGGGGGAAGAGGCGGAACAGACAGGGGGAAACCACATGAAAGTCCGGGAGGTGATTTTAGTGGCTGAGATGGCCAGAAGAGAACGCGTAAGGTTTGTGTGAGGCACAAGAGGACAACAAGCTGCCCGTGTCCAGAGAAGGCTGTAAATCCCTCCTTGCCGGTCGGCCCGGCTCTGCAGCTGCGGACAGACCTCTCATGGCTCCGTCTCCTACAGGCAAACCGACCCACGCCGTGCCACCGAGCCCAAAGCAGAGGTTTGCAGTCAACTGTTCTTATCTCACAGAGGCCTCGGGGGCACATCCCCATCTCCCTGAGCCCTCCGGCGCGGGGTTGCCGCCGGAAGCTCCCCGCCTGCCGCTGCTCCCCTCCCAGCTGCGCCCGCACTCGCCTGCCTCGCGTTCCTCCCGTGCCGCCCCGATCGCTCGCACCTTGTGAGAGCGGCCCCAGCGCCCGTCCCTGCCGGCCGGAGCCCCTCAGCCCAGCGGGCGGTGCCCTGGGGGAAGCCTGCGAAGGAAAGGGCCCGGCGAGCGGAGGAGCGAGGGGAAACTGCAACCGGAGGAATAACGGTGCGAGCGCCGAGGTGAGTGACGCCTGCGGGGAGGCACCTGGAGAGCACCACGGCCGGGCAGGTGGGTGATGTTCGGCGCAGGAACTGCGGTCTGTAGGAGGGATCCCGCGCTGGAGCAGAAAAACAGTGAGGAGGAGGGAGGAGTGTCGGGAGGGAGCGATTCGGGACTGACCTTCACCTGCTTTCCTCCTTCCCGTTGGGCTGCTCTAGGACAGGAGGTGAAAGAGTTGGGAGTGAAGACGAGCCTGGGAAAAAGGAAGGGTGGGGGGATGGTGATGCTTTCTTTTTTAGCTTTGTTTCTCACTGTCAAAGGCTATTATAATGGATGACAAATATTAGGCATCTATTTTAACAGCAACAGATCAAATTTTTTTCCCCAAGTTAAATCCATTTCCCCCTGTCCTGGTTCCAGCTAGAACAAGGTTAATTTTTGCAGTAACCAGGAGGGGGTATGTCCAGGACACTGATGTTATGGCTGTTATTCTGCACCGCCAGGGACAGGGGAAAGGAGTTTTTTTCTGAAGAGAAGAGGTCCCTTCCAGGGTCCACAGAAGGACGGGTCAGGTATCGTTTCTGTGTGAATCTTTGCCTCTTTCTTGTACTGTCAGTCATTAGTATTGTTCTTGTTACTCTTGTTTTCTTATCTCGTTGCTGTTTGCAGTCAACTGTTCTTATCTCAACCTGTAATATTTGCCTTTTGTGCCTCCTCTCCTCCCTGTCGGGCTGCAGGGAGAGGAGGAAGGACAGAGTGAGCAGGTAGCTGTCGCTATTGAGACAGACACAACATACACACCCCCCCCCCAACAGCTCCAAGCAAAAAAGCTCCCTTTAACAGCTTCTTTTGTACAGTTTCTTAGCATTTGTGTTACATGTTCATTGGCTATTAGCTTACTGCAATACAATATTATATATTCCCTATAGCTTGCACGCATTCTTACTATCAGCCAGTATCCTCCCTTTTGCAGCTGCTACATCCTCTTTCTCTTGTTTTGCTTCTGTTGATGTTGCAGTTCTCAAGGGTACAAACTGATTGTGTCAAGGTCAATGCCTGTGAGGCCTTCAGGCCAGCTGTCAGTTCCCACAGGTCCCCCTCTACTTAGCCAAAGTAACAGGCCTGAGCCATGATTTTACAAAGGCAACAAGGCCTTCATTTTATAAGGTTTTACCTATACACCACAGGCAGCACATGGTTTGGAGTCTCAGTGGGAGCACTAAATTGAGGAGTGCCATTCCTTAACACAACATGCCCTGGATGATAGTCAGTAAGTGATCTCCCTGTCTTTATCCCAACACATGAGCTTTTTCACCTCATGTTCTTCCTACATCAGGATGGGTATCCTACAGCCAGCAGAGGTCCCTCTCTGTCCACTTAGGTCCTTGTCTCATCTCATCACAAAGAATGCCAGACAATGACCCCCCAAAGACCACAGCCCATTGTCCCTCTGGCACAGGGAAGATTTTGACCACTTAAAGAACCATCACCAAACATAGCAGCAACAGTGGTTTTATTGAAGTAAGATATTGTGAAAGTGATACTTAACAAATGGTTGCTTAACAATAGGTTCATTCTGTTATTTACTGCACAGAGGATATAGTAATGATTCAAAGTTACCAATGCACAGTCTTAGTGTGCTAGGATTCAAGGTTATGAACAATGTTGGTCACTTACCAGTGTAGTTGGTAAAGAGTGTTTCAACCTTAAGAAGCAACCCGGGGAGGTATCCTAGCTCCAGTGGAGATCACCCCCATGCCACTAGCTCCTTAGCAGGGAGGGAGCTCAGAGAAGGCTCACTTAGGCTGTCATATTTATGGGATAAAGCAGTTGGTTCACAGTCAAATTCCAAGTGACGGAAAAGGTAAAGGTGAGACTCCTTGTACCCACAAACCCCTTTGTTTCTTGACAAATGAGTCTGCTGTTCTTGTGTTAATCACATATTTCCAGTTCCAGTTTCCAAGTTCCTAGCATTAATGCTCACCATGTCACCCTTTTCCTGTGTGGGCTGCCAGAGAACAACCTGGAATGAAAGAAGTTTTAGCCTGGTCTAGGTCTAGGCCTTTGCTGCCTTTGGAGTCTGAACTGAAGTACCATTAGTTTGGCCAAGGGGTTGGGTCCACACATCACACCTGGCTCTGGAAGAGCCCCTGCACCTTTGAGTCAGAGGATGCAGAGATGACAGCTCATTTTATCTTTTGTGAGTCACTGCACAGCAGGAACGTGGCAAGACCCCATCTCAGATCATTTTTTGGCATTTTAGCCCACATCCCTTTTCCCTACCCTGTGCTCACCTTTCCGGGACTTGCACCAACCCTGAAAGAAGCAGCAGGCTGCTCCACCTACCTCATCAATGTGCCATCAGTGCAGCCAGATGGCATGGGGCTTGTGCCTTGGCCACCCAGGTCCCACAACTAGCTGCCTTCTCCTCGCTTGCCTGGGAGGCTTCTCGGGGTGGCAGGATGAAAAGGGGGCACGCCCAGAGTGGGGCAGCAGGACAACTGTGCCAGGAGGTGCAGAAGAGAAGCTGGCTGGTGCTCTTGAACCTTGACTTAAACAGCTCTAAAATCTCCCTCTCCACTGGGCTTGGCATGCGTCCTTGCCAGGTCATGGGTCTGCTGCCCTGTCACACATGCATACAGTATGGGTAGAACAAGTGTAACTTTTTGACTTCCACACTGTCAAGGCAGACAGCAGGACTTAAAGCAAAAACCTGGTCTTTTCACATCACATCTACATTTTTTCCCCCACTCAGGGCCTACTGAATGCATTCTGTCTATCAATGACACAGACATTCTTACTGGAAATTGCCCCATATGTGCACATCTTCACAATTACACACCCCATAACACTTACACAGTCTGCATAAGTACTATTAAAGCTCATTTCCTGAAGTCCTCATATTCATTTCCAATGAACTTTCTTTCACCCCAATTCTCTCTGCAATAAAGCAGCTTTCCCAGCTTGTCCCGGATTCCTCCCATGCACCTCTTCTTCCCTTGCTGCATTTCCCAGTTGCCGCTCGCCAAACCTCTGTACTCAGCTCGTACTCAACAGCAGCTAGAGCTGCCACTGAAACGGCCACCAAGTGCAAATGTGTGGATTCTGGAAGTGATTCAGATCTGCTCCTACTCAGGCAGCTTGCCTAGCAATCGCCTTCACCATTCTGGCTATGCCATGAAAACTCTGCTGAAATTCTGAAACAGAATGTCACTGGGAGGCAGACAGTCAGGAGCCATTACTTGAAAATAACTTCTTATTTAAACTTCTTCTAGTAATTTTTACATATTGGCATTTCAAATTAAATGTTTTGTTCAGTAGGATGAAGAAAAAAGTAAGAAAAGGGTAGACGACTGGTTAGAAAGGAAGAGTGGTTGCTCATGATTGGAGAGAAATGATTTGACCCTACTGGGCATAGGGTAAAGTTATGGGATGTTTCTTGAGCTTTGCTTAGCCCACCTGACGAGGCATAAAGTGCCAGTGATTAACTAGTGGAAATCACAGAAAGGGCTGAAGCAAACCAGCTTCAGTACTGGCACAGGTTCCCCAGAAAGGCTGCGCACTTCCCATCTCTGGAGGTGTTCTCGGCCAGGCTGGACAGTGCTTTGAGCAACCCATTCTAGTGGAAGGCGTCCCCTCCCATGACAGGGGGATTGGAACTACATCATCCTTAAGGCCCCTTCTGACCCAAACTGTCCTATAGATTCTATGATAAAACCCCTGTAATTTACCACAGCCTCTCTCAATCAACTTGAAGAAGCCTTGCAAGAATTCATGTGATTTTCTTTGGTATTATCCTTAACTAGATCAAAAGCTACAGAGGTCAATTGTTCCCAATGCAAACTTGTGTCACTAGTTGGTAATTCCCATATAGTAAAGGGATTCTCAAACAGTCTCAGAATAGTTTCAATTTTTCTTTGCAGCCATGGGGAGTAGAAGACATTCAGTGCAGTCAATATGACAGTGTTTTTCTTAAATGTATTTAGAGGATGCCAGGGAAAAATCCTTTGTATTAACATGTCTGAGTTTTATTCTTGTCACTTCATAGAGCAGTATTCTAACTTATTTTGTCTCCTGCATTCCCACATAACAGTGTTTCCTGATCCATAACACATTAACTCATCACCAATACTGCGATTTTGTCATAATACTGTTAACCCACAAACAAATTAATTGCATGGACTGAGGATCCCTTACATTTTTAAGCACAAGCTAATACGGTTTGCTAATACTAGTGGACTGAATTCTGTCTGTCACCTCCGAAATGCTGTGTAAGCAAGGTGATTGACCTTGTATCTACTGCACAGGAGTTGGGCTCTGTGATTCTGGTGGGTCCCTTCTAACTCAGCATATTCAGTGATTCTATCATCAGCGAGCACCTCAGTGCAATTAGAACAGTGATGTCCCAGAAAGGTTAGTTCAGACTAGTTGCACACTAGTGCCGTGGACAAAATGACCATCCAATGTCACACGCCAGGAGCTCATCATCTCCTAGACAAATTTTATCCAAAAATAATCCAGTTCACACACTCCAAGACCGTGCTGGGGGCTGAAGCATGCTAAACGGAGACAACCAGCAGGGTCTCTTCAAAACCACATTCCTGATCAAACACAAATGTAGACACACTAAGTACAGATCTGCTAAGAAAA
Source organism: Falcunculus frontatus (assembly GCA_013398115.1). Classification (NCBI taxonomy): domain Eukaryota; kingdom Metazoa; phylum Chordata; class Aves; order Passeriformes; genus Falcunculus; species Falcunculus frontatus. The sequence goes on from VZRV01004606.1 coordinate 115,518, forward strand.
AACAAAGTTTGAATTACAAGGCATTAATTTCTTAATTAAAATTAAAACTTGAGGATTCTTTAGTCCTTTCCTTCCTACAAGTCTGGAGACATTCTGAAGTTTATGTTTCACAGCACTGTTTTAAATTATTGTCCTCTTTGCAATTTAAAAACATAGAAGTGGAGACAGATTATAGATCATTGTACAAATGAAACAAAACAGAATATAAACTTTTCAGCTTCCTCACATGTTTTTGCCACAAATATGCAGTACACATTTCATTTGGATATTCAGAAAAAAAACCCCCAAAGGATTCAGGACTGTTTCTATATGTTAGATTATTATTAGCAATGTATCCCTAAGGCCTTGTTCAGCAGGAAATTATTTTAGATATAAGATGCAAATATGTTTATAATTTATTTTCCTAAACCCTTTTTTTTCTTTGTGAATTACTTTATCCAGACTTTCCAGTAGGAAGACAATCATAAGACTCATAAAAATGTGCTTTACCTTTAATTACAGCTTATAATGAATACCAATATGATAGTGAATCACATATAATACACTGGAAATTGTTTTCCAAGTCAATCATCTACATTTTTCTCTAACCAGCTGGCAACTTTGATTAGTAGTTTTCTCCTTTCAATATTTTCAAGTTTTGCAGATTCCAGTAGCAGAGTAATAGCCTCTCTCTCATCCTCTTCCAAAGTAGCATTATAAAAAACCTGCAACTGAAGAAATAAATGCATGAGCTTAGTTCACATTACTTCACTTGCAGCAAGCAACTGTGTGCCTGACAGATGCTTTAGACAGAAGAGCACAGAAAAGGGGCAGATGACACAGACTAAAGAGGGGATGGGGCAAGGTTACTGATTTACACTAACATGGGAAAGCTCCTTACATATCAAGAATGTGCTCTTTTGCTGTACCTCTAAAAATCCTTTCAAATGCAGCCAACTTCACTGGTACTGGTGGTACCACACTGTCTAGGACTAGTTGGGTAGAAGAATCCTCTTGTGCTGCCTATTCTATAATCACAGAACAATAAATCCTTCTCATCATTCTAATAGGCAAAAGACAAGAAAGGACTGAAGACTAGTAAAGAAATTTTGGGGGAAGCAGTGATTGAACAATATGAGGAATGATGCAGATGTCAGTATGACAACCTAATGTGCCAGCAGCCCAGCTGTTGGTACATTTTCAGTAGACATCATGGCAGAGGTTGTCTCCACGGACATATTTTATAGAAGAAAATTTTGATAGGACTTGTGGGGACTCTGCTCCAAACATGAAGGTTTGGAAGACATCAACATCATGTTCAATGATTTCTTTAAAGAACAAAAACTTGTATTTACAAACTGGCAATAAAGTTGAGACTAAATGCTTCTCTGGTTTACCTCTTGGATCTGTACATCTGTTTTGACAAATCTTCCCATGACTTTTAGTACATCATGCAATAATTCCTGTCCATATCTGTAAAATTGAGATAAAGGTCCTTCAAATAGCATGTTAGCAAATAAACTAAATTTCATCTCATTTGAAAATACTCACACTATTTAGTTATTATTTACTATGCTGCAAATACCAACTAAGCTGAAGTTTGCAATGGTGGACTGTTTTTCCTCTTTTAAAGAACTACCATTAATATTCAATTTAGACATTTGAGCTGCATAAAAACCACAATACTTACCCTTCATTTTCATTTCCCATTAAGATCTGGTATTTGTACTTCGGTGAATTCTTTGCATGAAATAGATATCTGTGAGCCCACACAGCCAAACTGAGCTAGAAAGGCTAACCAGTGATGTGCCTAACAAGTTGGTGTTCCTGTTACTATCTTGAGGGTGGTCTATAAATAAACATTTGCACTATTCTTTTAGTTTGAAAATAAGGGGTCAATTTTCCAGCAAATTCGTCATCAGTTCAGAACACAGAAAAGCTCTGTAAGGGAAAAAAATTGATACGACACAAATCTGCTACAACTTGCCCTTTGTAGAATTAGCAATAATTTACACATTTGAATGTTCCCAAATGGCTGGTTTTGGTTATGCTGCCACTAATGGATCACAGTGGCCTCCTCTGCCATCAAAAGCAGCTGGAATGTACTCTCTCACAGCCCTGCTGCTTTTCATCTTTGTCAAGGGGAGAGGGAGTCTTCAAACAGACATCAAAATACTTGTTTTGCTCAAGACGGGTAGCCCAAGCTCACCTGCAGTTTACCTGCAGCAGTGCAGGTAGGCTGGAGATGGGTTAAGATTTAAGTCAGGGAATAACACTGTAGTTGCACGCCTGCATTCTCTAATCCCCCATCTCTTCACACTCTCTTTGGAAAAGCGGTGAGGATTTTACTTCAGCATTTTACACCCACAGTTTACAGCATTTTACAGCCACACTTGTAAAATCCTAGTGGATAAACCCACTTCTAGAATCAGAGTTCCCAGGAGTACTTAAAAGCACAGAAACAATTATTAACAGACTAATTTTTAAAGTGTTCTGTGTTTGACGAGCTATTCTTTGGCATTAAACCCTGATCAGAGTTGAATCCTCTGAAAACTCTGCTCTGCATACTTGATTGAATCAATCATTACAGATAGCCATCTCTGCAAGGAAAATCTGCACCTGAATTTTACAGCTCAAATGTAAAGACAGAGGAAGAAGGCGAAGAGCCACAGAAATTAAAGGAAGCCAAAACTTGTTGCTTACCCTTGACTTAAAAGTGGCCAATTTTCCATAACGAACTCCCAGGCTATACGGTGCCCAATATCCTTAGTCATTACCTGTGAGATGATGGCTGAAGTACAATTGGAAGAAAATAATGTATCACTGAGTCCATATTGCAAGTATCTGTTAGAAAAGCAGGGAAGAAATGAACCAGTCACTTGCTGTTTTACAATTAAAATATACAGTGTTGCAATCTGGAAATATAATCCAGTTCACAAAAAAAATTCCTATCTCAACAAATATCAGCATGTGGAAGGTTATGACAAAGTTGGTGTCACTCTGAGCTGTGTATTCAGCTTGGGTTTTGTCCTCAACTTTTTGTGAAATACTATTCTTTCACGCTGACTCTTCACTTCCTAGTAAAGTGAGGGTGTAGAATATCACATGGACGTACATGTGTTTCTTGTCTTTGTGGCAGAAAGACACCTGCTCCTACCAGCCAAGCTTGTGGAAGGGCAAACTGCTCCTCACCTTCAGGTGGTTCACTTCACTGTGACTCAGATGGAACCTACAGAGTATACCAGCAGTGAGACACTGTTACACAAAAGTGACCTGTTTATAGGGTTCCCTATAGCAAGACTCCTAAGAAGTTTTTTCATGAGGGCTAAGGCAGGATTTCAGAAGTATTGCAAGAAGTGTCCACTAATGATGTCAGTGGCAGCGAATGCCTGAACATCTTGAAAAGTAATTATTCTCTTTGTTGCCTCAACATTTTACCTTGCATGCTCCCACTTTCAAATGAACCCTTTTAGAGTTATTTTCTCATGGGATCTTGCAGGCAGCTGCTTTATGGGTAGAGTAGTTGAGTTGGGTTTCTCCCCTTTGCATGTCACCACTATGGACAAAGTATTGTGGGGGCCAGAAAAAGCACATCTGAACATTCTTCACCCCAAAAAACTCCCTGGGTGGCATTTCAGAAAACAGATTAGCTTATCAGCTACTAAGGCACACAGAGGAAGAAACTCATCAAAACGCCCTGATTTATCGGGGAATGGTGCTGGGCTGTTCCAAGAAAAAGGCAGTAAAGGATCATAGGTTAAGTGGAAAATTAGCACAGCTGATTAGGCATGTCTTTGTAACACGTTTTGTCTTATTCTCAGTCATGTTTGTTCTGTCTTCCCAAATGACCTCTACACTAGAGCAGGTGGCTGGAAGGAGTAAAATGCTACTTCCACACCTTTAGACCCACGGAGTTTATGCAAATGCTTGGATGATAATTCTTTAGACTATCACTGCCAAAATTCCATTCCTTAACAAATGCTTTAGGTAATACAAACATGACAGATTAGAAAATTCAGCATTTTTTACTGACAAAGATAGAGATGCCTGTAAAAGAAAATTAACACAGTTTTCCAAACTGTTCTGGAAACATTTGGACGAGACTCTCCGATACGCATCTTAACTTTTTGGGTGGCCCACATGGAGTCAGGACTTGTGGCTTGATGACCCATATGTTGTGTCTGCAGAAGGATTGTTTATTCGTGTTTGTCACATTTTTTACACTTGCTTCCTAACAAAACTCTTTAAAGCTTTACCAGTGGTCAACAAGACACATGCTTCTGTGGCAGGCAAACCTCCACCAGCTTTGCACAGTAAAGTATTTTTGTTCTTATTATTTACTTCTATATATACAAAGATATACTTTGATCAAGGTCACCTGTAAAGTAACCATGGCTCTTTGGCGCAGCTCATGGCATAGCGCAGGATGTCTTCATCTTCCTCAACGGAGTCTGTATGGTTATACATTTTCCATGCAAAATTCCATTCTTTATCACTTCCCACTGCAACACCATAGCAGCAGACTGTTCTTCTAATCAAAAAAGGAATTCTGCAAGGCAAAATATGATTGAAAGGTACCATACTGTTGTAGAGGCAAACCCAGCTAATAATGCATAACTGAAATCAAATATTTATTTGCAGTTAAAAGATACACAACAATGGAAATACAAAATAGTAATGTAAATAAGGATAGGAAATTTGATTGGTTTATTTAGGATTTAAGCATTAAAAAAGCATGCAGTTTAAAGGAAAAACAGAAACCCCAACATTTTTTAGAGCAGTTGGAGCAGACTGTTTTGTGTACACACAGTGTCAATGCCACTGTTTCCTGTCACAGCCTAGGGAATGGATCACACCATTAAAGACCGCACCACTGCATATATGCATCACCCCAGACAAGCCTTTTCAAAGTCTCTTCAGCGAATGCATCCAGTAGGAAGAGCCATTTGCAGCACAAAAGGAAACAGAAGGGACATTTTTCAATGCAACAGGCAGCCTTCTGTTACTCCCACCCCAAGGAAGAGTCCTCAACATGGCAATGAATTTCATAACAGAAATTAAATGCCAGATTTACTAGTGGTAATGCTCCATATGCAAAGGCTGAACAGAAAATTTCTCCTGTAGCAATGATGTTAAGACATGGTAAACACTTTCCAGTGAGAGCAGTATTCTACTATGCAGGCTATCTGAAAAGAGTTTCAACTAATGGTATTTTGGACTAATTCCCTACAGAAGAATGGGTCCCATTGCTACAAGCAAAACATCTGGCTTCCCTACATCATACTGTTAGTCTGCTTATAATTACATTAGGCCAAGATTGTAAGTAGAGGTGTAAAAATTGTCCTGCCTTTGATCAGGGGATACACTTGGAAAACCAGACAAGTTTCTGGTCACAAAAGCCATTCTTCAGGTCCAAAACTGGAAACAGCAAATTCAAATTTAAATACAATTTGAGAAAAATTCCTGAATTTCAGCAGAGTATCCTATAGAAAATGAGGCTGATGCCAACAGAGTTAGACAGTCAGAAGGAAGGATATATGACATCAATCTTCAGAGTACAAGGTAGAGAAAAGGAAGTTATAAACTCTGGAAATGAAGGACTGGTGGGAAGGAGGGAGAGAGTTGGGTGTTTTACATGACGGACATCACTTGTTAGTGAAAAGGCAAGATGCAGGCATTTTGGTAGTCCTGTTTCAAGTGGGGCATTTCACTGTTATAATAACAGAAAGCGTGGGCATATTCTACATTTACTTCCAAAAATAGTTTGGATTCATTTACCTAGATATTTGCTGGGACGTAAGGGATTTGCCACCAAGAATGACATGTAGAGTAGTTATGTCAGGCTGAGTATCATGCTGTGAGGAATTCTTCTCTGACAGATCTTATTTGAGTCGCAGGGTCTAGTAATTCGTTTGATAATCCTTTCATAATGTTGCAGTAAGAGATCATGGTAAGGTGATAACAGGGTAAAGCTATTTTGGCCAACGTACAGCTATTCTTTTTGCTACTGAAGCTGTTCCAGTAGTTGCAAGAAAATATTTGTTAGTAAGTGTAAAGCTGTTGAGTGTGAATAGACAAGTTCTCTGTATTATTTGGCTGCAGCTCTGATGTGCAACATTCATAGGACAGGCTACTGTGGGACAATGGTTTGCTGGCTGGTGACATCTACGGTCGCTCTGAAGTGGTTTATGTTGTGCAGTTCCCAGAGGGTCTCCACTATGGTCCAGAGGGACTTTGGAGCTTGAGGTTATACTAGGTGAGGGGTGTGAATTATTCATCTTGATATTTTTCCTGGGAGTGGCTGTGTGATTTGACGTTACTGGCCTGCCAGGATTCCTCATTTCTGGATTCTGGGGAAGATACAAAAAACTGCTGGAAAGCAGGGCAGGTTATTTTACATTGGTTTTTTGGAACCGATCCAGAAATGACATCGTGATTTCCTAACTTTTGAGGGTAGCAGCAGTACATGTGAACCTTTACTGAATAAGTAAAATGGACAGCAATGCTGTCCCTCCCCCTAGGCTAGTTTCCTTCTTTCAAAAGACAAGCCAGTAGCAGCACCTAAGAGAGTATATTAATCTAGTAGGCTTCACTACACTCCTGTAATAAAAAAGAGTAAAACTGAGAAATTGGCCGGGAATTACAGCTCTCGGCTTGTTATTTCCACAAAACAGATAAAAATGCACTTTATCAAGGCCAGTTACGTTCTGCCAGGAACTGTTTGGAAATGTTCAGTTGCAAGTTGATCATCCCGTCTGAAACAAAAGCATTATTTCATTCCACAGATGCGAGAATCCTGCTGGGTTCCACCTGTGGCAGAACAGCTGTAGTGTGCTGTTATGAATTTGCTCTCAGCATGGAGAACATAACAGCATCTAAAGGGATTTGTCTGTGAAATATGGGTAAAAGTGTATTGTGCCTGTCTCCTTCCCTACCCAGCACATGAAAAGTCTCTTCATTAACTGCATGGGAGCAGTGATCTGTCACTTGAAACCTAGGAAGTGTCCTATTTTCTATGGGGTTTTTTCCTTAAAACACGATCACTTTTTTCACTTAACAGAATTCAGTTTCATTTTTTCCACACATAAAGCCCATAAAGCCTTTGAACTTTTCTCAGTGCCAAGAAGGACAGCAAAATTAATATTCTCCATCAAATTCAAAACCCAATCAGCTAATACATTTCACAGAATTTTCAGCTTGTCAAGTCAAATAAGGTATATAGTATTCCATCACCTCAAATGCTGGTAATAGGGGAAGATGACTATTTTGAAAACAGGCTGACAATTAAGCCCGGCATTGTTGTTTTTAGTGCGGAATTGCAAGAATATTCTCTCTAGAATGGAACAAAATGTATTTAGGCTATTTAAACTTTTCAGTCTAACTGGCAAACTCAGTTTGGCTTTTATGCGGATGATCACTTTGAAGCTATTCTAGAAAACTCAAACATAATAGTACAAGTTCAGTTTACTTAGCCAACTACATGTATCAACTGAAATACAAATAACAACAAAATATTTATCACAACTACAACAAATAAAAATAAACTTTAAATATTCACTCACCAATACTGTGCCAATACTATTTGACTATTGCATAGAAAGACAATGAAAGAAAGAGGGAGGAAAAGAGAATAAGAATTTCAATACATTGTAAATTTTTTTTTTTAATGATTCAATACTTGAATACAGAAAGTCTCTTCCTGGGGGAGTCCAAACTCCATTCTCACAGACCAGACCTCTGACCACTAGGCTCCAGTATCAGCGTAAGGACTGACAGCTGTTCCCAACTCCTCTTTGTGTGAACACAGAACATGCAAGGCTCACCATGGGCAGATGGCTGTATCATGCAAACATCATTTCACCCAGTATTGTTAAGAGAAGCTTAAAAGCTGAGTTGGTATATGTGACAGCCCCAAGGCTGTACTGCAGCAAAGGGACTGGGCCATATGGGATATCAGCACTAACAGGATGTTCTCCTGTTACATGGCTAACCAGATTTTGGTCTTTATGGCAAAATCTGCATCCTCCAGCCTATAAAGTCTATATAAAAAGCAGTGATTATGAAATCATCATAAAGCTGGGATTTGGCGAAGAGGAGGATATTGGGGAGACATAGTTGTCTTAAATTCTGTCATTCTGTCAAGAAATAAGAGGAGTGTACAGAGGTATTTCTCATTCTGCCTCCCCCTTGTAACGGCCTTTTAACTTTCCACCTCCCTTAGACATGCACACCTCTAAGAGCAGATCATCATTCTTACTTGTACTCAGGGCTGTTCATCCATTTAGCATACAGCTCAGATGACAGGTCCAAACAGTCTTGGAGGCCCAGCCAGCATGCTGTTGCAAAGAGTTTTTCCAAATACACTCTTGAAGAGAAGTCAAAACAGTAAGAATAAAAGATATGCATACCACATTTGGACTGCTTGAACTGTGCCTGACCACCACAGTTTCAGAACATGACACCATTAATCCACGAGAACCTCCACTAGGAACAGTTGAGTTTTAATAAAATAATTAAACAAAAAATAATGATCTCCAGATACCAGTATTAATGGATACTAGTGAGGCAACCAATGTACTATATTTTTTGGATAGTTTTTTATATGGGTTATATCCCTCTTGGAAGTTTTAAGGTACTGGTTGCATGTAGTCCAAATCACTCTGATGTTCAAGCCTGTGACTGCAGTGGCCTTGCAAAATGAAGTATTTTAAAGTTTAAGTAATTGATCCAAAAATCACATCCTAAGTTCGTTGCTGTTAGTTTTTCTTCAACAAGCAGCCTGTTGAGCCTGTTCTCTGATAAATGGGAGCCACCACTAAGATCCTTAAACTATCATCCTTTATGCTCCTATCCTGATACTGCAGTTTCACTGGAGGTGTCATCATAAGGAATACACAGTTACAGGACAGTAAAATAACAATTCAGTTCCGTTCACGTTAATTAGAGAATTATTCCTGTATCTTGTATTAAAATTTGCGCAAGCAAACTGCAGTGTATCAGATCCAATCACATCAGAAAAACTTTTAAGAAAAGCAGAATACTTACTGAGCAAAATAGTCATCTTCCAAAGCATCAACATTTTGATGAATAAAACCTGCATAATAATGGTATATTGGCAACATTCTCTTTAAAAGGTATTTCTTTTAAAAGAAGGGAAAGAACAATTACTTTTGTTTAAATGCAAGTTTAATTTTTCTTTTTTACTTAGATTTATCCTAAAAAATTACCACTATTAATCTCTTGAAAACCCAGGATATTAAATAAAATATAAATTTGGTCTAAAATTCAGTATACCTGTACCTCAGTTCAAACTGGCATATTACCATTTCACATCACTAGGACCTTTGAACTTACTATGAAAGAAAACAAATTCTCAGAGGAACAAGAAAAAACCCTTCTTAACAGGAAATACTTTGTTCTTCTCACTTATTTTCACATACATTTACTTTTTAGAACTTAAGAGAACTAGTACTGTGTGACTGTACTTTAAACATAAGTGAAATCTTCAAATAGAAGTCAAGGAAATAAATGTGACAGTATTACCTCAGGAAAGTCAAATATGGGAGAGAATAATTTCAGTTAGTATCTATACCCAATTCTTTCTTTCACTCTTTTCACACATTCCTCTTCCACAAAGAGGAATGGAAAGGCAGCACAAAGCACAGAGTACATTTATACTGTATGCCTTTTGGTAGCGTTGGTCTTTTCACTTACTAGTGACTGATAGCTGTCTTTTCCAGATTCGCAGTTTCAAAAAACCAAGGATGAAGCTTAATGTAAAGAATGTGAACGTATTTCTGCTTTTTGATAGGAATAACTCAAGATTCAATGAGATTTATCATTGACTAATATGTACAATTAAGTACTTCCTCTTATTAAAAAAAAAAGTTGATAAAGTCGTGCGAAAGGAATGACAAGAACTCTGACCCATCATACTCACCACTACATTCTTGAGAGTTTAAAAAGCATTAATTTTAGACTGATGTATTTGCATGGTCTAGTATCTTTGCTAACTAACAAAATGGTCATACCTTTAGAAGTGGGTATACTTCATAGTTCTTTAGTGTACTTTCCAAATTTTCAGGTATTAGGTTTAACAATACCACATTCCATACAAAGAGTTCATCTTCTTTGGCTAGGTATTTCGTTAGTTCGAGTGCTGTTTCAATTGGAACATATCCAAAGCTATGTAAAAAAAACCCAAAAAAAACAAACTCACACACATTATAGCATACTTATTCACAATTATTATCTACCATGAATATCTGTTTATGAAACAGGCAATAAAACATCAGGATATTGTGTGGAAAGTAACCTAGAAAAGACACTGGAAAAAATAAAATAGATATAAACAAATGGTGATTTTAGGATCTTAACTCTCAAAACATCTATTAAGGAGCACAGTGCCACTATCAAAGCAGTAGGACAATCATGGCAGTAAGCACTGCAGTATGCACATTGTATCTGCTTGTGTCTGCAGGATACGGTACAAGCACATTTGACAGCATGTGTCAGCCCCACTGAAACAAAACTAAGAAGAAAAGCACTGTTTTAGTTATAATACAATTTTATTTTTATTGTGAAACAACTTATTTTCATTACATGTTCTTTTGTGGAATATACATTATTGTAAAAATCAAACCATTTAGTTCACATGCATTCTATTAATGGAATTAACTACTTCAGCACGGCATTTCTGCCCCTCAGTGTGGAATAAGCATGTAATTTTTCTTCTTTTGCAATAAAATTCCGCTTCAAGCCCCTCTCCTCCAGAACAAAAATTTTTTTGGTGTACTTATATAGCAGCACAGTTCTATACTTCACAGTATTCCGTATTAACTGCTAGTTTTGAGCTCTCTTATGAAAAAGAACATTTGTATGGGAGGAGGAATAGGATTTTTTACTTTTTCCTCTCAGAGGTACTTTCACAGGCCCTGAAGCGGGGCAGTGTGCTTTGGCCACCTCGTCCCTGAGGCCCCTCATCCTAGGGACACCCTCATCGTGGGTGTCTGATGCTTTTGGGAATTCTGGTACCTGTGAGGCACAGACACACTTATTGTTTCTTCAGCTCCCTACAGTACTCCTGACCTCTCTAGCACCACAGACCTGAACAACCACGTCATGACTCAGCAAGAGAAATGAAAGAGGTTTTGAGCGATGCAGTACAGCGTAGCTGAGATAGCCCAGGATAAACGAAGGAAGATAGAATCTTCGCCCTGAATCTTTTTTCCATTGAAATGAATACAGGTTAATCCCTAAAGAAATCATGGCAGTGCCACTATTTAAAATAATTTCCTAGGAGCTGGAACAAAAGTTAGAAGAAATTTTGAACTAAACACTGAGCACTGACAAAAGGATTAAATAACTCTCCCACTGTTTTGTCAAAGCAGTAATTCTTGTGAGGCACACATGGGTAGGAATGAAGGAAGCAGAAGTAGCAATCTTGAGTGAAATAATATCATTTAATCATTTTCTGTAACATATTGGAAACATACTTACTCTGTCAATGCAAAAACATCGTCTATCAGCTGGAACCTGCTGACAGCGGGAATAACCTGCAGAAAACATTCATGTAGCATTAATAGATTTAAACATGTCATGAAGAGTTTTCAAAAAGCTTTATTATGTTTCAGAAGTATCCCTAACAGGTTTTCTAAATCAAAATAGCCTACAAAACTTTGAGAACTGGGTCCTGCATTTTAAGCTGAAGTTATTTATGTGCTTTAAGGGATGATTTTATAAATCTATACACAGAACTCCATGATATAGATTATGTTTTATATAAACATATAACTACAGTACATTAACCAGAGAATTTCAAGACCCCTCTTACTTGCATGCTGTAATTAAAATAAAATATGGAGATGCCACATGTCCTAAAAATATCCTAGTTACATAATTTTGGTACATTTTTTCCTTTTGGGGCTTAGATACGGAATCTGTACCCAGTGCAGAGCGGTACCCAGTGTGTAACACTACCATGAAAGAACCGACTGAGGCACAGCCATGCACCAGTGTACCTCTACCTACAGCTCGTGCTCTTCTGAGAGGACTGCCATCCTCCTTGTCTCCTCCCTGCGCCATGCCTCTGCAGTGTGGTCACTGCTCGAGCAAACATTCCCTCTGACTGCTGGCAGCATGAAGCAGTGCAGAAATGCAAAGCTCAGCACGCGATGCTGAAACCAGACACAGGTCAGGGGGCTTGGGCTGACACCCACCAGGGAGAAACATGAAGCTGGGTGGAAGCTGCGTGCTCTTGTTCTGCCTCTTGATACCAAGAAATATTACACGCAGCACAACCACAAGGAACGGATGGCTTTGCACAACTGCTACCAAGAACAGTTCCTGCCAAGAAGCATTACCATGAAGAACAGACGGTTTGATGACAGTGCCCCACATCACTTTGCACAATTGTGGTTAATAAGGCATAGAGTGCACCCTGATTTTGTACATAACTGGGGATTATGAGAATTTGACGCAAAATTGTAGGCACAGCTCTATGTGTCTGTCCTCCTCACCCTTCCCAGAAGGGATGCCTTATGGTAAGGCTTGCATTCTTGACCACACTGAATGTTTTCACTCAAGAAATAAAGCTTGTTATTGCAATCCTGTTGTTAGTGATATTCATAGCTATTCCTCAGTTAATCACCCTCAATCCAAAAGAACTACTTTGTTGCAGTAGTTTAATGTTTAATGTTTAATAACCCATGCTACTTGTGAACCTGACTTGTTTGAGTGAGACCAAACTTATGGTTAATAGACTATGCTTGCACCTTCAGTCCAGCCCATAGTTACAGTGTTTTGCAACACTGTATGGTGCCAAAAAATGGCCCCAAGTCAGCACACGCCCAATTAATTTTTTCATGACGTAGATTGTCTGTGAAAGAAAGAAGCCTGGAAGAAATGAAGCCAGTGTGCTGTAGGAAGGTTTGGTGTGCTCTGATCAGCCTCGTGTCCAGACTCTAGAGAAAGCTGACTGCACTGACTACTATTACATCAAAAAGGTTAAATATTCTCACTTTTGCTACCAAAACCAGTGAGCTGACACTACTGCTGGAGCCTCTGGCTCACGGTAGGATTAGGAAACACTGGAAACCATGAAATCCCATCTAGAGTCACAGTTGTTCTGTACTACTTTTCACCTTCAGTTCAGGCTATAGCAAGATGAAGGCGGGATGAAATCTGCTCTAAGGCAGTGTCTACAGAGGACTGAAAGAACCCAAGTAGAATTGATTGGAACTTCTTGGAAAATTCTCCACAAAAACCAAAAACCGAACAAAAAAAAAAAATCCACAAAACCCCAACCAACAAACAAACAAACAAAAAAAAACCAGCAAAAAAGGGCAGATTTTTTTTTTTTTTTCAATTCCATGGGCAGAAACATGGTGGTTTGACAAAATGTGGAAATAAAAAGCTTTCTCACAACTTTCCTTCTTCAGGGTTACCTTATACCAGATAAAGCTCACTGACACATTCACACTGAAAGCTCCTTGAGCCAGATTTAAAGAGATTGGAAGAACCACAAGCTGTTAACACAAATTTGAAGACAGAATATCATGTAAAGTTATTTTTCATGTTTATGTGAAACTGTTCGGGACTGCCATCTTCCACTACAAAAAGCCAGCGACTTTAGTGGCACAACGATGAGTTTGTCATTATTCCATGTTTTCATCAATGTGATTCCAGGTAAAAACTGCAAGAAAAAAAATACATGGAAAGAGTCTGCTCATAAGCTTGAGAAAACAAACACCATCTTACCTTTGGATCATTTTCAAGCAAGCGTGCTAATCTCTTCAAGTTTAATTGGTCATAGTTCACTCTGTAGTATCCACTTAAATTTACATTTAGCAAGATCCAGTCGTAGTCTGACTCTGATACTTGCATTTCAGGAAACGTTTCTGTAAAGTGACATTAGAATGTATCATTTTGTTTTCCATGCACTCCTTCTATTGCTTTTATAAACAATGGAGTTGGTGCTCCTCTGAGATCTGAGACACATGTTTGAGTCTGGACTGAAAAAGAATCCCCCAAAAGCTCAGTGCACTTGTGATCTCTGCTCTGCACAGCAGAATGACTTCAGCAAGACACTGACTCCTCAGGTACTAAGCACCTTGAGATTCTAAGGGGTAGGCTGAAGACTTTGCTCCTACCCCTTTAGCTCAAAGGCAGCTATGAGAGTTCAGAAAGTTCACCCAAGAGTCAGCTCTCAGGATGAGGAGCAATGCCGTCCCACACCTGCTGAAGGGCATGCACCCACAGCACACCTGCTGCTCCCAGCTCCGAAACACAGCGCTCAGCACCTTACAGAAGAACTGACCACCTACCAGTATTCAGATAAATAGAGATCAAGAAAAACAAAACTGGTAAGTTTAACCAGGACACAAGTAGTCGAAAATGCTTTTTTTGAAGCAGATAGTCCCATAGTCCTTTTGAGTTACATCACTCACTGACGGCTTCCTCCAGCAGTCCATCTCACTTATCCACATTCTTGTCTGACTGACTGCTCCTGATGGCCCACTGGGCATTGAAAGTGCCAGTGCAGCCTTGAAGGCTCTAAGCTGCCTCATCAGAAGAGCATTCAAATGCTGTTTGCACATCCTGATTTGGGAAGGCAAACTCTCTTAAGACAGTTAAGTCAATACTGGTGAGTAGCCTGCACCCATCGGTGCTTTACTCTGAACAGAGGACTGAGACTCCGATGTTCAGACAGAGCAAGTACTGCAGGATTCATCCTGCATTCAGGGGAGTATACATCCAGTTTTTCTTATTTGCCTGTCTGCATATGGTCGAATTAATGATCACTCAAGCTGTCTTATTGCCTGAAAAAGAGAGGAAGTAACTTTTAACCACTGCAGACAGAGGGTGGAGAGCGGCAATATGCGCAGCATATCGAAGATTTTCCCTTAAGCATTCCACTGCATTAGTCTCTGCCTCTTCTTTTGACTCATCTAAAATCTGATGCATGGTTGGCTGGCCAAAGAAAAATTATTACCCCATTCTAACGATTACACATCTTCTTTCTCAAAAAATACAGCTGTTTATTGGAAAGCACTGAGTTGAGAAAGAACAGAATTTTTTATTTGGTTGGAGATGCCCATAAAATCACTTTCTATTATAAGACTTTAAAACTTTTTAAAATCCTATTCTTTTGTTAAAAGTATTTTTTCATTCAATTTGCATATTGAATGAAAAAATAATTAAATTAAATTAAATGCTGTTGAAAATATTAATTTTATGTTGTTACATATATTAAAAATGTTGGGTTGCTTCCCACAGCCAGTGCTAATTTTTTCATTCTTGTATCTACTACTTGAGCTGATATTTCTGGTATTTCACAGCTGAGATCCTGTTGATACTCAAAAGCTGGCATAAACATCAATGAGATCTGTGGGGGTAAGAATAATACAGAAGCACAAGGACTTAAGAGTTTGGATTTGTGTAAAAAATTACAGAATCAAAATTTCTGTGGAAATCTCTACTCAAAATATGTGTTGTACCATATTATTAAAAACTCAAGCCTACACTGAAGTTTGATATAACACCGGAAAGAACAGTATATTGACCTAACTGAAAGTCTACCGCTATTGTAACATAAAATCATTACAATGGATAAAGACAGACATTTCTGTATTAAAGTCTTATCTCCCTATTCAATTCAAATATATCCTCTGTTTTTAGAAGACTGGGGTGTTTTCATCAGTTTGGTTTTAGAATGGGCAAACAAATACATTACTTACTGCTGCTTTTATCTAGCCAGGTTAAGGGTTGTGATGATCCATTTCTCATCCAAGAAATAGGAATAATCCAAGTGTTACTTAAGAAAGAAAGGGATATGATTAAAATTGTTATACTTAAAAATTCCCTCTTAGCTGATGCTAAGCTACAGTGCAGATTAGTTCCATCTTACAAGAATATCCATCTGCCTTCTCTCCTCTCTGATGCATGCAGCCTCATCAGATAATGGTTCTTCTGCTGGATCAGCATTTATCTTCTCCAAAAGGGAGTTTTAGCATGGCTTTAAAAAGGCACTCTTGTCAAGAATATTGTTCAGTGCTAGGTACTTAAGTACCATTGTCTCTCTGTGCTGTCTTTCCTTCTCCAGGCAGGAATTTTATTCTCCTCACTTACCACACTTCACCCTATTTCTGGAGAACTTAAAGCTACTTTTCAGAAGGGGATCTACCAAAAAAAGGTCCCAGACAAGCAATACACCATCATTCTGACAACTGTAATTTCTTTTCTGAGGGAATGTAAAACTCCTTTCTGGTAAAAGAGATGAAAGCTTCAAACACCTGAAAAAATCTGTAATACACGTCTTGGGCTTTCTTACATTCACATGGCAATTCGTGCTTGCTAACTGTAAAGGACTTCACATTTGTATCTTGGAATTCCTTATCTGAGCTAACCAAGAATATTGAATGGAATAATTCTTTGCAGTTCCGGGAGATTGGGAACAATGGACCCTGTGGCTCTTGTCAAAATTCCTTTTGCCTGTTTGTATTACCAGCAATAACTTCCAAGAAAAAAATTCTTTGGACTTTGCTCTCTTTTGCACTTTTTTCTCATGTGACAACTCATGGCATGGGCTCCATCCATGCACCCCAAAACTCATGTCAGCTGCTCCTTCATAAATGTTCAAACCCTAGCCAGGAGTTTCCAGAGTGGGTGACAAAAGGCAGCTACTTCTATCACCATTTTCAGACATCTGAATAAGCAACACAGTTTTCGAAAGCCCCAGGCACTCAGCAGTGCTCACTGACAAGAATTTAAAACTGTTGTTCAGGTATCAGCACTCTCTGAGAAAGGGGTCATTTATTTAAGTATTCAGATGCAACCCTTTTATCCTTGCCAGGCAGAAGAGACTGGGAATATGTGCACTGGAAAGAAGTAAGCATGGTTCGTCCAGGTTCCCAGTCTGTAGGCCTGAGGCGCAAGGAAAGAAGAAAATGCCAAACAAAAATCCTTCCTGCAGCACACTCATCGCCTATGTCTGTCTTTATTATTATGTGGCTGGAAAAGTCACTGTTCCAGAGGAAAGCAACTTTTTGGCAAAACAAGCAGCATTTGCAGAACTATTGCAAATTATTGCAAGATTTTACTTGACTGCTCGTAACAAGAAAAAAAAACACAAGTTAAGAAATCAGATGGTCAAAATACATTGTTGTAACTGAAGAGCTTCCTGTAAAAAACAGGGTATAAACATACAATAAAAAGACAAGCTAAACATACTTGTAAGAATCAGTACTCTTTCTATTCTTTTTATTGAAAAATTGTTCCTGTCTGATTGTTCCAGTAGTTAGATTTAATGTTAAAACTGGAAACCCATTTTGGCACGTCCAAGAATCCATTATTTGCTTTACAGGTGCTGGCAACTGAACTTCATCCTGTGTATCTACAACCTGAAAGAGAAAGAGGAATTCGAAATATTTATGATGAACATGTACTCACTGATATTGCTTCAGTGAAACTCTGAGAGCTGTTCTAACACAGTAGAGAAAAAAATCTGCTTAGCAGCTTGCTGGTCTTTGACTCATGAAAAAAATCAGTGTAACAAAGTCCAAAGAATGTTTTTGACATTATAATAAAGACATAATAGAGGCATAAGCCTTTTTCAGGAATTATGAAATACTGAGATGACACTTCTCATTCTACAGCCTGACCGCTAACTTCTCCCTTTTTAGTCTTAGTGTACTCACACATCTGTATGGCTACGACAGACTTGATGTGTTAATTTCATTCAAATAAAACTGATGGAACACAAAGATTTTTAAGTGACCTAATAAACAAACTGAATTAGTGAAGACAAATTGAAAAAGACATTAGGCTGGAATGCCAACTAGTGTGAACTGGTAAAGTCTTCACTGGCTTACAACATGGGACAACCCTGCATATCTGAAATTCTAGCACTCCCATTCTTAAGACAGAGTCTGCAACACAACAGAAGCCTTCTTTAGAGGACCAGGAAGGTGGATTTTAAAAAAAAATAAACCTAGTTTTGGCAATCTGTTTTCTTAGTCAGATTTCTGCCAAAACCATTGAAGGGTGAAACGCTGAGCTGCTGCCCCGGGTATAAACTTTGCTGGATCTGTGACATACCAGCATCTTTAATCATCACACACTCTGATCTGGCAAAACTTAAGCTCCAGAACAACAGGCTGTGCATTTTCATGTAGGCTTATGTAATTACCATGAAATCCAAAACCTTGCCTGGTCCTGATTTCCCATCTCATCTCTCTACTCCTTGTACTTATTTCCACTAATCTCAGGTGCAGCAAAGCAGCCAAATAAACACTTGAGAAGACATTATCTGAGAGAACCGGTAAAGCAAATTTTATGCAGGAGAAAGAGTGCACTACACATAGCCACATTCCAATGCAGTCTTCTACAAATAGTTTATGCCTTAAATTTGGACTGTGCCAAACACCAGAGAAAGAATACTAGAGATATAAAATGAGTACCATCTGGATGTGGTTCCATAGATCATCTTGATTAGCATTTGAGAAGGAAAATTCTTTCAGATATGACTGTGCAAAAACAAAGAGAAGCATCAGAATTCATGAAGGTTCAATGAAACCATTAGCAAGGCAAGCAATTTTTACAACTTACATTTTCATATTTCATCTTACAAATCAAGATGAAGGGGTTGTTTTTTCAAACTTACAGTAAGTGCTCTGATGAACAACTTTTCAGTCAGGAAACCAGAAAGCATCCAGGTTATAGAAGCCCCCTGGAGTACAAAAAAAAAGTAGGAGAAGAAATGAATTATTACTGCAATTACTGTTGCAATATTTTTTCAGCTATTCCAGAGGTGCTAGTTAGTCTACACCCATACTTCATATTTCACAGAGGTTAAAAATGTTTTCACCACTTCCTTCAGAGCCAAGTAGATTTGCAACGCCCAATAAATTTGTGTGTGCAGCAGAAACACATTTTGATTGACGAAACAGTTCTGTTCAACAGTTCCTCCCAAACCTACTTTGTACCATTAGTTTAGAATCTGCAAGAAACAGGAAGAATTTTCTGTTCTTTTACCTTGCTGTATGTGATGTTGTCAAACAGAGACATTAAAGAAAATGATCCTTTGATCTTGTCTTCACTCTCTGACAGTGATCGAACTATTTCACTGTCTTCCCTTAAGACAGGTTGTACAACATGAGCGTAAAAGATTTTATCCTGCAAGAAGAAGACAAATCTAAGTGAGCTGAACAATTGGAAGGTACTAATTCTCTGGAGAGAATGAGGATTATCGAATTAGCACAGTTATGGATCATTTATCTATAAGTGAACTTTCCACTCCCTAAATTTCTCATGAAGTACAAGAGACCATATACTTGATCCTAACATTTTCCACATGCAACATCAGCGATCAGTGAAAATTTTACATCTTCAAAGTACTGTGGGCTCGGGCCTGACAGTCAGTTACAGTGTAATCCTCAGGCAAAAATAAGGCAAATCTATGAAACAGCAAATGAACATTTACTGAAAACTGAAAGCCTCTATTTCATTTACTTCTGTCATGAATATGGCAGCATTTTCCTCCTAAATTCCCTGTTTCTGCTGCAACCCTGAGCAATAACCTAAAATCTAAGCTACTGAAGGTACCAAGGTTTAGCTATGAAGCATTTCTGCTGTCACCCAGTGAGAAGTATGGAGGGAAAATGGCTCCTCAGGAGTAAATGTCACCTGCCATGGTCAACAGCTCAGAGAAGGGGCTGGACCACCTCTCCTCTAAGAACAGCTGAGAGAGTTGGAACTGCTCAGCCTGGGGAAGAGAGGACTCAGAGAGCTCTCATCAGTGTATCTACCTGAAGGAAGGCTGAGCAGGGACAGAGCCAGGCTTTTCCAGTGCTGCCCAGTGAAGGACCAGAGGCAATGGGCACACACTGAAGTACACGAGGTTCTCTCTGAACACCAGGAAACACATTTTCACTGTGAAGGGGCTGAGCATTTCCACAGGTTGCCCTGAGGGGTTATGGAGTCTCCATCCTCGGAGACATTCGAAAGCTGTCTGGGCAGAGTCGGGCAATTGGCTCTTGTGTGGTCCTGCTTGTGCAGGGAGGCTGGACAAGATGACCTCCAAATGCCCCTTCTAACCTCAGCCACTCTGTGACTCTGTGAATGTTTATGACCCACAAAACTGTGCAAGAAAGACCTATATTCTCACACCTGTGTGATTAATTTGGCATTGCCAAGGCACATTACCTAACTATAGCAATATATCAAATAGAATTATTACCCAGTAATAAAATTTACTTCACGGACACAAACTACAACTGCTGATTTTTAGAAAGGCAAGCTTCTAAATTAAAAAAGTAGAAAGAAGTAAATAATTTATTTCCAATTTAAAATTTGTAGGCCTTTACACTTTTCAGTGATATTAAAACACCACATTGCAGAGAGTAAAGTGAGCTGTTGTAGAAGTTCAAAGCAGAAGATAAACATATCCCATGACCTAGAAATCCTTCTGACAGAATTTGTTTGGCATGCCTTTATTAGTTTCCAATCAAACATGTAATTAATTTGGTGAATGAGAAAAGGAAATTGACAAATGGTATTTCAACTTAGCCAAATAAAAAGCACCCTGGAGTAACTGCAGTCACAGGCCTGCCCAGAATGAAGGCTCTTCCTTCCTTCAGAAGCTGATGGCACCATGTACAGACATTTAAGACTGCATGGGTAAGTGCACCTCATCTCATGGCTGCAATTAGCAGCTCCTATCTATCTGTCTCTGAGTTTAACAATGGATGAAGTCTTCTAATATGCTATGGGATTTATACTTATTCCCATTTGGGCAGAATGGGAAGGAATTTCACCCTGCTGTTGGATTAGCTGTGTGCATTATATTGGTCTTATCTACAACCAGACATCCAGGGACCCAGTGGGGTAAGCAGACTCAAAATGACCCAGCTTAATCTCTGCCTGGTAAAGATACTTGAGGACTGGGATAATTAAAAAAGAGCTTGGCAGGCGAGGAAGAAAACCATCAGCTACAACAGGACCCAGGAGAGAAATCTGGGTTTGCTACACGACAGATCTAGGGCAAAACACCAACTCCTTGCCACTGCAGAATCCCAGCTGTCCACCCATCCTCTGCACCAGCTATGGAGAGCTGGATGTGATCCTGGTGTCCCCACAGATGGAGGCCTACAAAGAAAGAAACAAGACCCACTGGTCTTTCTCACAGGAGTTAATGGCACTGTTTCAGTAACTCCCATCTCCTGCACCTTCCCTTCCTTTGTACGTGATGGAACTTAGCTGGTAAGCACTAGTACTTACCAGTGAAAGCTTGGGTTCAACAAAGGTAGCTCCCAGGTACTCAAAGTAAGATGCCAGGCCCTCGTTAAGCCACAGATCATTCCACCAGTTCATTGTAACCAGATTTCCAAACCACTTAAATAGAAAGAAAAAATATCTCAAAATCTCCTTGGAGTGCTGTTTTCACTTTTTTGCTGGTTAAACACACATACATAGGCTGAAGTAACTTTATTTAATGTCTGCATGTAAATTGAATAAAATGCTGAATATTCCTTCAGATAGTGAAAATTCAACAGAAAAAGATACACTTTAGAAAAAGTCAGAGGTTCAGGGTGGTTATTTTTAAATTCCTTCATCTACAATTTCATACCATGAGTGTCAATCTCAGTGCATTATGTCATTCTTTCGAAATATTTAATTTTAAACACTTCTCAATATAAGTTAAATATCTAAAATATCATATCAGGCTATGACTAGAAGTAGAGTATTTATCAAGCAATTACAAAATCATCTTTCCATGTTCTCAACAAAGTGAAATTGTCAGAGGAATGATACACAACACTGGGGAAATAGCCATTTCCAAAAGCAGTAAATCCTTCTCCTGGCAAGTATAAAACTTCCTAAACAGCTGCAGTTAATACTTAAAATACTTAAAAAAACCTGATCATTTCTGGATTTATATTTTATTTGCTAAATTTTATTTCTTCAAAACTTGAACTACAACTTTTTTGTAAAATAGATTAGTTAAGCACTGACATTTATTTCACTGGCCAGCACTAAAAATACTTTGCTCATCTGAAGGTCTGTGAAGTTACAGACCGTGTCAGAAAGGCATAAAAGTGCATGAGCCAAGTTAAGCTCTTTTGCTAATTTTACTGACTAAGTGCAAATAGTTGTTGTTCTGGCAAATAACAGGAAATTAAGCATTGTCAATAAGGAAGTGAAACTGCATTATCATTCCAAATCAAGTAAGAAAGAATTCGGAAATCCTATAAAAGCTGGGCAGAGATCCAGTTAGAGTGCAAAGTATGTTCACATCAATTTTGTTCTGTCGTACTATGGGCTGTGTCTTACAGAAAAACAAATGCCTTTTGCAGTATGAACATGCACTGCCACTACAACAGAATACTGATGAACTCCAGTGAATGTCCTACCAAACCACCAAGTTTATTGTATAGAGACAGTACTGTCACCTCTACATCTCTAGTGTATCTTCTCACATGACATTCAAGTACTGCATAAGAAAAAAAAGTATCCCGTTAAGAGTTTTGTATCAATGAGTCCGGTACAATCAGTATGCAGACTGTAATATGACAGATCCTACTTTTAACAATAATTCATTAACAGAACATATGCTCAAATAGGCTTTTAGTGGCCTAGTGCTCACACCCTCTACTGTTAAATGATTGTTTTGCTTCTACTAATCAGTAACTGCATCAGCAGCAGCCATAAGGAAACAATGTTGTAGGCAAATAAATGTACAGAATTTTTTACCACATGCCTGGTGTCCTAATTCATGTGACACAATTAAGGCAATCATTGCCTTCCTGCTTGTGAATTCATCACTTGGGAGGTTCATCAATGATGCTTCTTGGAAAATCATTAGCCCCCAGTTTTCCATACCACCTGCTCCAAAATCAGGCAGTGCAACCAGATCTAAATTGATTCAAACAGATGAAAAAAAAAAAAAAGTAGCTTAAACATTTTGGTAAATAAAATGCTCACATTATTCTAATGCTCACACTGGCTCAGCACTCCGTTGAAAGATACTACATTGCAGTGGTTCGTTGTGGTATTACAGCAACACTTGGAAATTGTCACTGAAATTCCTTCTTGTCGTGCTTTTCACCTATGATGCCATTCTTTCAGGAAGCCTCATTATAAACTCCCACAAAGCCCAGATCTGTCCACATAAAAATGCTCTGAATGAAAATGAAGGTTAGAAGAGAATATATTTGCTGCTGGCTATCAGAAATCTTTCTCCATGAGTTTCTTGTGTGTTTGGGTAGGATAATAATTACCTTTTTCTTCAGCCTAGCAACCGATAAAAAAGAGGTCTTGCTCTTTCAGCTGTGTGAGTAGAGGTATCTTTTCCACTCTTGTTTGAAAGGCCCCTTAGAAACATCATCTCTCTGTTTACCCAGTAAGACTGTCACTTCTGTACTGCCCTTCTGCCTTATGCACAGAGATTAGCTTCCAGTTCAAACGTGAGAGCTGGACAAAACATCAGGGTCTCAAGGAAAGGTATATTGTTTAAACTCAGCAGCAAAGATGAAAATTTGGAAAAGGTATACAGAACATTTATAAGCAGACACAAGCTTGTATTCCAAAGCAGCTGACCACAAGAAAGCTGCAGTACAAAATCCAGGCAATTAAGGCAGGCATGGGGCTGAATCCCATCACAGGCAGGCTGCATCTCAGGTGGGATTATTGCCTCGAATTTACAGCAAAGGTATTTCGCTTTTGGTGAGGCAGCCCTCATCCAGCCTTGAGGCAAGAGACCTCACTTACAACGCCATTAAAATCAGGTGTAGACAAACCCTTAAAAATCCCCGGGTTTAAATTTGTTTATTCTTAATTTCACATTTTGAGTTTGCAATATAAATCCCTAGCATTTACAAGGAGGCACTCTTGGCTGGTCTAATCTTACTACGTTTCAAGCAAAACTTCAAATAAAGATGCCGGGAAATCCAGTGGATATTGCATGACCTTACAGTGGGGATTGTAATTTCAATTCAGTTGTAATTTCAGCCCTCTCTGAAACTGAAATCTTACCTAACAGGAAGTCTATGATACCATTCCTCTATTTCAGTGATGTAATAGTTTTATATTAATGAATTAATATATCAACATTGTTTCTAAAAAGAAGAACACAAGCATGAAACAGAATAATCTAGCTTGTAAGATTACTAAGTCATGAAAATTTCAGGAGTGGGGACTGCATATATTGCATTTTCCAAATTAAAGTAGTGAGTAATTCTGCAACTTATTAGAAATACACTGGGAGATAATAAATTTACACAGATTAACATTTATTTCTTTAAGTGCCAAAATACAGATTTGACAAATCAACCAACTATCCAGTCAAGAAAAGAGAGAAATTCCTTTCCCCCAGTCCTGCAATCTGCTAAAATTATTGGCTGGTCCAAAGTTCATTTTAAACAAGAACTGCTTTCTGCCTTCTCAATGTTCTACTCATAGAACATGCCCCATATGTTTACCATAATATTCATGCTGAAACCCTCGGGAATCCAAGTACAAGTAGCAAACAAACTGTACAGGGAAACTACAGGGTGGCATCCTTTTTCTTGACTGAAGTTTGACTGAACCAACTTACCTAATGTCCATTTTAAGCAGAAATAATGTTTTCCTGCAAGGGAATCCTGCCTATTTTTCTGGGGAGGAATGTTCAGGAACATACACCAAACTCACAGGTAAGACAGGAACATACTGAAGAAGGCAAGGAATGCTTGGCAGGGGGGCACAGGCTACAGGCAGCATGGATTTAGCAGGAGGGCATAGGGACTACAGCATCCTTGCATGTTATGGTCTATGCATCCCAAAGACAGCCACACGACTGAACTACTCCTTTCTATCCTCTTTGTTGTCCCATCGGCCCCTTTATTAGGAAAACATGCTTTAAAAGAACGAGTGGAATGCGAAGGTAAGAATGCTGTGTTACAGGTTAATAGAGGCCATGACATAGAAAAGAGAATTCAGTGATTTAAAGTTTAGGGGGTTTATTCCACAAATGTGGTAAGCTGTAAAAGGAGAACACTGAAAAAAAACCCATCGTTTCTGTGAAAGTTACACCATCACCAGCCATTTCTGATCCATTTCAGAAAATGAGTCATCTCACCTGTCTTTGGCAGAGGGTAGCTGACATTGAGTATGTCCTCCAGAAATGAAAATATTGGGCCCGTGATATTTAAAGCATAGTCAACATACCCATTTTGAACTGCCTCTTTCCGAGCCCAAATACGTATCTGCAATAAAAGGAGGAAGAATTATTTTAAACAACCCTCACATTCTCATTTTCTTTGCTTCTCTTCTGTGAATCATTGTTGGAAAAATTCTGTCTGTCCACACCAGACCATGCAATGAAGCTTTCAATAGAAAAAAATCCAACTCAAGTTTTACTGGACCTAACAAAACGCAGCACAGACCCTGATCCTGCTGAAATCTAGCAGAGTTCCAGTACTTCAAAAGGACAAAGGTTTGAATAGAACCATACATTGCAGGAAAGAATGAACTCACAGCTTTTATTTTCTTAAGTGGAAAATGCTGTAAAACTATTTAGAATTGCACATCTTAAACCAGTGTATTTCAGTGACTGTGTCTGGGTGGCAAGGTCTCCTTCAGCCCACCTGAAGAAATGGATGTCCAGAGAGCTTTTGCAGTCCCAGTGTGCACATCTCTCCTCCTGAACTTTCTCCTAGACCAGTGGCCTTCCCTTTGCTGGAGAGAGCCAATGACATCTGAGCAGATGACATCCATACCTCTGAGTAACGAGGACCACACCAGCCAGAAATCCTTCCCCTCCTGTGCCCATTTGCTTTGTCATGGTACTGAAAAAAGCAGCTGCTTGCCCAGAAGTGATGGAGTAGCCTGAAGAATGGTTTCTGTCTCCATCATGTATCTCTGAGCAAGAGACACCTTGCCATGTGCCCAGCAGCTCAAAACCTCACATTTCTTGCATCTAACTGCAGTGCATGATCTCACAAGAAGCTGCAAAGCCAAACCCTAAGAGCATAGTTGGGAAGCATCAGGATTTAATTTACAATGGAAAAAATAATTAAGCATATTCAATCAACTGAGTATCCTTAAACTCTGAGGCCCTCTTTTCAGCCTCAGGCTTCTGAGGAGATTCAAAGACCAGGCAACTTCATTTTGCAAAACCTAAGCACAGCTAGCATCTTAAAATCCTGATCCTAGTTTGAGCTTCGAGTGTTTCAGGTTACCAGAAACATCAGAACAGGTACAATAAACATGCTCACACAGATACGTGGAGGCATAAACTGAGCATCTCTGTCCAAAACCAAGGGATGAAATATCCTCTCCACTCAATCTCACAGAACACAGGTGGCACCTTTTCCCTCTGAAAAACAGCTCGTTCGAATGCTCTGCTGAGCCCAAGAACAAGGCCCAAGGAAAAGTCACCGCAGTCGCAGCTGTACATATCCAACAAGTTCAACACAGGAGGTGGCAGGTCTGACATGCTAAATCTAATATTCCTTTAAAAAAGAGCCAGAACTGCACTTCTAAGATGACCTCTGCACTATCCATTTACATTGTCCCACCTTTCCCCAGTAGGATGAGAGTGAACTGACCATGAAGTGCTCTCATTTAATAAGGAGACAAAGTAAATGCTATCTTTAATAGCTTTATGCTTGAACTTACTATTTCTTTTGGAAAAACTTGATACATCTTTTCCCTGTTGACTTCGAGCAAAAGAAAGAAAGTGAAGCAACTGCTGCAAAATGGTTTTTTACAGTACGGTTTTTTGCAGCTTCTCTCAACAAGCTTTGGCCATTTTAGTCTAAGAGCAAAACTGAATGCTCACAGATGAGGAAACTTCAAACACAAACCAGTCACTTTTGGAGGCTAAAGAACATGCACATTGTGGAATAGAAGGCTAATACACTAGTATAGAAAATGTTTGGAGCACAGTGCTACTCCTACTGATTTCACCATGCTGCCCCTCAAAAGACCTTGAGGAACAAGGCACTGAACATCAGTGGTTTGTCACAGGAGTGGAAATGGGTATCTTTTCCAACTAAGACACCTAAGAAAGTAAGAAGACTATGAATTATAACCAGTATCTTCTGCAGAGTAGCTGCTCCTAAATTTCAACATACATAGCCCATACTTCTGCAGTCGTATGAAATGAACAGGATAAGACAATAAACTAATTGTCCCAAAGGAAAGCTTTCTGCACAATATCTGTGGGACAAATGTTAGCAGTATTGCCACATAAGCAGTTTGGGAATGGAAAGCCAGTTAAAGTCTGTAATGTCTTCAAAGCATATGATGCACCACAGGGCCAACTTCTGTTGTAAATTACTGTAATATGTTATGCAGCCTGATATCTACCTCATTTCCCCGCTCGGTTCTGGTGACATAATCGAAATCACAAATCACAAAAGCAGTCAAGTAAGTTGACATTTTCAGTGAAGTGTTAAATGTGGTAACCGTCCACAGACTTCCATTTTCATCCTTCACTTCAGATACATCTAGAAAAAAAGTCAAAGAAATATTCAAACCAAAGCTCTTCCATAATAAACAAGGAGTTTTGTGTTTTCTGCATGTTTCTTTTTGCTCCTTTCTTCAAGATGGTGTATTCCTGCACTAAATCATATGTTTGTGGTAGAAGGAAAGCAGCCAGACTTGCTGCTACTGACACGTGTCAGAGTCGTGACCTTCCATGCAAACAGCAAAAATCTACTCTTGAGCACCTTAACTGAAGTCTTGGAAGGATATCAAACTCCCTCAGCTCTAAGCTGTGGGCAAGCTGAGGACAATTTATCCCATGCTACCTATCTAAAACAGACAACCTGTTATGATCCAAATACTGGTCATCTCTGCCTAAGAAATATTAAATACTTAATCAGATACCTTCCTTCTAAGTAAGGAGAACATAGGCAAGATACTTTGGGGTAGAAAATGCTTTCAGTGATTCTCACAGAGATCCCACCTATTATAATTCCTAAGTTGCTTAGTTTCCGTGCAAATCCCATAAAACTTACTTTTATGGCTGAAAACTTTTTAGTTGAAAAATAAAGATTCATGGCATTGAACTGCAAAAAAAAGTTTTTAAGAAGGAGGCAAGAGACCCAATGGATTTCTCTAGGAATACTAATTTAGAAAATTTGTTTGGAATCTTATAGCCCACAGACATCCCACATGAGATCCCAGCAAGGGACAGAAGGAGCATCTCCAGCGCCTTAGAGTCCTCTTGTTCTTATCCTGCACAAACACAGGAGGCTAGAATGTCTCTGCCTGGCAAAACAATTTTTTGTTTGTTGTAAATATCTTAACATCTATTGAGAATTAAAGGAACCCCTTGATGTCACCAGTACAGGCTTTGCATTCCTGGGGCTGCCATTTTGCTTTAAAATGATGTCCCACGGTAGGACAAACACACCAGCTAAACAGTAAACACCAGAAATCAAACCCTGTGCAGACTCCAGCAGGCAGAGGAGAGCACATCACAACTGATGAAACTGTTCAACAGAATGGTTGCCATCAGAGACATTCATTATAAGTAACAGTGTCTAAATATTTAAGTTCATAGACACAGATTTTCTGTGCATTTTGAAGACATTAGCAAAGGGACAACAGAACACTTCTTTGGATGATATAATCTTCTCATATGAATTGCACCCTTTTTTAGAAGTAATGTAGGGGGAAAAAAACCATATTTCAACTTGTTGTTTACCTACCAATAGCAGGCATGTTGGAAAGAGCCACATAGCTTGGATCATGGACAATTCTGATATTAAATGTGGCCTTCATGGCAGGTTCATCAAAACATGGGTAGACTCTCCTGGCATATGTTGGTTCCATTTGGGAGGCAATGAGCATACTGTATTAAAAATGCAAATAAGATTAATCCAACATGCTACATCTGATCAAAATCCATATATAACACATAGAGACATCAAATTAGAAAAAGCAGCAAGTGAAGCATGTAGATAAGCAGATTTGGAAAAGATTTGGCTATTATTTAAAGTCATGCCTAAATCCCCATACCCAACAGCCAGTTCAGTTTGGACTCTCATAGAGAAAAGCAGTCTTTTTTAACTGTATCTGGGGTTTTTTTCTCACAGGTCTTTTCCAGATATCTTATTTTAAAATATTTGAGCACTTCTACTTTGTTTACTAAAACAAAGTTGACTAAAGTTTTGCATACAGCAGGCTGTATCTCTTTACACCTGCTTTTTTCCCTAATGCATGCACTCTTACTAATTAATCATACATTTTAATAAACAATGGTAATAACTGTTAACTAACTGCATATCCATGCACTTGCACGCCTCTGTTAAATCCTATAGAGAAGTAGCCCTGTGAATACAGCACCAGTGCTGTCCCAGGCATCAGTGTACCCCTGTGAATACAGCATCAGTGCTGTCCCAGGGCACTGGCAAGCCCAGAGTAATATTCAAAAGGATCCTTTATGCCAAGGAGCTTTGCCTCACTTGAGGCAGACCTCTGTGGCACACTGTGATGGATGCACTCCTCCTGTTTGAACCAAGTGAGCTTTGCTCCACTCAGATGCTCAGCAAGTAGGTTAATGCTTCTGTGTGAGGCTGCCAGTGAGAATTCAGCAGGAAACCAAAAGTGGAGACTAGACTGGACTGGTAAGTGGCAGGAACTGCATTAATAGCAGAAAGACTGACTACAAATCAATCACATAACAACGAAATATCTGCAGCTATCAGTCTGTTGAGCTCTCCCTCCATAGCACCTGGCTGCAGGGCAGTGATCTCCCCTCAAGGAGGTACACCTCTCAAGGTTACCCTTGAGGCTGTAAGACCCCTTTCCTCGCACTAGATATGGGTGAGCTGGTGACATTTTTTACGTGCATGCAACATCTAAGATTTTTTATAGGAAACTCACTCAATAATCTTTGTATCCCATACTAACTTTAAGTGTAGAGCATTGACCGCTAATCCATCTGCACTTATTCAATATTAAAATACTTATTTGTACTTAATACTTATTAACTGTTAAATATTAAAACCTAAATTTACTGTTGGAGTGATCTCTGACTCTTCTCATTGAACACACGCTCTCTGAAAGCAAAAGATAAATCACCGTGTCTTGTGGCAGGAGCCTCAACAAGCTGTGCCTCTGAGCTGTTCACACAAGGGCATCCGTACCAAGAATTAGAAAAAATACACACACAGTGGTCCTCAAAGCTCCACACCTGTCAGCCAAGCAGTGCCAGCAGCTGGGCACACGAGAATAGCATCATCTCCTGCTTCAGTGACCTCATACTACAGGGCAAATATTTTTCTGTTGTAGTTGAGGCATCCCCCAACAGTGTATTCCCACCAGGGTCAGAAACGCTGATTCTTCGCACTGAGGCATCCCAAACAAGCCAGGAGCCATCAGGACAGTATCCAGACATACAGCTGGTAATGAGTCAGATCTGCACTACATTCTAATAATTGGGGCAGAAGCAACTGATAAAAAACAGTGCAAATATTGTATTTGATTACATTTTGGAATGCTTGTTCAGCCCTATCCAGTCAAGTATTTTATGCACAGAACATGTGCAGAGTGGCTACCAAACAAAATTCCAAAAGGATTTTGAAATATTGATGTGAACAATGACATGCATAAAACCTGCACATCATAGTACAGGCTAGGGATCCTCTAACTCTGAAGTAGCACACATGACCTCATTTGTGGCAGTGCAAGAAGATCTCTGTGCAGAACAATGGACAACAAAACTCCTGCATTGTGCATGTCTGAGCCAGCAGTGCTAGAGAGGAAGAGCAAAAGTGGTTTCTTCATCTTTCTGCCTACCCAGATCCTGGCATGGACTGCCACAGCTATATGCAGAATACAGATTCACCATTTCAACAGCAAAGCCTTCAAACACTTAGTGCTAGGGAAGTGTGAGCTTATTCCCTTTTCACTTCCTTTGCTCCTGCAAGCACTGCAGGAGTGGGCTGTCCTTTATCCATAACAAGCGCTCTCATTTCTCAGCATTCTCTTTTGTGTGTAAGACATGATCATGTGGGTAGTACAAATTGTCAGCAACAGTAAAAACACATGCAGTCATCAATGGTCAAACTGATAAAAAACGTCTGTGTTGGATATTCAGTGAAGTTGAAGCTTTGGTTTACTCTTTTTTCACAGAGGTAAGGTTAAGACTTCTGAAAATAGCTGTCTCTCTGAACAGCTTTCCAACCCAGCGCAAGAGCAGTGGGGTTAGCTGACCAAGAAATATAACCAAAAAAAAAAAAAGTCCAGATGGAACAAACATTTCAGGGATCTCACTTCTCAAAGCTTGCCTTGCCCCGATTCCTCTGAAGTGCAAGGTCTCTAGCAGTTCCACAAGCAGAAATCACAAAAACCACTAAGGCTTCTAGTGTATGCAAGAAATGCAGGACTGCATGACAGCAGAGGGATGTCATATTGCCTATTACAGCTGCTGGTTTCAGTCAGATGCTAAGGTCAGAAAGCCTCTGCAGGAAACCCACCCAAGGGTCTGCTGAAGACTGATTCATACTTCATACTGAAGTATGAGTCACTTAATAAAAATTACAGGACAGTCTGCTGGAGATGGAAGTTTCCTTGCAGAACAGTAACTGGCTTTGTACTGACAGCTGAAAGGGCACTGAAAGTTTTTATATCACTCCTCATCTATTTAATCCACTAGAATCCAGCTTTTTCCATCATTAATACCTTGACAGACCTCACAAATCGCTCAAAACATATCTCCTCCAAAAAAAGAATACAAAACCCCTTCAGTGTTATTGGAATCCATCAGGTTAGGAAATGGTTGGCAAAAAGATGACCTGAATCTTAGTGAAGGAAAAATAACAAGATACTATTTCATACCCTTGATTAAGAGAAAACTTTTTTTAAAGCAGGAAAAATATGCAAAATCATTCAATAAAATCAGTAATGTGTGCAGCAGTGGAACAAATAACCAAAACAATGTGTTACATCTGCACTCAGTGGATTTCATTTGATTTATTCCATTGTCTAAATACCACTTCATCTTTTTAACCAGACTGCAATCTCACATTTCATTAGTGCTTCATGATGAGCTAAGAATGAAATGGAACATTTGTCAGAAACCCTCTAAAAAACTGGAAATTTAATTATACATGACATTTGAATGATTTTAAAACTTTTTTCTTATTTTCTATTGTTGCAGCAAGCCTGATGACAGCTTTTTTTTTTCCCAGACACTCTGAATTTTATACAGTGTGAATCAAAAAACATCAGCATCTAATTCAGTGTTTCTTATGTTGCCTGATATCAAAAGACAAAAACCCTTGCAACAGCACTAAAATGGTGAGATAAAAAAGCATTTCTTTATTGGAAGCTTCCAGGTGCGTCCACAGTTATGGGCTGTGGGCATGCCAGTATCGGATTTCTACAGTTTTTATAAGTTTAACAAATAATTATATCTAACAAACATTGTCCAATTCAAAGAGCAGTTGGTTAGGTAATTTTTCCCCTGGGCACTGCCCCATTTGAGTTGGTCCAGGGCTTCTTTGCCCCACTTCTTGTTATGTCTTCTCAGACTCAGATTGGAAAACAAAATGTTCTCCTTGTAGGTCCTCTACTTGAAAATAAGACTAAACAGTATTTCAGGAATGTGTTAGAAGGTTAGTTTATACCTTTAAAATGTAAAACAAAGGGTAGGAAAAATACCAGGACCTGTATAATCATGTATTAATGGCCTACAAAGCTACAAACATATGAAAAATACATTAAAAAGCAAAAATCTTCAGGCATCACTTAGATAGGACTTAATTGAATTAATACAGCATCAGAAAGCACACTGGTATAGTATTAAGTAATTAAGTACCTGTTCCTTTCTTATTTATATTTTTGTAAAACTATGTAAATAAAAAGATTCTAGATTTTTCTTACCTTAAATTGCACAAATAATCCTGTGAACCACTATCAGTGAATGAAGAAATAGCAATTAAAGAAAAACAGACTGTGCTTCCTAAAAATTTATTGCCATACTGCATTTTTCTGTAAGGTTTACCAGATTATCACCTTTTTCTTTTAAAAAAAGAAAAAAAAAAAAAGGTTTGTATAAGTTACATTTTCCAGATGTGGCAGACAATGGTATCAAGACTGACACAAGAGCTGGTAGCTGAAAAGCCAACTTGTTGAGAAAAGCCACACAGTCCTCCTCCATATCTATAAAAACTATTAACTTCATTTTGTGGTTTCATGTTACTGCTACTACTCGTACAGAGACTCGAATGTATGGATCTTGTGAGTGACTGCATTTTACCTGCTCGAACAAGACTATGAACTGCTGAGACACAGTTTGTTTTAGTGGACTTATTGATAGGCTGCAGCCAAGAATACTTGAATTTTAACTCTGGGTTTCCTTTTGACACTGTGTTTGTTCATCAAATCATCACATCTTTAATTACGGAAAATGAAATAACTTTAAAACAATCTGTCTCTTCTTCAAACTCCTATTTTGAGAAACTTGTCCTCCAGTGGAAGTACTTAAATTCTAATCTAAAATTTCACTTCTCTTTAGCAAGTTTCACATCGGAAAAGAAAGGGAAAGGAAAGGGAAAAGAAAGGAAAGGGAAAAGAAAGGGAAGGAAAAGAAAGGGAAGGAAAAGAAAGGGAAGGAAAAGAAAGGGAAGGAAAAGAAAGGAAAGGAAAAGAAAGGAAAGGAAAGGAAAGGAAAAGAAAAGAAAAGAAAAGAAAAGAAAAGAAAAGAAAAGAAAAGAAAAGAAAAGAAAAGAAAAGAAAAGAAAAGAAAAGAAAAGAAAAGAAAAGAAAAGAAAAGAAAAGAAAAGAAAAGAAAAGAAAAGAGAAAAAATATTATTTTTAGGGTGAAAGTGTCTGGGATGATTGACTATCTGATAAGCTCACACTGCCCCAGCACCGATTTTGCAGTTCAAAAGAGAAGGAAAGCATCCTAATAGCACCCACTAGGCAAATCACGGCTAGTCTGGTGACAGCTGAACAAGTTAATGTGCAATAGCACCTACAAGGTACAGGTGTTAAAAGCAGCCACCGATCCTACTCCACCATACTTCTGAAACTGCATGTGGCCAGCGTCTCTAAACTCACGCCCAAAAATACAGCCAGAATCCCAGTTCTCACTGACACGCTCCCCACAGATGGAGGTTGAGGAAGTGGGGAGCTGTCAGTGCTACACGGACATGTGTGGGGCCGGAATGAAGATTCTGAGACGGGCTACATCTCCCAGGCACCTGTCTCCCGGACAGCCACCGTCTGACCCCCTCGCTGCCAGTCAAACGCACTGAGAGACCAGAAATTGTCCAGCCGGAGCTGCAGGTGAAGTCACCTGCCGACGGAGAGCCAGGGCAGCCTGGCCGATGCTCTCCGGCGAGCAGAGCGGCCGGCCTGGCCACAGACAGGAGTTCGTGGCACGCTCCCTTTGGAGCCCGCGATGCGGTCCCGGGGAGGTGCTCTCGCCGAGCGGAGCGGCCG
>VZRV01004606.1:150703-209704 GCA_013398115.1 Falcunculus frontatus
CCAGCAGCGCCAGCAGCAGCGCGGCCCCCGCGGCCGCCGCCCTCCGCCCCACGTACAGCCCCCCGCCGCGGGTCCCCATCCCCGCCGCTCTGCGCCCCGACGGCCGCCGCCGCCGCTACTTACGGGGCGGGGGAGTGAGGGCGCTCGAGGGCGGGACGAGCCGGGCCAGGGGAGTCGGGTTCCCCCCCGTCCCGGGGAAGCCTGTCCGCCAAGGTCTGCTCCGGTGGGGCGGGCGGCCCCGGGACACCGGCCCCGTGCGGGGAGCGGGGCGCGGCTGGCAGAGGGGGAGCGGCAGCCTTAGCCGGGGGAGGCAGCCGGCTGCCCCCGTCCCGTCTGCTCAGCAGCCTGCGGGGGAAACGCGACGGCGGGCAGCCGAGCAGCCGGTCCTTGAGTCCGAGCGGGTGGACGGTACCGGCGGTGGGGGTGAGCGGGAGATGCTGAATGCCGAGGAGCCCCCGGGGATGAGGGATAACGGCGCTGCCAGGACAGACGGACCAGCCCCGCGGCGGTCCCGGCCGTGTCTCAGCACAGGGCGGCGGCTCGGGGCTGCAGAAAGCCCTGGTACCGGAGGCGGCCGTCGGGCCTGAAATGGGGGGCTCCCCATGCACCCGCCGGAAGAATGAAAAAAACCCCAAACCTCACAAATATTCCTACGTCTTTTACCACAGTGGCAGCAAAAAATACGAGAAAATGGAGGGGTCACTGTTTGAGGTGTGCCAAGTGCTGTGGTTAGAGTATATCTTTTCTCGAGGGAAATCTACATGTTAGAAGATTGAGTCTGAAAAATCTTCGGTACATAAAGGCATGACCAAAGTGAGTTTTTAATAAATAGTCCTCGTTTAGAGTCTCATTTCCTGCGTAGTTCACTTGAGGCTATAAACATCACTGTGCTGTCCATACATAGTTAACCCCATTACAATCAATAGGATTAATCCCGTGTTTCCAGTTAAACACATACCTAAAGGTTTTGCCAGTTGGGGCTGGATTGCTAGCCAGATTGAGAAATGAAACCTTGTAAAATTTGCCTGGTGTTTTTTTGCAGTTGCAGCTCCCTTTTTAAGTTACAGTGAGCCCTGCATTAATGGGAGCAGAAGCAAGGAACAGTGGTTCTCGGATTCCATTGCCTCGGATACTTTGTAATTATGATTACAAGCAGGGTTTCCCCGTCCTTTTTTCCCCTTTATTTCTTTTTAATTTACTTCCAAACAACACACATCCCCCACCATTTTCTTGAACCCAAGACAATTTCCTGGGGCTTGTAGTCCACACAAGAGCCACCTTCAACACCAAACATCTCTGTTCGCAAAACTGAGGCATTGGATTAGGTATCACAGCTATTTGTCACCAGAGTTAAAGCAAATTCACCTCAATGACCTAACTCTAAGGTTGTATCTCCTGCTAATTTAGTTGTTAATTGAGAGAAATAACTTTTCCTGGTGTCCTATACAGAATACAGGTATCGCTTTCCTCATGCTGGGTACAGCCAGGCTGGCTGCTCCAGGTCTAGGGAGCAGCTCTGAGCCACTGCGCTATGAAAATTTCTTGTTCCAGCAGAGGACTATAATCTGCTTTCCCGTTGCTTGAGGGATGGGGAGATCCCCTCTGACAGCCTGTTCCATTGGTTGCATCTCTCCCACTCTTCTTGCCTCATCTGCTGCCTGTCCCAATGCCTTTGCTGCTGCTGCCCATTAGGTTCACAATACAGCATGTTCTGGTGCTCGCTCACCCATCTTGCTTTTCTTTTTCCACACAACTTGACTTGTATGTTTCTGTTTTTTCGCTTCTTTTCTCATTTGGTTTTCATTTACCCCAGTCCTCCCCACCCATACCCTGCACCTTTTTTCTGCTTCCCTGGTTTAGGCCTCTGCACTCTTTCCACTTAACCCACCATCCTTGCACATGCCTCACATAACGTTACTCTTCATCTTGCCCATCAGCAGCCTCTCCCTTTTCTCTCAGCATGTTTTGCAACATCCGTCATATTGCTCTCCTATTAAGACCTTTCAATAATCTCCAGTCAGCTTCTTGGAGGTTGCCAGACCTGCAGCCCTGAACTGACCGCCCTCCAACACATATGACCTGCTGCATGTCACTTGAAATATTTCACAGAAGATGTATTCAGGTGTTCAGGAAAGTATCTTTTCCTTCTTATTGACATTGTAAGTTTAGGAAACAGTTTGTTGTGCCAGTCCAAAGAGTTGGTCCCCCCCATGGAAGCTCTGACACAGTAGGGAGACTAGGTAGGGAGAATGGGCTCCCACAGAGATCAGAATAGGAAAGACAGCACTGCAAAGATGGACATGATGGGAAGAAGAGCACAGATATTGTAGAAAATTAAGGAGAATTTCCATGTCCTGGTTTTAAATTTTTTTTTATTCATTTTCAACACTGTTCAGTAAAGCCATTCTCATGGCTCAACTCCTCAAAACAAGGCAAAATTAAAACTGAGGCATTTCATTCCACATCTGTGAAAAGATGCAGAACTTCTCAGTGATAAGTAAGTAGTGCAGACCCCGTGGGAAGGTTGCCCTTATTAACAGTGCAGGATATGTTTCAAAATTTACAGTTCATGTCTGTAAAACATTTTATTTTCTCTTATTTTCAGTGGAGAATTCAAACCTGCTGCTTTCCTCCATTAACACATCATAAACCCACAATAGTTATGACTTAGAATTAATGTTTTTAAAAGTGTTGTTTAACTACCTTTTCCTCTCAAATAATTTATAATCTCACAAAATGACTGATGGGTGAAGGCCACAACTGGGCATTCCCCTCCTGGGGGAACACATATACCAGGGAATGTCAGAAATGGGAAAATAGTTTGCATGCAGTACAGAATACATGAGGAGCTTCTGGTGCAAATGTTTCAGTTCATCCGTTCTGCTGAACTTTTCAAAGTTAAGGCATCAGAATGACAGTCTCCTGGAGCTGAAGATGCAGGAGGTCCTGGACAAGCCAGGCACTCTGACCACAGCAAGGGAGGCACAGTTTTTTATTCATGCCATAGCACAAATCAAATCCTGACCTTGGACAGTAACAGGAGGCTTGTATTTAAGTCAGAAGAAGCTTTTAATACATATCTGGAGGTAGAAAGAAATCACCTGTTAGAATAGAAGTCAGACAGTTCTGTTGCTTCGAAGAGTACCAAAGCATCTGACAAACTTTACTATCTTTTTTCAGGTGATGGAGTCTGTGCCATGCTCAGCAGCTGTTCAAAGTCCTGTTGGTGTCGTTTTGAACAACAGAGAAAGGTCACATATGACAGCATAGAATCTACTATCTATTAAGGTGCAGTAAGGTAAACACTTCCTGTGGAAGCTGGCCAGCAAATTTGACATATTTCAAGTAGCAAAATATTATAGGGACCCTCCCCTAAAGTTTTTCAAGATTTTAAGGTTAATAGTACTGCTTTCATAAAAAATATTGTAATATCATCATAAATCATATATAGTGAATGCCAAGAAAAAGGATAATCACATGTTTAAGCAATGTGAAATAACTTTTATGCTGGAAGATGATTCCCTAAATTACATTCTTAGTGATTTGTTCAATCTAGTTTGAGAATGAGTGATGGGTTTATATGGCAATTCCAGCATTCAGTTGAGGGTGATGATCAGCACTCCCGAAACTTTGTTTTTAACAGATCTGATCGTGTTTCTTCTTCAGGTTTTGGGGAAGTGCCTGGTATTTCTGTATCGTATTCTGTATTTACAAGGTCAGAACTTCTAGGCACGAGGAATCCATGTGCACAGTGAAATTCCCCCCCCCCTCCTTTTTTAACTTTGCTCATTTCACATGGTGTAATTTGCTCTGCATCATTTATTCTCCTTCTTTAACAATAATGTATCAGAGCCAAAAATGTTGTAATGCCTGGGAGCATCTGTGGCAGGAGCTCTCCCAGAGAAGATGCTGAAGCTGCAAACTTTTACTATCACTCTGAAGGTCCGAATAAGTGGATCCTTCAGGATGTTTCACTTCAACTGAAGTAGGAAGAGGGTTAGATACGGGTGGACATGCACAGTTAGCACAGCTGCAAGTAAGTTTTATACAGATTAACAAACAGGAGCAGCTGAGGACCTTATCTTCTGTCTGGACACAATAAAGAAGTTCTCAGCTTTCCTATGGACTCAGGATGAATATGTCATTCTTTATGGAGTATGTATCTTCAATGTCAAACTCAACACACGTGATATTTGTTACCAAGTAACTAGAATTAGACTTGAAACAATGAGGCTTCTTTCCCTAATAAGAAAAACCCCCAACAAACCAAACCAAACCAAATCAACACCACCACCACAAAACAAACAAAAGCCAAACCCACCAGCAGACTCTGTTTCACTGGTTTTGCCCTCAAGAGATTTTGTACACTCCTGGTACAGAATTGTGAGTGGATATAAAGTTTACAAGTTGTCACAGTAACAACTGAACATGAATCTGTATTTGTGTTGACAAGACTGTCTCAGCTGGCCAGTACAGCGCAAGACAGAAAGGAAATGTGGAGAAGATTTCTAATTTAAAAGGGTCAAATTTGACCAAGCTTTGCAATGTCATCAAAAAAGCATGAAACTGAAAATTCAGGTTAATGGTTTTTAGTGAGGTGTCATGGTGTGGTGGTCACTATATGAGCAAATAAAGCTCTTTCACCACAACAGGTTATACATCTAATTAAAAAGTTGCATGCTTGAAATACCACCATTATTGGTAATGATCTATGATCTATAACTGGAGTAATTTTTCACCCAAGCTTTAATTAAAATATGTTCCTTGGTGATTCAGACTGACAAGCCACTGAAGATCCTCTGTCTTGCAGACGATGAAACCATGCGAAAATTTGTTTGTAAATTCCATTCTCATTTGATGGACAAGCTGTGAGGGGCCTTGCTGACTGCCTCTGTAGATCTATGCACTCCTGAGATGGTTTGGGTCTGCAGAGCAAATTGCGGGCAGAAGAAACAGCTCTCATCACTGGAGAAAGAACAGCCACTGGAGCAAAACAAAGCTGTTTCTTTGGGTACTTCTGCTTGTGGAGGACAACAGAATAGTCCCTAAACAGTATGGGTAAAATAGAGCAATGATGAAACATATAACTGGGGGTGGACAAAATGACAATGTGTCCAGTGAGCAGAGTCACAGTGCTGAAGACTCTCTCCAAAGAGCTGGGAGTACTCAAAGAAGCCAGCAAGACCTGCAGCCCTGTTTGAAGGTAGGACACATGGGAGAACCACCTCCTCTTCAAGGAGGGTTAGGAAAGCATTTCTAGGAAACCTGAAGAGATCCACAGAACAGTATAAAAAGTAACCAAGAAGTATGCACAGCTGACAGGAAAACCACTAACCAGAATATGAACAGAAGATGACAATTAAGGAGGCTGCATTTTTATAAGATTTTTTTTTTAATAGCTGGTGATTCTATCAGCTTGCTTTGAAGCTGTGGCAGGCAGTCAAAAGGACTGATAAACTAAGTCTTGCAACTGAGGCTCTGTGGAAAAGAAACATCACATTTTCACCAGTCCACTTAGCAAGAAAAAAACCAAACACTGGAACAATGCACTCTGGAATGAAGTTTTGAAAGAAAATTGTTGAGGATTTAATAAAAAAAGGATAGTGTATCCATGAAACTTTGTTCCAGACACCATTTAACTTCTTCTCTTGTGAAGTTTAATGTTTTCTGATTGTTACTGCACTTAAAAACAACTTGTAGAGGTATCAGCTTTTCTCCAAATATGCCAGTATTTTCAGGCTTGCATCATGTCAGATTGTATGAAAGTGGTTAGTAGATTGAAATTGCTTAATATGATGAATGGTGTAATTTTTAAAATTGTTGGCTCTTTTTAGTATATGTTTTACAAGCTTTTAGATGCCCATTATTTTTCTGGGAGCTTCACTGATATTAACCAGGAATGTAGTACTTGTCCCCTGGGTGCTTGTCATACTGAGATTTATCAGCTCTCGAGGAGGAATATCAAGTAAAACTTTGAAAAATTGATGTACTGGGATACTGTAAACCTTCTCTCACCCATGGAGTTGGACCAACAGAGTTGGATCAAGGACCCACGTGTCTCCTCTCATTTCATCTGCTTTTGTTGCAAGGAGGGCTTTTGGATGGTATGCAAGCCTAAGATTGCAACAGCCAAGTACAGGAAATGCTTCACAAAGCTTACTTCAGCCCTAGAGCTGCAGAGGGAGCTGAAAGGGAAACAAACAGAACCTTAGCGTGTCCGGCTTGCTTTCCTGTTAGGACAGGAGGAGAGCAGAAGAGAGAGCCGTGGCTGTTCCTGCTGGAAATAATCTCTTCATCGGCACTAGGCTGGTGCCAGCCAGTCCGGCTGTCCAGAACAGTGGGCCATGCTCAGTCTTTATCAGGACTTCGGAAGCCTCTCTTCTGGGGCACACTGTGCACTCCAGCCACTGATGGGCATTCAGTCCAGGACATAGAAGAGAGAGGCCCAGGGCATCACAGCTACTCCAAAGTTAACTCTGCGGAGATGAACATGGTTTGGGGACTGGGTCCTCTGTACTGACTGCTTTGCTGTACAGATCCACTTCTTTAGGGTCACCATATCTGTAAATGTCAACTTAATCTTTCTTAGCCCATTTTCCCAAGAAAATACTTGCTTTTTCTGTACTGGGAGTTAGCTCTGCAACGGAGCCCTATTATTGCACATCTACAGCAAGCTCCGCTGGCTCATCATCAAAAAAAAAAAAAAAATATATATATACACTTCACATTCTGAAATATTGTTTTAAATCTGTCCTCTAAGATTATAAACTGTTTGTCACATTTTGAGATGTGTCAGATTTTCAAAAATTACTGAGAAATTAGGACAGTTGTTTCCTCACATTTTTCTTCCCATTAAAATCTTCATTAAACCAGTCAGACCTGAAGATTACTGGTGGGAATTCCCATGCTGACAGAGACTTAAACACCCAAGACTTCAACAGATATAAAGCTTACACATCATCTTTATCCCCAGATTCTGTGTTTCATATTTTGAAAGATAGACTTCTTGAAGAAGTTCACAAAATATTCCCTTTTTTATTGGTCCAACAAACCTGTGCTTCACTGCAGAATGTGGCTGCATGTCAACTTGTGCTCAAATTGGCCAGAGCTCTGTATCTCCCTACAGACCCCAGACAGCCTGTTTTCCAGGGCCTCTTTCTGGCAGGCCTTTAGCGGAAATGTACTAAGGTTTGAGCCTGATTTATTAACAGAATAAAGCAGGTCTCCAGTTTAACCCCTTAGTATGTTCTTCTGGCATCTCAGAGCACAGTGCCAGTTTAGAATTCTTGTTGTGGTGCAGCTTGCAATCCCATTGCACTTCTTCATTTCTACTTGCCAGGTTTGCTCTGATAAACCCTAAATCTAATCTCATCTGATCTCCAAATGCTCTGAGCCAATGAGTCAATTAAAAAAAAATCTCTCCTGAAGCCTGTGTGATTGGCTGGCAAAGAGTTTCAATATTTTTGGCAAATCTCTGGACTTGGTGACATGTGTCCTGTCTCAAGAAAACGTATCATGGAAGAGTCCCAAAATACATAAATTACAAAATATAATTAATAAATCTTTTGTGTGGATGGACCTAAGGAGAGATGTACCCTGAGCTCTTGTACAAATCAGTTTTCTACAAAGAATGTGACATAAAATAAGATACGGAAATAGGACATCCCTACTCACAAGAGGATAGGAATACATTTTCCACTTCAAATTAATGTGTGTAAAATAATAATGCTGCTGGCTGCTAGACCCTGTCTTTGGTGCAGAAAAGATCATAACAAAATGAAGGAGGTGGATGAGCCTTTGGATAGCTCTTTATATTAATCAAACAAAAAAAACAAAAAAACCAACCACACAACCCAAAACAAAACCCCAAAAACCAAACAAAGAAAAAAGCCAATACAACACTTGCATGCATTTGTTTATGTCTGAAAAGCTAGAGCTACAAAAGCAAGATTTTCCTTCAGGACTAATGATACAGTAGATCCCTTTGAGAACAGCTCAGTGACAATAATACAGTTGGGAAGTATTTCTGATCTTTCTGTAGAGTTGTGTGGGTCTGCAGGCTGATCCATGCCACCAACTCCTAAGTGTGCTGTGGTGGTTTTTGAGATGATATGGGAAAAGTCTCAAGAGAGCACAGTCAGGAAGCACTTCTGAGGAAGATGGCAATAGTGATATGAAGATCAGTGAGAAGACTCCGAGCTGAGGGCAAGGTGAGGAGAAATGGCAGGAAGGCACAGGGCCTAGAAGGCAGCAGGCAATACCGCTAGTTTGTCCAGGGGATAATTTCTGAATCATTGAAGTCAAGGTGCAGGAATGCTAGTTTTATTATAAAGTCAAGATGAGGAACTTGTGTCATTATGATCAATCTAAATCGTGAAATTATCAAATCTCTATGAGAGACAGAGGGATAAGTCACAGAAACGAGCATCCCAAATTCTTCATGTCTGGTACAGGGGTGACAGAAGCACAGTCTCCGTGCCAAAAAAACCCAATCCACAACTGAGAAATGACTGAAAACTAAGACAAGTTAAACCTGAGAAAGTTTAGGTTCATGCAACATATGTTATTAGTTTGTTCTGGAAACAGAAAAATGACATCAATAAACTACAGAAATGGGCTGCTAGCCACAGTCTTCACTGAAATTAGCAAATCTAGTTGTGAGGTGAGGGAAGAGGGGAGCCTAGCCGGCTCCAAAACAAATACCATGGAAAAAGCAAGTATGTCCTCGCAAAGTATTCAAAGCTTCAGGCCATGAGAAGCTCAGAGCTGACATTGCAGAAGAGCATGGTTTTGTAGTGCTAGCCACTCAAAAGAAGGAGGGCCCCAGGATTCTTCCCTTCCCACTGCCTGGCAAGCCTTTGGGATGATCTGCTGTGGTGACTGGACCTCACATGCCAGAATCATTAGTTAAAGTGTTAGTTAGTGACTTCTGGTAAATTTATAATACAGTCAGTAACCTGGAGAGAAAAACTCTTGATGTATTTTTGGTGAGCTTTAGTCCTTCAGACTCTTATCCCATAGTGGTTCCAAACTGGTTTCATTCATATCTTGAAGGAACTCTTTGGCTCACTATAATTCCTTTACTGGCCTGGTGTCATACTGACTCTGGTATCTTAAACATCAGCACATCACTAAATCTCACTCACAGGCGTCATGCACCACCCCTGCCCTCACATCAGTCCACCTGGTTCTGGAGGCACCAGTGCACACATCGCAGATCATAGGACATGCACACATTTTCAGTTCCTGTCCCTTGCATTATGAATGGGTCTTGATTTTCTTGCCTGGGGTCACTTCTGACTGGAATGAAGGATGTCTGATCCCAACTTCAATTTTAACCAGCATTTAAAACCGAACCTCACAAGATCCATGTCCCACCCCTTGAAGATGACACTTCAGAAGAGATAAATCTCAAAGCCCAAGCAGATGTCCAACATAACTATACCAGGACTATCATGGGCTCATTTACAAAGGGGATGTTTTAAATAACTTTTGTTCTGGGAACTCATGGGAAGTTTTGGAAGATTGTCAAGCAAACTCAGCTTTTATTACCAAACCCACACCCATTTCATGCACATTTCAAATGATGTCCAGGATGAACAGTCTATTCTTTGTAGTGCTTCCTTTTCTGAAGTAACAAACCCTCCTGGTTTTGATTACCCTTTTCAAGCACCTCCTCAATCCGTTGACTCATTTAATATTCCCTTGGTCCCTCGTTGCATGACTTCTTCCCTCACCATGTGCACAAAATAATGTATGTGCCAATAAAATGTGAACTCTGAAGTGTTCCTTTCTGTAACAGAACAAAGTGTTCTCTTTCCCCTTCAGTGGACTACTGTTCCATGCTCTGCTTAAGCTGATGGCACCTTAGAGGTTATGAGCAGATACTCCACAGGAAAGGTTTTTTCCTGCTGTTGTTTATAGACAAAGATGAAGCTCAGCATAGAGAATACACATCAGCAACAACTACCCATCTCAAGGTAGTTTATAACCACCTTGAGCCTCAGTGGGGTATTCTTCCATAAATCAAGACATTTCAAAATGCAGAGGAAAGAGCAACAAGGAAAGTGAAAATACTAAATGATTCTGATCATAGAATGATTTTGGCATGAATTGTGAAAGGCGAGAAAATAATTCCAGGACTGTCAAAAAATGAGACCAGCACTGGCCTTCTACTGCAGCAAATTTTTGCAAACCGCTGTGCAGAGTAACATTACACACATTTTGCTGATTCCCCTCTTGCCTGTTCTGCATCTTGGTCAGACCAGAGATAACATATTTCAAAATAAAGATGACACACAACATGTAATTGGGCCCCCCCTTATATCACA
Organism: Falcunculus frontatus; assembly: GCA_013398115.1. NCBI lineage: Eukaryota > Metazoa > Chordata > Aves > Passeriformes > Falcunculus > Falcunculus frontatus. Next base: position 161,035 of record VZRV01004606.1, read on the forward strand.
CAGATTACATTAAAACATATTCAGCCAAGAGTTCCCCCAAGTATTGTGCACGTGAAGGCTGAGACATCTCACCTTTATTGCACAAAGAGACCTTTGTGAGCAGTTTCTTAAAGCTGGATACAAATAACAGTACATTAGAACCTTTACAACAATCTGTCCAATTTAATTTCAAAATACATGGAAATCTCAAACGTTGAATCCTATCATCTTGGCTGCATTCAGACTCAGGAAGCACAAAGGGCAAATGCAGATCTCATCCCAACAGAGCTCTTTCTGCAAGTCTCTGGATCATAATCCCTGGCCAGTGCTGTCATAAGATAGAGAGTCGGTGCTGACTAGTCATGAAATTATATAGACAGTAATGCAATTAATTTGGTGTCATATGGGTGTACAGTATTTAATCACTACTCTCTGGGCCAGGAAGACCTTGTCAAGTGTGAAAAGCAATGCAGAGCACAGTGGACAATACACCTTCCAAAGAAAGAGCTGTCTTATCTTACCCCTTCCATTACCTCTTAGTAGCTGCCTCTCCTGATACACATCTTCTTTTCCCTTAGTAATTAAGTTTCCCTTAAATAATTCTGTTTGAATGGTAATGCACACCAAGTTACACTTACTGTAATGGTTTACTCCGTTCTCAGCTTCTTTACTTCCCTCTGATCACATTCTGTATAGTATGAGGTTAATCCTGTTGCTAGAGAATCTTCTACAACAAGAAGAAGTTTTTCAAAAGAATATTAGGGGGAATATCCCAAACAAACCTATTGAACCAAATGCAGCTATTCAGGACTCCATCTCAAAACCAGAACTACCGCATATATTCACTTTTTGTGGGTTTTATGTATCAAACTGAAAATATTTTCAAAGTTTAGTTATCATAGTGGTATTTATAAAAAGCGCAAGTGAGCCAAATCCCTGGCAGTATGCCACTTTTGTTATACTACTTAATCATTCTTTTCCTTCTCTCACATAATAGACACTTCAGTTGCATAAACATATTTTATTGTATCATAAAATGGCAGTCAGGGATTGCTTCAAATATCTTAATGATTCCTTGCTGTGGGTATGTAGCAGAAATAATGAAGTTTGGAGTGTATCCCAAGAATTATCTCAGTACTCTTCCCAAATTCATTGTGTCAACCCTAAAACAAAGTGATGAGATCATAGCAGGCAAGAGCTGAAGACTACCATAGGGAATGGTAACTTCATTTTAACATCATGACTGTCTTCCTAAAACTGCAAACAAGCTAATTTTTGCCTAACAACTGTGTTTATTGTTACTGATATCTCTGTTGCTGTGCTGTATCCCTTAATACCATCAGAGAGGATCGATTCAGGAAGGTTCCCCACTACCCCAGCAGCTCGCAGCTCAGTGAGACAATGAACCACAGCATAGGGAAGATAGGGCCAAGGTAAAAGTTCTCCTAGGGGAGACACCTACCACTTCTTCAGCCATCAGTTTTCCTTGCCTGAACTCTCGTTAGAGTGTTGCTTATATATCCAGTGCTGTAGAGGAACTCACAGATTTTATCATCCAAATATCTATCTAGGAGTTGTGAAATAACAACACTCACCAGCAGGCTGAAGAAAATGGGTCACAGACACCGTAAAGAGCCTATTGTCTCATCTACCATCTAACCTGCCAGGCACAAATGCCTCTCATGCAGAATCTGAGGGTTCCTGTCACGGCTGGGGTAGTGGTTGGCCACACCGCTTGCCATTGCCATGACTGTTGTGCCAAAAAAAGAAGCTTTCCTGAAATTAGCAGAACGGGAAAGAGATCATGTGGTGGGAACTGAGTGACAGATTTGGAACTGGAAAGAAGAACGGGATGAAGGCATGTCAAAGTATGAAATGTTACAGGTAAAAGGAAGGTGTCCATGTATCTCTAATTGAGGAATGTCATATATATTGCCAATTAAAAGAGCATAAATTTCTGATAACCCGCTTTTAAAAGTCTGGCATCATGCTGCTCTAAGCATATGCACATTATTACTTTTCTGCTATCTGATACCGAAAGAGATCTCAGGATACCTTCACAAAATGCCACAACTTATGCACACACTTTTATACTCAAAAGAAAAACACTGAATGTGAACATACACAGCTGGTTAGGACAGTTAGAGATTTTCTTATTCTATATTGTAAATTCTGTCAGCAAAGTGATTTCATTTTCAATTGCAAAAAAAGATGCAGACAAGCTGCACAACAACATTTCTGGAATTTTTAAAGTAAAAAGAAGAATTCCAGGAATGGTCCAAATAATCAGAGAACTGGAACAATAGAGTTCCAACAGAAGGGGTGGAAAAAAATGAGAGGAAATTCTGAACAACTGATCCCTTATTTGCATTACGTTTTAATGGTTGTAGAAAGATTGTTGCCTCAAAATCAAAAGAGAAATTAGTATAGGTCTAATGTTACAACTTTTACACTGAATGTTTCATGTAAACATACTTCTCTCTAGTTAACCTAGAAAGTTTCTGTGGTTGCTTCCAAAAGAATCTAACCTCTTCTGTGTAAAATTGATTACCACAACAAAATGACTGCAGAATCAGAAAATGCATAGAGCTAAGTAAGCATCTTACCAGACAGAAAGGACCAGCCCCTCTAACAGCCTTGGGAATCAGATCTTGCCTGTGAAATTCACTGGAACCATCTCGTGAAATGAAGAAAAGCTGTGCAAGTTCACAGCTTGCTGAGGTCCAGCAGAACAGGTAAGCACCAAATAACCAGCAACAGAGACTGTAAGTGGCAAAAGAATACTAGGGGTTTGCATCCAGCCTGCTGGTATCACAGCTTTTTCTTCTCCTGTTTTTTTTTTGTTCTATTGTTTCTTTACTTACTCTTCAAAAGCCTCTCACAACTGAGGTGGCATGCTCAAGGCTGCATCCTTAGCTCTCCTCTTGCCCACTGAAGACAGAAGTTCATAGGTACAGCTGTTAGCTAGCACATCTACCCAGGCAAATCTCGCTACATAGAACAGGTAGAATATGTGTGTACCCTGAGCAACAAACAGTAAATATTAATTTTGGTAAGAAATATTAAAGTGATACTTTGAGTTAATGTGAAGCAAACATTCAAAAGTACCAGACTGTGTCATTTCAAAGTTGTTTAATTTTGTAATGTGTTTTAAATTGTTCACATTTTAATTTTATGCAGTCATATTATAGCTTTTATTATCAGTAATGAAATAGTGAACAATTAAATAATGACTATAGCTTCCTAACCTTCATAATTAATTTACTGAATAAATTTTAATATACTTATCACTAAAATATCACAGTACTCCTTTTTAAAAAAATACTATTAACAGATATATAATGATAACTTAAAATATATATTCTATTAAAAAAAGACACAAAAATATCTACAAAGCTCTGAATTTGAAGTGAAGCATTTAGAGTTCAGCAAAGACCCTTCAATTAAAGTGAAAAGAAAAATATGGAGAAATACCGGAACTTTTCACCGGTTGGATTTATTGCTGCAGCCAGCTCTGTGCTTTCTGGGCATGTGATATATACACATATACAGAACATCTCTCTGAGAGCTCTGGTACGTTAGAAAATCTTCAGCTCTGTGGAAGGTGCAATTTCATCTTACATGTCTCTAGTGGCAGCACTGGTTTTAAAATTTCCTGTCCTCCCTCAGTTTTGACTATTTATTCCTGCCTTCATGCAGCTGTTCACCCCCTCCTGCACTGAGCCAATGTTATGGTCTGTGAGAGCAAAGGAAAAGAGTATGAACATCCCCAACTCCTTGAAGAGGAAATACAGAGAGTGGAAAAAGGGAAACAATGATGAAGTGATAATTGTTCCCTTTTCATTCATAGTTAATGAATTATTTGCTTCTCCAAATTCCATGTAAATACCGTCAGTGCATGTGTAGTATCATTTTCTGAGTGACAATCTAGCATGGTACTCTTCCCAGTTAAAAATCTAGACCTTCAAGGGCTGACAAGCCAGACCAAACCCTGGGTTGGCATAACAAAACTGTTTCTTATCATGAATACTGGGATAAAGCCAAATTACTGCAAGTGATATGACCTCTAAACTTTGTGTTCAGGCTCTGTTGAATTAATGAATTAATGACCCACATGGGGGCTACACCCACTTCTTGGCAGCACAGGCGGAAGTAGGCACTTGTCTTGTTATAGTATGAAAACAAAGAAAGCACTCTTGGAGGAGCAAATGGGAAAGGTACTAAATCATCTTTTTCTGAACTACTGAGAAGTATGTTTACACGAAACATTCAGTGTAAAAGTTGTAACATTAGACCTATACTAAATCATCTTTTTCTGAACTACATCAATATTACAATTTCTTCTGAGCCCAGAAAAATCGAGAAAAAATACTATCCTCCACCTCTGAGGTTTTAGACTAGGAAATGCAGAAGGAACCCCGCATAAATTATTGATTCTTAACTCTTACAGAGCCTCCAATGAGTACTTCATGCCAAAGAGGTTTACAAAGTCGTAAGCTTTCCAAGGCAAAGGTAATAAACTTAAAATTCTCCTCAGACTCTCAGTCAAATGAAGAAACATGCTATAATGGTATAATCGATGGGTGCTTATTTTTCAGCTGAAGTCACTGTAAGATAAAAAACTTTATGCAATGCAGATATAAGAGAGAATGGAAAATGTAAACCATCTGTATGTGGAAAAACGTAAAGGATTTATGGAATGGTTGAGAAGGCTTCTGCACAATGTACAGGCCATAGAAAGCTTTTGTTTTTGATCAAGAGACGGGATATACTGTAAGAGCCACAGACTCCTTGCCAGCACATGGTAAGAAAAACAGAGCAGTTGGCGGAGGCACAATGCTGATTTTACCACGTGTTTGAAGACACTTGGTCCCAGACCTGTTCATTTTAGCATTTTACCACTTCAGCATTTATCATCTTAGGCTGTTTAACAGAGAAAACTTTACTCTAGTCTTAGCTGCCTTTAAATAAACTGGCTGCATGCCCAAACTCCTCAGAAAGAGGAGCGTATACAGCATATACTGCCTAGAAGTATCCAAAAAGGCCTGTCATTTGGCTCTTTACATATTAAATTGTTGTTGCTCACAATGGGCAGCACAGGGCAGATGAAGATTTAGAAAACACTTGAAAACTGCTCCAGTAAAACGGCTGATGTAGTCATCAGGTTCATTCAGCTGTAATACCAGGAAATACACGAGGTCTCTTTGGGTTCAAAGGGATTCTGTTGTTCAGTAACCAATAAAGCCAAACACATCAAAACACAGCTAAGCGCTACAGTTGCTGGGCACAGCCAGTTTCACAGGCCAGCAACCTTTTTCTATGCTCATAGGTCAGGGAAAAGCAGAGATACTGTTTGAGGATGTATTGGCATGCTCCAGGTCCTATAAAAAACTGAGGAGCAGCACCAGGTTGTAGTCTTGAATTACACTTTCACACTTTCTACACTGCATCTGTCTCTGCAACTCATCTCAGGAGCCCCTTTTCATTTCCACTCTGTCTTGCGGCTTATCTGCCATAGCCTTGTACTTTTCAATGGATTGTTACGGCTGAGTCCTCCCAGGACAGGAGAAGAGAGGCAGGAGACACTCTGGCACAAGCAGTCAGCACAGAATCTCAGACTGATGAGCAATCTGCAATCCCTCACGCACAAATGACAAGACCTAGCAGGAGGCTTTATAAGGGAGTGATGTCATGTTTGATAAAGTCTATCCAGCTCTGAAGAGCATTCTGTGACACAGACAGAGCCCTTCTCCAGGCAGGTAAGGCAAGGTAATAATGAGTAGCAACAATAACTAAAGGCTACTAAAAATTCTGAGAAATAATGAGTAGAAGCAACAGCTAGAGGCTACTAAAACTACAAACTACTACAGGCTACTAAAAAGGCACAACAGACATACACAATACTCAATGCATGGTTCAAACATTTGCTAAAGACAAATGGACCTTTTGTATTCAGTACAAGAGAAAAGAGAATAAAATGGGAGTTGAGGATTAGAAAAAAAAGCAGCAGAATTTTTCACCTGCACAAAGTAGTAAACTTTGCTGTAGGCATTCAGAGAGTGAATCAAGTATCTTAGTTGAAATAGATAGATGCTTAAGTCTCTTTACAATAAATAGGTAGGTATGTATTTAATTCTCCAGAATTTTTAATTTATTTGAAAGCAAAGCTTTCTATTAAGAAAGCTATTAAGTTACTTTGTCATCGAAAAAATGTAAGCAACTGAATCAGAAAACATATTTTATTCGTAACAGCTGTACCAGCAATTATTAAAAGTTATTTTGTGAGCTGCAAGAAAAGCATATATAATTTTGAATCTTTCAAGTTAGTTATTGTTATGTTTCCATTACATGGCATTTATTACAGTACAGAATACCTTATACTTTCAGATCCAGTTAAAACAGCCACTTTTCAAAGCATACAGTCTTGGTTCTTGAGACTTTAATATAATTGCCCTAGCCACATGAAGAAAGCTATCCCAATGTGATACACATGAAGAGACCTCTGGAGAGTAATCAAGTTACAGCACTTACAGTGATGTGGATTATATAAAATATAATGAGTCAAGTTTTAAATCCTAGCAAGAAATAGTAGAAAGAACTTAAAATAAACCATTGCCTTATGTGGGGATCCAGAGTGAAAGGAAAATTACATATAATGGAAGGAAATAAATTAATAAAAGAAGAAGCTGGCTTAGTATTTGTGTAAAGATTAAACCACTCTTTTCTCTAGACAGTCTCATGTTAATAACATATGCAACATGATTATGACATCACAACTCCCACAAACACAATGTATTTGAATTTTTTTTTTTAATTACTTCATACACCTGTGTTTATTTGTTAAAACACAGTTAGCATGGCTGGGTGAAAAAAACAAATAAAACTTTCCAAACCCTAAATACATTCATCCAATTCTAAATAGTAAGTTTTCTGGGAAGTCAGATAGATTTGGTTACTCTATTAAACAGAGCAAAACCTTCAAGAAGAGAATCTGTAGAGCTCAACTTTGGTCTTCAAACATCATATAACTAAGGAAAGAAGAGCAGACACTGAGTCCATTTACTAATTTATAGATGAACCCTCAAGCTCAATAACGTGAGAGGGCAACCAGATGACTTTTATGCTAAGCTTCATACCCACTGAATTACCCAACTGTAGTAGATTATTAACTGTTTATTTATTTATCTGAGTTTCCATACTACAGTCATTCTGTGCCATCCAGATGTCTTAAGTAGCTAATGCTATGCCGACCAGGGCCAAATGGCAGATACATTATCAGCATATCAGTCTAAGGAAGAAAGTTTTTTCAGTCTCTCCTTCTCACTTTTGAATCTATTGATCCATTTCAGCCTGTGTGACAAAACCAGACATCTCAAAGACATTTAATTACCCAATTAATTATGTTATGTATCTTGAGAGAGAGAAAATAAAATCCAGTATTGTTGCTGGGGGAACTGCTATACACCATCCCCTTTGGTGTGGCGTGGCAGGCCATCCATCCCACGTGCTTTGGCTGTGCCCTGGGCATGTGGCACTGCCTGGCTCATTAGCTTGCTCCGAACCGGGCCAGTGTTTCTCCACTCACCCCAGAAACACAAGGGGTGGGAAAAGAGACAAGAATATAGAGGCAAGTGGTGAACTGGAAACACTGCAAGCACAGGAAGTTCTCGAGTTACAGAGATGCACATCTCCTGGGATGCTGGAAGGGAAACTGGCTTGTTGCAGGGAGTGGTGTTGGGTGACAGAGTGCATGGCTTTGGAGTAAATCAGGTTTCATTAGTTCTGCTGCTCATGAAGTAACTTGTCTTTCCTTCTGGTTTACTTACCGTGTCTCAGCAAGAACATGGAACGTTGCTGTTCTAATGGCAATTTGTGAACCTTTAGGAACTGCATTCTAATACAGGTTCTCTTTTTCTGGAGATTAAATTGTCATGGGATGTTGCTGCTTGAAAATAATGCTTGGCTAAAGCTGTCTGGATAAGAATGGGTGATCATTCCATTTCCAGGAAACAATACACGTGTCCTGCTCTGTGGAAAGTAGGAAGAAAACACATTTTAAAAGCCCAAATAAGGAAGGCTTCAGCTGAAAAAAATGTCCCTGTTGCAACACATAGATGCCTTCCCACTCCTAAAAACCCCAGAGAGATTATTTCTCCTTTTGCAGACATTCACTTCTATTTAACAGGAAAACTGAGAATATCATGCACCTGGTCTGCATTCCTTTTACAACTGGAATAAATTGTTTTAGAGTTGCTCATATTAATTTAGGGCTAGAAATACTAGCACACTTTTACCCTTCTCAAAATGTAATGTACTCACATGACACTCCAACTAATCTATGTTTTGTTTGCCTTCACAACTGTCACTCAGCTTGGCATGGGACCAAACCCCAAGTCAGGATGCTGAGTGAACCCTAAAAAGCACCAGGCCAGCAGGAGCTTCAGAGCAAGCAGAACCTTCAGGAATCACCTGTTTCGATGTCATAGATGTTGGCATCTTTCCACAGAGTGGTTAACAAGGTTAACTGGACTTCATGATATGCTCAGGAAGACACATCCACCCAGACGTTGACTGTCGTGCTTTTTTTTTTAACACTTAATCCTTGTTTCTTTCCTCAGCACCCCTAGTGATTATCTTCCCATGCATTATGTTTCTTTGGTGGATAGACTCTCAGAAGCCTAGCTCTCCAAATCCACTAGAGAAGAAGCTGGGCCATGAAATCCAGGCAGCAGAAAGGCACTCCTAACCTCTTTTCTTGTTTGAAATCTTGTTTGACATTTTTTTTCTGAACTCTGGAAGCCAATCCAAATAAGCAGGTAGATGGAGAGCTGCAATTCCTTATCTTAAAGCAGAGCCTATCATTAGTTCATTCATCTACAGCTGGGCAGATTACAGGCAGGGATTTTTATCTGTGTAAAGAAAGAATTTAAATTTAAATTGCTTCTCTAAGAAGTTTTCTGTTTGCAAACAAACTGCCAACTAGAAAAAAGAACACCATAAAGCGGAGGTCCAAATCCATTTCAGGAACCTTGGCTTAAGACAATAGTAGTTAAGTGTGCAAATGCCTTTTAAATAAGGCCTTGCAGTCCTCCTTGTCTTTGCACACACAGCCGCATTGTGAACCATTTAGGAATGTTAGGATTTGTGGTTTGATATGGTATGTGGTTTCAAAATGATGCTGAGCTTGTCATTGAGGTTGACCCTGCAGAGACAGACAGACTTGGTTAGATCACTCTTTGCCAGTCTTTGCTAACTTTTGCACTCTTTAGAGGAGTTTGTGCAAAGTGTAATATCAAAGAGGCTTCCAGAACTACAGAGGTCCCAGAAGAATTCAAAAGAGTACAAAAATGCATGGAGCAACACTGGCAAATTTAATCCCAGGGTTCAGCCCCTCATCATACTTTCAAGACCCTTTATGAAACGCGCTTAACCCATTAGTCCTATTAAAAAAACACTTGGTTAAATAAAGTTACTGTGTCTTCAAAGCAGGATTTAGCTTCAGCTTCCATTGTTCCTGTCACAGTTCTATGCACTGAGGTGCAAGGGCGTCAAGGAAGCTGGTTTGATCAGTACTGCTCGGTCTCAGAAATGTAAATTGCAGGTTTATTGGTTTCTTTCCCAGTGTGCAGCTATATACACTGATTCTTTCCACTGATTCTGAGTGGAGTCTCAAATGGTCAGCACTGCTGAAAAGTTCAACTCTGTACTTTGTTAAGACCAGTGTGACTTTTTTTTGAAAAACACATTCTCTATGGTCAGAGCTCTGGATTTCCTGACCCTGTTTCCTGGTACTTAAGACTAAGGAAGAAAAAACTCCAGAAGGTATAAGCTGGCAAAATCAATAGCCTGGCTTGTAACTTCTTCCTACAACTTTCATAACTTAAATTAAATGGGAAGGATATGAAGAATTATAAAATGTTTCATATAAACAATGGCAATATAAATAATGGCAACTGTAAACACAGGCATATTTCTCCCATACAACATTAACTGACACCTGAAATAGAGAATTTTCTCTACCTTTTTGAAGTATTAGATTTTTGCTATTGCATCATACAGAAAACAAAAATGTCTGGCTTCTATTAGTGTGAGATGTCACATACCGAAAATCCCCATCTTTTATAGTGGTTTTAATACAAGGTAGATGAATGTGTTGGATATTGCATGTTTTCAAATAGAAAAAAGCTATGCAAATAAGGTCAAATTTCTTGTGGTTGAATCCATGAAGTAAATACAGAACATATTTTGTTTGTTTGGATCTTGGGGGAACAAACTGTTTTTATGTAGTCATATTACACTAAAGCAAGCACTGTAATGTATTTCATTTCAAAATCACATATTTAAAAAATAGGGAATGTACTCACATCCAACATAATCAGTCTCAATCACAAAAACTCAAAACAATTCTGAAAAGTGAAAACTTGTAAAAACACACCTTTACTTTCTAAATGCTGACATACAAAGGAGGAAAAAACCCGCACTATAGGCCTGAAGTAAACCTTCACATCATTAGGATCCAACTGTGAAAAGCTGTTTATCATATATAACTTTCTTACATAAGTCTGATTCAAAGTGGCTACCTTTGAAACATCCCATCTTACTAAACTCCACAAACCTCCTCACAACCTAGGTCTTCACGATGCAGCATTTTACCTTAATTCCCACACTTTCACTAGGAAAATGTATGATAAAATTAAATAATGTAATTCATCTTTAGTAAATAGGACTTGACAGGTATTTTTTAAGTTTAACCAGTAAGGAAGATGGTGTCTTAAGACAACTACAGTTTAGAAGTGGTTAGGAGGACTGCCTGGAAACTTTTCCAGCTTTGAAAATTGTTCCTGCACCATTCAGGGAGAAACCCAAGATTTTTCAAGATTTCCTGCAAAGAAGCTGGGAGTGAGAAGTTCAGAGTAGATAATAACATTTTGCTAATTTGGAACTACTGTTTGACTAAAGGGCTTTAGCTCTCCACGCACCAGTGCTGCTTTGTTAGTTCCTTTGGTTTTAAGCAAAAACTGCATGCAGTGAAAACTGTCATTAAAAATTTCTGACAGCTCAGATGTACTCCTTAACAGCCATGGTCACAACCAAGCACCATTTACAAACTCTAATTTTGCAAAATTCACAATCTGCTGAATCAATGCCTCTCTCCCCAGATAAACAAGCTGCTCTCTATTGATTTACAAGTGGTTGCATTTGGGAATTGCTATGTGGTAGAGAATTGTGACATTTCTAAACAAACAATGATGTTGAGCACAAAAATGCTAGCCTCTGTTTGTGATCCACTGAAACATGAGATGGATCGCAATATTCCTAGAGAAGGAGTAAATTTAGCTGATTAGTTTTAGGGATACAAATAAACATGGTGTGTTTCTAATTACACCAGTGAGTCACAATAGAGAGCTGGTTAACAGAGTAGTTTTGTGCCTGAAGTTCTACAACCTCTTCAAAAAACAGTGTGCTTGTTCTTCCTTTCCACAGCTGATCATTTAGCAGCACTAGTTAATCTTATCACAGCTGCCACAGTTTAGGTCACAATCCTCAATCTCCTTCATGTGAGGATGTTTATGCTGTCACTACAAAGCTCTACATAAGGAAGTAGCACAGCCTCTAGCCTTTAGAGCTGTCTAAAGAGAGAACTTCACCCATATTTCTCCCCAGGGGCTTGATGGGATCCGTATTGTTCATTCAGCCAAATGGCTCTGCAGCAAAGTCACAGCCCCTCCTGATTTTCTCATCTGGCAATCCTCTAACAAACTTCACCTTATGCTACAAAGTCTTCCACCACCATGCTGGGTCCTACCCTCCCATACTAAATTTGTGAGTCATCTTTCTGGGCTTTTTTTCTTCAGAAATTTCTACATACGGCCTCTGTGTGCCGGTCCTCCTTCCCATGACTTTTTCCATCACCTCTCTCTCAAATCGCTTTTCCCAAACTGTGCTCAACTCCCTTTCTCTCCTTGCCAAGAAACTCCCTTTTTCAGTTTCTACTTGCATCCCAAAGTTTTCTATTTCTTTCATTTGAATCCATTAAATTAATGGATTTTGTCAAAACCTCTCTTGCCCAATGTCAAGCAAGGAAGTTCAGTGGCCTCACACAGAGAAACGCTGGGGTTGCAGTTCCCTCTCAGGCTAAAGTGAGGGGTCTGCAGCACCCCATGTGTACTGTAAGCCAGTGAATTAAAGGGTCTTCCCACACATGAAGCTGTGAACCCAAGCTGTCCAGTGCTCCTGGACAGGACAACCTATAAACCAGTGCTCCACTCAAACTGCCTCCCCAAACCCCTCATCTGCTACATCAATAATAAGCATAATAATGACAAGGATGATCATCATCATCATCATCATCATCTTATCTGTACAAAAACTCCAAATGAGCCTTTTTTAATACTGAAACTCAGAAATTAGGGAGGCAAAAGCAAACAATTTTGTTAAAGCCAAGAAAACATATGGTGTAATAATTAACTTGGGGACTGAAAAAAAAATCATAATATATTTGCACTGGCCCTGTGCTGAAACCCTGTGTGCTAAACGGGTCTTTGTTTGTCCATTAAATGTCACTGGAACTCCCAAACCTTTGGCACAATATTTGCATGTAACAAAAAGACTAAGTAAGTGAAAAGCCACTAGCATGTCTTCTGGCAATGGACTATCTCTATTTTCTCCACTGTTTTCCCTAACTTGAAACACCCTGCATTCAGCCTCCCCGCTGCTGTCTAGACACAGCTCTGCTTTTGCCATCCACCCTGGGGTTAGTCTGTAGCCTGAAGCCACAGTAGCACATTCTCAGCTCTCTCATACATGCTGAGCATTGAAGGGCTCATTGGAGACTGCAGTTTCCTTGGCCCCTCTAAAGAATCCAGGCTCACTGCTAATGTACCAGCTATCTCCAGCTAACAAAGATGTTACCAGATGATAAACTGTCTACACCTGGTGAGCTAACACAATGCTTGTTCTACCAAAACCACGGGTCTATGGAACGGCACAATGCCCATTGTGTAGGAAGGAGAACTGGAAGTTCACCAGCCCCAGTGCCCTGCCAACTCAGCCAGGCCACCTGAACATTGGGGTCTGTGACCACCAGGGACCACCAGAGAGACCCCCAGGACAGAAGAACGCAGGCATGAAGGGTGGGAAAATATGTTAATGATTTTGGGAAAATGATTGTCATATGTATGTTTATTCTGGGACAATCAATTAATATGTGTGTAAAATACAGTGTATAAACAGCAACTTTGTACTCAGCATGTACAGATGGTGGAGGAGCTATCTCCCTGTGCATCCGCCCAAATATAGAATGTCTGCTTCTTAATGCTACAATGGTGTTAACAAGTTTTTAATTTTATTGATTTTTTTGGTAACAAACATAAAATCCAGAGGATCAGCTTGGGAGGAAGTGAGTGAAGTGCCTCCACTTTGAAAACTCACAACCCTTGTCATCTCCACTAACAATTCTAGCCCTCCCAAAGTATTCAAACTTCTATTTGGAATTTCTTGGCTAAAAAATGATGAGGAAGAAGTGATGAGTAGAAAGAACAAGGAGATTTGAAATTCCAGAAGTATGTCCTCCTATGAACAGGTAAGACTGCCACAGCACATACCAGTGAGTGGATGATATACACCATTACAGTCAAACTCAGAGAAGAATTTCTAAATACAACTCTGAAGTATGAAACAACCTGTTATTTCCACTCTTGTTTTTGATCAAGAGTCTTTGTGTTCATTATACTCTTATGAATCTAAGTATCTAAAAACTTGAAAAAAGGGGATGCCATGCATACTTAATGACTCTGGAATGTTACTCATTCTTCTGGTGGGCAGGAGAGAAATTTTCTTAATAGGAAACATCACTTAGGAATCCCAGAGTCTTGGCACTGAAATTGACATACACCCTGAAGGAATCCAGCCCTCCTCTCCTTTTAGCCTGTTACTTATTTAATAGGTAGCACAGCTAGAAGGGGGCTAGGGGGAAAGGGAGACCGGAGAACTCATCTGTTACCTCTACATAGCTTGAATATTCACCCCACCACCAGCCCTATCGCTGTTTTGCATCAGAAAGTGCACAAATATGGTGTAAGTACTTTCTTATGTTCACAAATGCTGCTAATATCATGTAGCACTTACTAAGAAGCAGCAAGTTTTCTTTTCTCGCATTTAAGTCCATTTGCTTTCTTTTTGTCTTTGTTAGTGTTTCCTCACCACTCATGCTACCTTTAGACAAATGATTGTCAGAAAAGCAAAATTAGATCAACCCACAACCATCAGATAAAACACACATATTTTAGCAGTTTACAGCTCGCTGCTTTTGTCTTTACCCAAAAAAGACCTGGATTTGCAATGGCTATTTTCCCTCTCTCTCGCTCTCTCTTTCCCTCTCTCAGTTAACCCAATAAATTATTTCTCAATTCTGTCATACTTTTATTCCTAGATTATTAAATGAGCCATTTAGGTCCTTCTTCTTTTACAACCTTAATTACACTTGTTTTTCCTATAGCTTTGGGGCAGCATCCTTTCTAAGCTGCTCTGCAAACTACCAATTTCTTTTTGCCCAAGCCCTCTCTTTGGTATTTCCCTCCTGGGAAACCTAAGTGAGATTTAGCAGGAAGCCTTTCACCATACATACTTACGAAAGAATGAATTCCAAATAATGACTTCATGCATGATACAACGTCCCATTGAGTTACTACCCTACCACATCATCTTCCCTCATCTTACTACCTCTCTTACTGTTCCTCTGGAATTGGTTGGGATAGATTGAACGTTCTTCACAGTAGCACATATGGTGATCTGTTTTGGATTTGTAACAAAAACCAGTATAGACAGCACCCCCACTTCAGGTACCGCAGTGTCAAGCAAGGCCTTTTCTCACACCACCTCACCCCAAGCAGGCTGGGAGTGCACAAGAAGCTGGGAGGGAACACAGCTGGGACAGCTGTTAACTTGGGTTGTGCTAATCCACAATGCTTGGATCTAAGTATTTTAGTAAACTGCTACCAAACTGAAGAGATACTACAGTGGCATTAAACTACTTAAATGGGCTGTAACAGATTCCTAAGAACTGAAATTTCCAGGGCCAGGGAGGCCCATTTAATAGGGTAATACTTGCAAACTTTTGCAATCTCTTGCACTGACGCCATGAGGGAAAGGATGTCATCTTACCTTCTGTCTGGCCTTAAACACTTCCAGGGATGGGGCATCCACAGCTTCTCTGGAAAACCTGTTTCACTGCCTCACCACCCTGACAGTAAAGAATTCTTTCCTAACAAGTAATCTCAACTTACTGTCTTTCAGCTTGAATCTATGTTCCACATGTTGCCAGCACAATCACATCTTGAATGACTGCTCAATACCTGGAGGAGGGACAGCAGCCAGGATGTGCCCTGCTGGACTCTGCTGGAGTACCTGTCCTGAAAACACACAAAAGATAGACAGACAGCTCTCCCTGTCAAAGCAGACTTTGTATGAGATGCAGGCAGACAATGACACATATCACAGTGTCTCAGGAAGGAAAAGAATTACACGTTCTGTCCTCTGACCCAAACAAATTCTCACATGAAGTAAAACAGCATCTCACTTGGGAACGGGATGGCTGTTTGAATTATGAAGGATCTTTGCTGTTCTGACACATATCAGCAGAGCAAATTATTATAATGACTATTTCAAATGACAGTCTATTTCAGTTTTGCTTCTCTCTTTTGAAGACTGCTTGGTCAAACTTGTTCAGACGGGCCTTCAGTGGGGAAGATGTGGGTGCCACACATTGTGGCTACACCAGTGGTGAAGTTTCTCCGGTGCACACAGTGAGTGCTGATCATGCAGGTATCCCACCATACACATGGGTCATGCAGTTAACCAGCATACATCCAAACCTGTGACACTCAAATCATGTCCCCAGCAACTCTGCTGGCTGAATCCTAACAATCTTATGAGAAGAAGGTCTGTGGATTTACCTGTGAAAGCTAACGAAAACCAAGGAGACTACAGAGACTTGTCTATCCGAGCAGCTCACAGCTGTTGTTACAGGCCTGTGTTTATACCCAAGCTCTGGTAACAAGCTCATAGTCCTGCTCAGAAAGAATCTGGGGAGGGATCTGCTCCACTCCTCCAGCAGTCCCTCCGGCTGATTGTACAGCAGAGCCACCCCAAAAAGGGACACCAAAAGTCTGTGTGTGCTGCTCAGCTTTGGAAGAGCCCAACTGGGCAGGAAAGCAGTGGAATATGTCACAAGTGTGCCTGTCAGTCTGCCTCATGGGATGCATGCTGGATCAACTCCAATGTCCCTAGGATTCCAGTCATGGGCTTATTTGCTCAGTGCAAAGAGAGGATGTCTTGACCTGCGGTTGCTCCCAGGTCAGACTGCACTCCTACAGTGCCACAAGACCAAAACCAGAACACCAGAGATCTGGCTGCCAAGCTAACAGCGCAGAGTGACTACCTTTGTGGTTTTGCCTATGGAAAAAAAGCAATAACTGAGTATTTTGGGGTAATCATTGAACACCAGCAATTGAAAGGACAGATAATTTCCCTCAATGGAAAAAGAGTTATGATTTGTTATGATAATTGTAACAGCAAATAACAAAACAGTACTTTTTGGAAATTAATTATTCACCTTTAGTCAGGTTTCGGCAGTACTTGGCTGCTTTCCTCGTTTCTCACTAAAATTATGAATACTCTGTGCAGAAGTTGAGAACTGTATTTTCTGCAAACCTAGGTTCTGTTCCTTTGGTATGCCCCGCATAAGCTACAATTCTGTATCAAGGAGTTTTATGAGGTAACCCTTAGAACTTTAGCAAGTTCTCATTTGGCTATCATAGGCGTAAGTAAAACTCAGGACTAATTTTAGCATTTATTGGAATGTGCTGCTAGAAAGAAAAGGTCAAATGTGCTCACAGGAAGACAGCACCAATTTGAATTTTTGGCTTGAACCTCTTTCTCCTTGCAACAAGTGACACTTCCCTCCACCTAACCATGTCAAGCAGAGTGAATCACAGCAGCAACAGCTGTTTAAGAGGAGGAATCTTGTACACACTTGTAATGTATAATTTTCCCTTTTCCCCATAATAAATTCAAAACAGTGGTTCATTATCCAGAGAGGAGGGAGGAACACACTGACACAGCACGTGTACTGTCTGGGCTGCCGATACCACAGACAGCATTCTCTGCCAACACGAGATACTTACCTTTTAACAAAAAAAGAGCCAAAATGTTTTTTCAGCAGTACTTACTTCCCCCGCCCCAGTAGGAAAACCAGCTGCTCTGTTACAAGTCTATGAGGGCAGATGATAATGCCCACTCACCCTGCTGCAGTATTACCCCGTCTGCCCCTTCTATTTGTTTAGAAGAATCTATCTTGCAATTCTAAGAGAGTTCTGGAGTTAGGAAAGATGGCTTTTAGTGATTCATTTACACATGCTGGTACCCTTATGAACACCGCTTAAAAGGCAGACCCTATGGATTTGGAGTATTGCAAATTAGTTGCCTGTCGTCTGCAGCTGAAGGATGACTCAAGATGACCTTTTCTCCTTTTTAACAACAGCAAAAGACCAATATTATATATATATACACATATAAACATATATATATATCCACACACAAACACCTGTATCTGCTCACCTGTATCTGCTAAAGGTGGTTCTTCTCTGTTATAAAAGCATTAAAAATATTTAAATCCATAACCAAGAGTTTAATCATTTAAATCCCATATCTTGTTTCCATTTTAAATCCTAAGCAGTGGTTGAGAGGAAACTGATGAAATAGGAGAAAGAATTCAAAAGGCACATCATTCTCATAAAGGTGAAAAACAAGAGAAGATCAATACTGTGGCGGGCCTATGAATGTCTGAATACAACACAAGGCAAGCCTTAGAAGGTAAAGAGAAAGGATACTATTTCCATAATTTTTATTAAGCAAGTATCCCATTTTCCCAGCAGTGTCAAACAACATGGTAAGAGGTCAGCACCTCCCCAAGCAAATTAAAGATACTCCTCTGGCAAAGGGGTGGCAAGCAGACAGGTTCAGCTACCCTGAGGAAGCTGACAGGGTCATAGCATCTGTGTTTATTTAAGGGGAAGGTAGTACCATTGAGGCTTTTCTATGGATGAGAATTTCTCTTTGAAAGGAGTGCCATTTTACCATGAAAAATCTGATAAAGCGTTTCTTCCCATCTAAGGATCTTCTGAGTAAGGAAGCACCAGCTGTGAGCTACAGTCTCACATTAAATATTTGCTGGCTAGTCACAGAGAAGCTTTGTGAAAAGCGTGGTGTCTATCGAAGAGCTGTCCAGAGAAAAAGCCTTTTGGCAGAAGACAGGTCAGGTCAGAGAAAAGCAGCACACACAACAGTAATAAAACCCACAAAACTAAAATAAAAGAGTTTAGAATAACCATATAATTGTTAAGAGCAAAGACCTAGTTCACTAAAATGAAAGACAGGCTGGCTATTGACAGACGAGAAGTGAGAAGTTAATCTGAGATATGCTTCATGTCAAGATGCATCTCAGACTTATTTTCTTTTGAGTGTTTCATTCAAATAAATACAGAAAGTATTTCTCTGCAAGGAATGAAAAATGTTTTAACTACATAAGCTTACAAACCTGGAAAAGAACTAGAGGGAAGGAAGTGAGACAAAAATAAAGGACTTGGAAGAATTTCTGACATTTTGAATTGCTTTCACAAATAGCCCAAAGAACATTCTGTAGGTCAGAGTACCCAATGTTTCAAAATGTCCTATTCCTCCTTTGGCAGGAGAACTAACCGTATCATCACAGGGGGAACAGTGCGGAAAACTTTCAACATCTTTACTTTGAATGGCACATGTGCCACGCAGTAAGAAGATAAATAAAAGTAGGCAAAAGCAGATGAAATGGTGAGTTTCAGATTTGTATTTCCTAAGATGTCCAACTTGGGAATACTAAGGAACACCTCACATGGGGAAAAAGAAAAGGGTGCATGTTTTACTCTCAATTTCTTCAGTCAGAATGATGAAGAGGCAGTTTATTACTTAAACCCCACCTGAAATTTTTGGAAGCCTCAAACTAAGAAAGTTGATTTGGAAAAACAAATATTCTTTTCGAGAGGTATGGAGAGAGCAACTCTGTTTTCAAAAGCATTTTTTAAAGTAGTATATGTTAGTTGATATTTACTAAATGTATTACAAAGAATATACATGAAGTTGTTGTTCTCCCTCCGCCCTCACCTTAAGAAATACATTAAAATTCCTTGTATTGTATCAGATTCTCTACTTCAAAAGTAATTTCTCTTTCTTCTTTTCTCTCTCAAACATTCCCAAAGGATGTTAATTACTATTAATCAAACAGAAGATGTGATGTGTTTCAAAGTTTATCCTAAGGACTATGTCTTAACATTCAACTGAAAGGAAAAGAACACTTAGTTTACATGAAATCCAAATTTCTGAAGTAATGAAGGACCTCTCTGACTAGTGACATGTGATGTTCTTGATACAATATTATTGCATTTTTATGTATAGTATCAACTAAATACTTTTTTGGAGGGGAAAAAAAAAAGCTTTGCAGGAATTCTTAAATATCCCAATGATACTTTTATTATTCATTTAAACAGACTTGTACATCACACAGAGCTTAAGAGCATGATTATAAAAAACAATCACTATCCCCCTTTATGTTTTTTAAATCACAGAAGAGTTTAAGAGCTGAGCAACTTACGCAGAGGTGATAGCACTTAGTTTCTCTGAGGTCTTGACAATACTATGTGTTTCATAAATCTAATTCTCTAAGTAGAGAATCACAAATGTCACCAGGCACAGAGGCCCTATTAAAGTATCCCCATTTATCTTTCCAGAGTGCCTTTCTTTATCACATTATTTGATAGACTGTCATGTAGAGGTTTGAGCTGCCCAATCTTCTCAGACCATTCCGTGCTTCTCACAGCACACAGCAATCACAGAGCCCATTTTTCCCAAAAACAAAGTCAGACCATCAGTGAAAGTCTATCAGATTGTGTAAGTATCAACATTTATATGTAAACAAAAGTCATCAGATCTTCGGTAAAGGCAGTTTTTTCCTCCAGAATAACAATGAACAGCTTTTGTGAGAAATGTAAAGAGCCAATATGTTCAGCACAATACCCCTGTGTAAGCCCTTCAGAGATTAAACTACAACATCAATGTCTGCTACAACAGTATTTATATATAGTCAACTGGCTCCATGAATAGGAAATAACGTGGTTTATTGCAAACAGCAGACTTCAAAAAACAGGTATTTCGAAGTCCAGTTTGTTATGATTTTATTTAAACAAAACATGAGTTAAATGTTTTCATGCAACATCTGCACTTAAGTCTTAAATAATCATGACAAACAGAAGGAGTTAAAGAACGCACTAATTATAGACTTTGGTGAATATACAAAAACCTCAGCATTATAGGTTATACAAAGTAAAGAACATCTTAAATACTTCCCCAAAATACTGCAGCAGCCGAGACACAGTGATATGCCTTGCAAGGGCATAGGAATGTAATTTAGAAATCACATGGGAACTACCCCTTTCCTTTAATTTCACAAACAAGACAAAAGCAACATTCAACTCCACACACTGATTTTTCAGGTTATGTCTATGCAGTACCTTTAGTTTTATCCAAACAGTAAAAGTTAGACATGTTTATTTAGTAAACAATTATGCAGTAAATCTCTATTACATTTCTTCCTTGGTATTACCTGGAGTAGCCATGTTATTTAAAAGTGGGCAGGTTTGGTACTTTTATACTGATGTCACCAATATTAATATTTCTTGGGATCTCTGGCAGATTCATATTCTTTACAGCTGAAACAGCCCGGGCTGGAGCTCCTGCTAAACCAGCCTGTATATAAAGTGAGGAAAAATGCAAGTCAGGCAAAGTCGGTCACAAGAAGATTCACCAGCAGTATACACAGACAACTAATTTTTCAAGTATTTCAATGGTTACACAGTTAGAAAAAACACATGGTAATTGTGTTTGGAATGAAATGGGTTACTTGGAAATATTAAACCAGAAAGAGAAAACAGTTCACATATTCCTTTTTATATGGTAAAACATGTAATGTCAACTGGATGGAAAAGTATGAGAGGAACAGGAGGCTTATCCAAGCACATGTAATGTGCACGCTACAGGACAGACAGTCTCGAGGTGCTGGGTGTCCAATGTGCTGTCTTTGTCTCTTACCTATTCTAAAAGTTCACATGGCTCACAGCGACTAACATTGGTTACAGGTTCAGAATACGTAACCTCAAAGTAACAAGGTGCTGAATGTCAGTCAAATCAATGAATAGATACACACACACAAACACACACAAACACACACGTGTGTATATACACACATACAAATATATATATATACACACACACACAGGTATTTCAAAGTGGCTTAGACTAAGATGAAAAGGATAAACACCCCGCGTTTGTGGGTGATGAAGAGCATGCAGACAGATCATTTCTACAAACTAGAATAACATGCTGTCCCACAGTAACTAATTATACACTAACATATCTACATCCCCTTGAGCATTACACAACAACACACTTTTGCCAAATTAAACTATTAAATTAAATAGCACCTATTTTTTATTAAAGTCCTCTTCTGCATGTGGTCTCTTTGCACACAGAGCTAGAGCCTTTCTGTATAAACATGCAAGTTTCACAGTACAGAATTACTGACTTCCATTTAGTTCTGCTTTTATATAAAGTAGCTGCCAAGTTTACACACTAAGGTATATTATGAAATGCTAACAATTTATAGCTCAGAGGCCTGAAGACATACCAAAAATGATCTTTCCCTATTGCTTCTGAAAACACCTATTCAAAACCTTGTTATTTTAAGGACTATTTTAAAAAGACTAGTGCATGTTAGTGTATTTGATGTCGTGAAAAAAACCACACTATTCGTTTTATGTATGGAAATGTTTCTACTTGAAGTTCAGATCCTCTATGTGAATTTAGAATTTGCAGTGTGGGTTTACTTCAGGCTTACCACAAACGTGTAAAAATAATTTTTGTTTTTGCAAGGGGGAAAAAAAAAGGCATGGAAGATTTTTAAAAGAAGAGCTCTTACTAGCAGAAGAAGACATCATATTCCAAATTCTTTGAATATGTAAAAAGTATTAATTTTTATTTTGATGTTTTAAAAGATTAAAAATATTCAAATCCAATAAAAATCACAATGTGATTTACAGAACTCCTAGTTTTAGAGTGTGGCATCTTGCAGGTCTACTAAAAAGAAGCAATCCACAAGAAACAAAGCAAGATGCTACAAATTGGTTTAAAGAAAGATTAAACCTGTAGAAATGGAATCTAAAATAATTTTAGATCTGTCAAAGACTGGAGAAATCAGTGCATTTACAGATAAAGTATTTCTGAACAAGAAATACAGCAAAGAAAGAAGAAAAATTTTGAGAAGTTGGTGTCATATTTGACTATTAAAAAACACTGTTAGGTGACTACTGCTTAGAGTACAACCTTTTCAGATTCTTGGTTTTCACTGAAATTCATTGCAATTGCAGGGTGAAATTACTGAGGGGCACACCTGACTTCCACGGTGTCCACCTGGTCTATTGCACAAAAGGAGACAGACACCCCACACACTCCTCAGATAATAACTCTACTTTTCGAAGGCTATGAAAAAAAAAATTTCTCCCTTTTACTGCTCTCTTATAAGAAATAAATATAAAGTCAAGTTAATGTAAGATTTTCACTTAAAATCCTACTTACTGTTCTTCCTTCTCCCTTCAAAAATATAACCCAAGTCAGAATAAAACCGATTAAAGTTTCTGATTTTGAACTAATCATTTATGTGGAAAGGCTAAAGCATCACAAATCCCTAGATTTCAGTCATGGGATGATTCCCAGAAGAAGAAACAGAGACCAGAAAGCCATGAGTCATCTACTAACAGTATCTTCCCTGTCAAACCCTACTATATGAGACAGGCCAAAGTTGGGAAAAGCATGTGGGGGCAGAAAAGAAAGCTCAGAAAACCAAATCTCTAATGTAACCAAATTTGCTCTCATTTTGGCCCTGAAATAACCCAAAAAATCATTTCTCAGAAGTACAGACTAAGTAAAACTAAAAAGGTGCAAAAAAGTATTTTTAAACCTTCTTTTTCCTTGGTTTCCCTTAACATCACCAAGTCTATCAGGTCATTCACTTCAGAGGCTCTTTCAATAGCAGTATTTTCTTAAAGGGGAAAACCTGGACTTAACACTAGCAGCATTAAGAAATGCAAGTATCCAAAACCTGCATCTATGAATCTGCAGTAAGTTAAAGGAGCAGTGTTAGACATTGCAATTTCTTCCTATTTATTAAGAAACAGTGCAGAAGACATGAAGCTGCCCAACACTGTCTTTTTATATCTGAGAACTTGGAAATACTAATTTTAAATCAAGAGGTGACTACCAGTGAAGTTTTATTGGATAAAACAATAAATGCTTTTAATCCTTTAAATTCTATTTGCAGTAATGGAAGAAAAATTTATTAAGCAAAATGGGGCAATGTAAACTGCTTTCCATAGAGAAGATGAAAATACTAATTCAAAGCAATGAATTATACAATTTACAACTGAAACAATGGGAAATCAGAAAAATATAGTAAGTGATGGACATGGTAGCACATGGCTGGCAATTCAAAGGAGACGTGCCTTCTGGGTGACTAGGATGGAGATTCTTTACCCTAATTTAATGGGAGTTATTTATTCTTAATGGACAAATAACATTTTTAGTATAACTGGTCATTATTTTTACCTACCTGCAACTATCCTCTTTATACAGACTTACAGTCCCTGCCTCCCGCCCCAATGGGATAGGATACAATGGAGACACAATTGAGAATTATTAAAAATACCACAATTGACACAACCACTGCCCTTCCACCCCCCTACACAGTCACAACTTCCAACAGTCACATTTCATGAGGACCATTCTGGATCAGGATCAGTGAAGATCCCTGATGAAACTGCTGTGATCGTCAGATTACCTCTTTTTTGACAGCGAGATTAACTTTCACTATCAGATGCTGGAGTAGAGACTTTCAAACTATTATATTCTCTCCCGTAATTTTCTGTATTAAGTGAGTTTGTACAATAGTGGATACATAAAATGCATAGCAGAATGCCATTTAGCACAATTAATGTCAACCCTATCAAGCACAATACAGTCACACAGCATTTCTGAGAAAGAGCAAACAGTTCATAAAAAATGTCTAATGGATAAAATGACTGAAAAGCACTTGAACTCCCAAGCTCGATAACTAATACAATTCAAATGCTATTATAGATAAACTCCTTAGCACCGCTTTTTAGCATGTCAGACAGTGAACCAGCACACAGTCCTTCCATTTCTTTTACTGGAAGTGACCTGTATTTACAAACGCCAAGGTACTACAAGTAAGTACTTTCAGCGTCATGTGCTTTGGAGGAGTTTTCTAGAGGCACCTGATTAATACAGCTTTCACTGTAACACTGAACAAGTTTCTCCTGCCTTTTTTATCATATAATTCAGCAAGTAAGTTGGTGACGTGCTAAGAAAAAGCTGTTTCACTCGAAAAAACAAAACACATAGCAAGCTTTAAACATGCAGTGAATGATGAATTGTCTATCACAGCAAGCAAATGACTGAAACAAGTGAAACTGAAACTTCTTAAGACATAATTAATGTCATTTCAGAAAGACAATACAAATTGCATACAGCTGGTATAATAAGCCAATACACCACAGTTTTGCTGCAGCTGCTTTGTACTCTCAATTTCATTTGTTGTTGAAGGATGTGCTTTAATGTTGAAATGCTGCATATTAAAATTTTAGGTTCCATTATTGCAAAAAATGCTTGTAAACACGTTCATATACTTTTAAAGAGCAATACCATATATGCAAAAAAAGACACTTTTATAGATTGAAATACACACATTTAATAACAGGGCTTTTACTCTACTGGTCCTAATCTATCAAGTGAGAAACATAAGCTGTCATTAATTTACTTAGGTCACTACTAATCACTATAGAAATCAATTTTCTTTGTTTTTATCATCACCCCTTCTTAGAATGCCCAACTTCATATCAAAGTGATCCCAGTAACCTTGTTTTACTCTTCAAAAAGAAATTCAGATCATTTGGGAAAAGTATTGCACATCACAAACATTGTTATTATGCATACACAAGTAAAAATGTTCCAACTGTCATCCCAAACAACTCTACACAGAGCTAGCTATCACTAAAATAAATATATAAAAAACCACAGCCTACTGGAAAACAAAATAATGAAGGCTAACACTCTGCAAAATAAGCCACCCTTTTCCAGATATTTCAGAGGTACTAGGACCTCTCTGCTGCTGGTGTTTCATAGCAATGCTTCTTTTCAGAACAAGTATGACTTCAAAGCAGCAGGGTTATGAAATCATGAAAGGATGCAATACATAATATAAAGGAATGATCATGTGCCCTGCTTATGAGGTTAAATAAATGAATGTAATTAGAGAAAAACCAAAATGAAGTCTGCAAGTATATCAAAATGAGGCCAAACAGATAAGAAGACTTAAGACATACTCTTAGAAATTTTAAGCACTTGAATCACAAAAAGAGTAATGGATGAGAATGATTAATTATTTCTTTGTTTGTTTTTCATTGCCAGACCCAAAAATAAAAACAGAATATGTGTGAGCAGAACACAGAAAAAGAAAAGTAGCTTTGCACAAAAAGAAAAACAAAAAAAAAAGAAACCAAACCAAAAACCTGAGATCAAGCTCCCTAGTGTTACCAATGAAATACAGACTGTATGTTACAAGTGTTAACATATTAGGCAGAGGAAGGTCATGTCCTTGATTTTCTTTATGAGCTGTAGCATACTTCAAATTTAGGTTAAAATGTTCCCTATTACCAAAAAACTATTTTTAGCTAATGTTTTACAACTTAGTGCTACTAAATCCAATTGCAGAGTTGTATTTGTTACATCTTAACGGTATTACAGTACACTATCCTAGAAAGATCACATAAAAAGTGAAGAGCAAAGCTATTCATAAATTAAATAAACTTCAACTGCTTAAGATTCCACCTGTTTGAAATATCTGCAGTTTGAATACACAGAGACTTGAAACAAGTGGAAATTAAATTTGAAGTACTGCCATTAACACTGACTGAAATTCGAACTGTTGAGCTAAACTAATGTTTCAAACAACAAAAGGCAGGTGACACTGACCATAGACTGAACTTCAAACACACAATTTCCTTCTCCTTTTCTGTTCTTTGTTAACATTCATATGCAGGGACTGCAGTTACCAAGATTATTTTAGAGCAAAATCCGGACATTCAGATTATCATGACAGCAAATGTACGCCTCAAGTTTAGTACATGCCGACAGCTCTTCTCATTTTATGTTCAACATACTTAAGGTTGGATGATCAGCTTCAGTACTTCTACATCATCTTTACAAATTGCACTGATAATTTTATTCTCTCTCTACAGAGCTATTTTAGTTTGTTGGTTTTGGTGTTAGGATTTTTAATGTTTCATTCACCTGAAGCTTATTCTGAAACTTCTCTTTGAAAGCAGGTAAAAGTTCTTTGTTTCTTTGTGGAAATACTAAATGGTGAAGCAAAAGAGTTCGTATTACTTATTTTAGATTATCAGGGGCAAAATTCCCCCAACAAAGAAGTTATTTCTATTATGCCATCGTATCTTATTTTGTTATCTGTGTGTTCATTATTTACTGACATTAATTTTGCAGGGTTTTTTGACTAATATTCACCCAAGTTCATACTCCTTTATTTATTAACAATGATATAAAGAAAAGTTAAATTCTAAAATGCAGGAAGAGAAATAAAATAAAAAATATGATGTCAATGGAAAGCTAGTAAAATACACTATAGCCAATAAAAAGATGAGGGAACTACAAGAAACTAGCACAAAAAGTAGGCTACAAGGACTAGTATGGGTATTTTTACACATAATTTTTGAGTCTGGCCTACATAATTTATTGCCTTTGACATCATTTTGCTTTCCCTTTTTGTTAAAAGTACATTTTTTTTCTAAAAGTCAGCAATACCTTTGTCTACCTGTCCTGTCTGGGAGACTGAAAGATAAAGGTCTGTAAGAGAGAAGAATGGAAAGAGCCAGAAAAGATCAGGAGGTTCAGAAAAAATGAGGCCCAACTTAAAAGTCTAAATCACAAGCAGTTGAACACTCCAAATAGAGAAGAGGTAGCCCAGGTTTACCTACAATGCTTCCAGAGGCTCTGAATAAAATCCCAATGACCCCTCTCCCAAAGAATTCCCTCCCTTTATCACAATGACTCTTTGGTTTTAGGATTGACCAGAAACCCATTCATAGATAAACACTAAACTGAAAGGTAGGAAAATGCATATAAGACAACATTCCTCCAGGTAGAAATAGTTTTCTTTGTAGCCCATCCAAGCAATATTAGCTGAATCACAAATCAAAGCTAGGGACTCCCTAATAGTGGTTTAATTAATCTCTGTTGAAAATATTGACTAATTCTTTGAGTTGATAACTTTGCTCAAATATATGTGAATTTAATAAATACATTCAGTCTTTTTTCACTACATTCTAACCGAAAGCCTGTTTAGAAACCTAGTGCATAACTAAACAAATACCTGATGTCAAATAGCTAAATTTCGTATATTACTGAAAGCCAGATGGGAAAAATAAAAACTGAAGTATTTCTGAAAATATAACCCAGTTACAACTTTATTAGTTTCATCATTTCAGCTATAAAAGAAAAGGCAATTTAACCTTAAAACAGCTGCTTTGTAAATGCAAAAACTATGATGGTAGTCTAAATGCCAAAGAGACTAAAGCAACAGTGCTGTGGGTGCACGTGGCACTCCTATAAACTATGGACTACATCAATAATAATTTCTAAATTTTAAAAATAATTATTTTTTTAAATAAAGAAAACGAAGAAGATCCACTAGTTTTGATTTCTTAGTGACCAGCATTCAAAATTTATTAAGTTATTACTCATTTTGATTTACATGGATTTGCTTGTGTCTTGAAAATATGTGTTCAGGAAAGACATACTAGAAGATTTACAATCTTGATCAAAAAGACAAAAGGAAAAGAAATAGCAGTCAAGAAATTTCTGTGGATATACATGAAACAAATGATTAATGACCTGAGGAATTACCAGGCATTGGGATGTATCTCAGCATTATAGCAACTGTTAAATTTGAAAAGAAATAGTCACCAAACTAAGGAAAAAGAAAGCATTTGTGGTGAGCTGAGTGTGAAATGTTCTGGTCCATCCCAGTCACTAAGTGTTTTAATTTATCACTGCTAGTTCTGTACCTTCTATAAATCATTGCCAAATGTAAAGGAACAAGTTTGTATTTGCTTTGCGATGTACTTTGAGTTCTGTGTGATTTTTTCAGATCTTCTACCATCTACTTTTATACTAGAAGTTCTTAAAAGAAAGAATGACTTACTGATGAATAATGGAAAACAGCAAATATTGCAGCTGGCTGCACTGAATCGATGTGTTTCAGAAGACTAGTCAGAGACTGGTCTGTAATTGATTTGGTAACAGAATTTACATAACTAAGTGCTTTCATATAGAACCAAGATGTACATAATACATGGTAAAACATAGCTGCTCAGCCAGTTCAGCTTTTGGGAACACTAGGCTACTCTTCTACCAAATAGAAAAATATGTGTATACAGAAGTTATTCAAATAGAGTAAAAATTTATGAGAATAACTCCAAATATTCATCTCTTGTGATCAATGCTTCATTCTGAGTGTGAGAAAAACATTAAAATTAACATTTTGGACATCTTCAAAATCTACCATAGAATCTTTTCAGATGCATATTGCTATGTACTGTATCATATCATACCTAGCTTTTTCTTGTTTTTCACATATTGTTGTCCTGTTCTTAGATACAGTTTGGAAGTTGTGCAAAACAGATAATTAAATGTATTAAAAAACCTTGAAGTAGCACAGCATGAAACTGCAGAATCAGAAGAACAGTATACACCGTACCAAAAAAAAAAGCTGAAAAATTAATTTCTTTCTTTACTGCACTTCAGTTAGAACTAGGGAGTTCTCTGGGTCCTCTCCTAAAATGTCATTTAGCTCTTATTTATGCCGCCTGCAAGACGACTTCAACGTTAGAAAGTCTCCAATTCAAGCAAAGGCTTGTTTAGAAACCTCAGTATTATTGCTTTAATGTGTTCCTCTCTGGAATTACTCTCATCATTTAGAATCCAACACAGACTTAGCTAAGATATATTAGCAGCATTTTGGCTTACAAGGCACATATGGCGATGTTAAAGGGAAAGTAATATTCTGTATCAAAGAAGGTAATTCTAAGATCCTTTCTTAATCTAAATGTCTTTCCTAAACACAAATTCAACAACTGTTGAATTGAAAAGGGATTCTCACAACTCATGTATGATCCCTCACTCGGCCCTTTATGGGCAAATACAGAATATCATTGTTTCACTCACTGAAGACCAAAGGCTCAGATTACCAAAACTGCAGAATTCATATTTACTTTGAGGTGTCTAAAACTGGGCTTTAAATTCTATCTAGTCCATTTCAGTCCAATTTATTTTTTTGGGTTGCAGTATTACTGCTGCTATTCATTTCAGGTGCTTAGAAGCACACTAGCAGACAGGAATACATAGTCTATGAAGACACATTTTGTTTCTTTAATTTTATTTAAGTGCTGAACTCACTAGTCCAGCTTTCTGCAAGAGAAACTAAGAGAACTACAGAAGTATCTCAATAGCAATGATGCATAATGCTATTAGATACAAAAAGCAAAAACTAATCAGCAGTGACTAAGCAGTTATTACTTATGACAAAAGGTACAACACCCTCAGATACACTGCAAATTTTTGGCACTATAAGCAGGCAGCTTACACTATTTAGTTTGCTATGAAGGACAAGGAGCATAATATAGCATGCATTTACTACAACCCTGTTTTAATTTAGAAACTACACAGTGGATCAGTCTTACCTCAGACTTCTCCAGTTTATTTTGAGCATCAATCTGAGTGACAATTTCATTCATGTTGGTCTCCAAAACCATTCCACCCATGACCATTTCGGCCAATATATTATGGACCTAAAAGAGACCAAAAGAGAATTTAAAAATACAAAATATCCTCCATACAGTCTGGAAAGATGGTATCTAGGTACCTCAATATAGGGAAACATATTCTGTAAGTCACTTAATTAATGTTAGCAATTATCTACAGCCATTTGGGAACAAAGCTCATCATTTCAAGTTCCTTTCTCCACTATCTTCTCTGTCCACAGCTGTTACAAACTCATCTGCTATACCACTTATCAATGCTAAGAAACTTTCACATTCCTCTTTCTTTGTTCCCATTTTCTCTCCAATTATTAGAGCTCCAATTAGCATCAACAACAGTAACACCTCTAGGAAGCAGGTCCTACAAGACTAAACAAATGGCTCACAAGCAGATGTGTAAACACTACTTTGGGCTATACCTGAGAAGGAAGAGACTGTGATGCTCATCCACCATGGATCCCAAGATTAGGCTTAGAAGTAGAACTGACATTCATGAGCTACCCCATAAATATGGAGTCTTCAGCATCTTCAGCTAAGATTGACAGCCAGGACTCAAAGTGCATGAGTACAGAAACCACCTGGGGACATTACTGAAATGGGTATGTTCAAATATCCCTCTTCCCTGCAGCCCTGACTTGGGGATGAAAGCTCTGGTTCACAAATCTCTGCTTCAGAGTCTGCAGTCACACCACATTAAAGACTTGGTTTGGGTTTTCTTTTTTAAAAAGGCATCCTTCTGCACACTATCTAGTAAAAACCCAGAGTTACTATGTAGTGTATAATACTTTAATCCTATATTAGTATTTAAATCTGAAGACAATGAGCACCTTTCTACTTTTCAGAAATAAACATGCACAATCTAGTATCTCAAAAGCATAATTCTAACTACTGTTTTGGACATTCTCCCAGCTTCCCTACGGATCAAAGACAGAAGTAAATCTCTAAATCAAATAACCTGGAGGTAGTAAGTACATCAAAAACCAACACAGTTCTTGTTTTGTGCCATACCTACAAGGCAAAATTGCATTTGTTTCCCTGATAAATTCTAACTCTATTTCTGTACAAATTTATAACTAATGTGTTTATAGAGGCTGAGAACAGTTCTTCTTCGGGCCACTTTGGGCTCTTCCAACACCTTTTTTTCTATATACTTCTTATTCCTTTGCCTCCAGTCTTCCGAATATTTAACTTCTTCCTTGATGCAAACTGCCCCATACCTTCGGTCATGCTTCTTACCTTTCTCTGAATTTTCTGTACTTTCAGGATGCAATACTGACGTCTAACACACAGTACTTAAAAATGTTCAAAGAACAGACGGCTTTAAAGAAGCTTAACCCTTTTCTTTGTTTTGTCCCATTTTCTTCTAAAGGGATGGTTTTCTAAATAACAGCGTATAATTAATTTTATTTTGTAATCTGCATATGAAAGGAAACCATAGCTTTCTAATAGAGTTATGTAACTATTGTAATCCATTGACTACTTTCTCTTAAATATGTTTGCGAATATACAAGCAGCAGCAAGATAAAAATAAACAGTAACTGCTTTTTCTTTTCAAATTGCAAATTCATTGCAAATACATACTAAATGTACAAAAACACATTAGTGTCATTACTTTTTCTTATTTTAAAAAATCACTAATTATTTTCCTAAAGAAACAACAACAAAATCTTAACTAAAAAAGCATTAAGAGGCGATGAAGCGCAAAATACACTTCAGTAGTATATTCAAAATAGTATTTAAGTGAAAGACTGAAGGCACAATGACTAGCCATTTTACATTCCAAAAGGGATCTGACTGTTGAGAACATCAACTTTTTAAAACCTGAAATGGCTGTTTTGTAACAACAATTTTAAAGTGTTTTTACAAAAATCAAGAGTGCTTCCTATTTATGTTCAATGTGGTCTCTAAAAGCATCAATGCATACTCTAGAGAAGAAGGAATGTATCAAGAAAAAACTCTCCCAGGAAAATTTGGCAAACACATTTTCTTGTCTTCAAGCAATTTGATTCTGCATGGTTCACTGTTCTGGTTAGATAATAAATTCTTGCAACAGATCATGATACTCCCAGAGATATTTCAATAGGTGCCAAAAACTTGTGAAAAAACAAAGTATTCCCTTACATCCCTAACTGAATGTATTCTATTATTTTAATTGTATAATAGCTTTCAGCGATGCCTTTTCCATCAGAAAGCATTAGACTCTTGGACTCAGTGTGGGAATCAGTGCAGGAATGAAATGAACCTGCTCCTCCCACTCACAAGACATGTGAAAATGCCTCGCTCCAGCCATAGCAAGTTTGTTTGGCTGCTTGTAATACAAATGATCTTTAAAATAGAAGTTAAATTCTCTCCTGTACAAACTACACTCCCCCGACAGCCCAAGTCCTCATCTGCTACAGCACATTAGAAACACTCATTCCCACCTATATTCCATTCTCCAAATGCATTTCTCATACTGTATCAATATTCTTGAATAAGCATCTGTCTTGGCTCCGGGTTACTATAAGCCACTGCTGAGTCTTGTACAATTATAAATGCCTGATGAATATAAATGTTTCTTTACAGAAATACCACATAAAACGTTATTAAAGAGGCAGCAGCTGTATAGACCACATAGTTTAACTCTTCTACATGCCACATCGTTTTTTACAAGAAAAAATGTTGGTTTAGGCAGCTCTCACAAGAGAATTCCAAGAAAACAACCTTCCACAGCTCCATCATGAACTGAAGACACAGAACAACTCTCATTCAAGTAAGTTAGCCATCCTCACTTTTCTCAACACCAGACCACTCAAAATACAAATATTTTAAAGGTTTCACCCCAAACAGCACCAACACATAAGCACCCATTATAACTAAAGACTGTCTAGATCAAACAGCAGCAGTTGCTATTTTTGCCTTTTGCACACTTGAAATATATTAACAAGCCGGGCCACAAATATCTGACAAGAGAAAGTTAATGCATTAACTCTGAAGGCTCAGTGCATTATGCTTCTGGACAAGGTGGCCGTATCAGCAGTTGAAAGAGAAATTAACACTGTAATTTCATTCTCACAGATACATCTTCCTGTTTTGTTCTCAGACCTACAAGAACATAGATGAACTTAAACTGGAGGAAAAAAAGAAAAGTAAGAATGAGGTTGACATCAAATTAGTAACAGCTGCACAACTAATGCTACTGTACAGCTGGTAGCAGCCTTGAATTATTACAGAAGTTCATGTCTCCATACTGTATTCTTTTGTTCACTTATGCTCAAGTTAAAAGTCACTGCACTGGTTACTGTCACATTTAGAGTTTTTTAACTCAAGGTTTCACTGACTTTTGTTGTAAAAATGGATTATTTTTACTAAAATATCTAACTAGTATTTAGGGCTCACATCTTCCTCAGAGTCTGAAAATTCTACTCTAAACATTTAATGAGATTCTCAGGCAGATTTTCAGATTCTTAGTAAATCAAATCAAACCGTTAAATTCTAGCATCCATTTGTTATGTAATTTTCAAGAAGTATCATCTCATATCCAATACAAAGTAAAATACTGTTCAAGAAATTTAACACTTTGAAGCACCTAAGTTGTCTACATTTTATTAGAACTATTTTGTCTATAAATTTATGTTAAGGAATACTCTTTAATGAAACATGCTACAGAGCAACAACTTGGAGTACATATCAGCCAAAGAATTCTTCAGCTACAGATCAAAGTCCTTCCCACAAAATGATTGCAGTATTTTCGTTCTTTAAGCTCAGAAACCAATATACAGACCACTCATAAACTCTTTTGTACTTTAATCTGTCATTTTGGAAATATCCAATATCTTCCAGCAGTAATGACTTTTCATGAGCAACGTATCGGTTAAACACATACTCTAGGAAATCTGCATTTCACTATCTGATCAAGGTGCAAGTGTTGCTTCCAAAAGAACTTCCTGATTTTGAAACAAACTCAGTCTGTCTGAAATGGTTCATTCAGATACCTGGTTTTTTTTATTATTTTCAGTCTACTTTTTCTATCTTACTTTCCTTTGACATCTTTTGCTGTTGATGCAGAAAGATCTTCACAAATGGGGAAAGGTGACTGCACAGAAAGCAACAGTAGGCACAAAATGCAACTGAAGGAATAAACTCTGTATATTAACTTCTCAGCATTTTAGATTTTACACCAAGACATGACAAAGTCTTCTAAAAGACAGGTGACTACAGTAACAGCCTTTCTCAAAACTAGATTAGTAAGTAAAACACTTGTTTCTTATAGCTGGGAATATTCAAACAAGACTGTTTCTAAATATTTGAAAAAAGACAAAGTCTGTTTGAGATTTCAAACACAAAGATCCACATAGCATTTAAATTACATAATCATAGCATATGAAAGGCAACTGCCAACCCTAACCAGAAAACACGTAACAACTTCAGTTCTGGGTTATATAAAACCTAACCATAAACAAAATAGAACACATTACTTTTTGAAGCTAATCCTACTCTAAAAATATTCAGATGTCTTGAATTTTACAATTTTATGTGCACTACTATTATGCAAATATCCCATATCATTTTATTGTTCCTCAGAAAGGCATGTTCCACTGCAGCTTTCCAGTCATAGAAGTAATATTTTAGCAGAAACGGTCTAGATTTCACTCATAATTAAATCATGGAATCAGTAAGGTTGGAAAAGACCTCTAAGATCATCAAGTCCAACTTTTGACCAAACACCACCATGTCGACTAAACCACAGGACTAAGTGCCATGTCCAGTTGTTTCTTGAACATTACCAGGTATGGTGCCTCCACCACTTCCCCAGGCAATGCTTCAATGCCTGACAACTCTTCCACTGAAGAAATTCTTCCTGATACCCTGCTTGAGACCATTTCCTCTTGTCTCTCGATGGTTACTTGGGGAAGAGACCAATCCCCATCCCGCTACAACCTCTTTTCAGGTGGTTGCAGAGAGCAAAGTGGTACCCCCTGAGCCTCCTCCTCTCCACCCTGAACAGACCCTGCTCCCTCATAAAGACTTACTCTCTAGACCCTTCACCAGCTTCATTACCCTTCTCTGGAAAGCAATGCAGAGTTTAATACCAAGTACCAGCTGAACCAAACATGTTACTTGACAAAAAAATTACAAGATATCATCACAGTACCTTGTCTACATGGAAGATTAAATCCAGCTCACAGACATTTTCAAAACATTTATCTAGTGTTTCCACAAATACCTGCAAAGAGGGGAAAAAAAAGCCAAAGGTCAATCTTTAACAAAAACTCTATAGTTCCACTAGGTGTGAGGTTTGAGAAAAGCAAATACAGAAACACTGGTCAGATCTTAAGGCATTAAAGGCATCTACAGAAATTACGTGGTTAACATCATGTCAACAGTATGTTATCTACGTAGAGGGTAAAACTGTATGCACAAGTCAATTTAGGTTAAAACTCTGCCTAAAGTCACACTGTTTTAAAAAACAGATACATCTTGAAAAACCAGTAACATAACCTACACTATCATTTTCTCAGCTGTGATTTAAAGTACTCCTTCCCATTTCGTTAGAACTCAATTATTAAGAAAAAAAAAAATCAGCTTTTCCCATCACTGTTACTGTTCTTAAAAATTACTACATTGCAGGCATCTCCTAGTTAACCAGACTATAAACTTTGCTGTCAACTGTCAGCATCACTGCTTCCAGCAGCAGTACAGCAGCTTTCACCTGATTTAGACCCACTGAATTCAGGATGAAAAAGGCATTTGTCTTAATGTCACACCTCTTGATCCTGTCAGGCATATCACCATATAAATTTAGAAACGTCTAGCAGTTTATACATAGGCAAATAACTCCTCTCTGAATCCAGAATATAAAAGCATAAAGCAGAAAAATCCAAGGAGCTGCTGAACTCCAGCCACCAATGCTCCCTGCCAGATACGGCCTGTACCTCACCTTGCTCTGGGTGTTTCTGGAACAGATTCCTTGGTGTTTATGTTTGTACTTCGGTACACCAAGAGCACCCAGGCCCCACTAAGCCAGATAATGAAATGATGATGGTACTCGCAGTCCTGAAGCTCCTGAATGCCAATCACCACGTGCTTGCGGTGACTGCCATCAAAGACTCCAGTCTCAGAGTTGTAAGCACAGTTCCCTTTGTGCAAGGGGTAACTCCTACAGATGCAAGTATGTCAAGATCTCTCTAAGTTAAACATAAGATTGAGCTTACGGTCTTCAAAGTTAAAAAGAATTTCTGTAAGAACTCCGCGATCTTTTATTAATGGTGAGTAAATAAACTGCAAATTTGTTGGAAATTTTAATCAGTTTTATATGTTTCAAGGCCATTTTGTCACAATACGTATTTAGTATTATTTATTAAGCTGTCACTGTATGCAATTTTTTATTCAAATCTAAACTCAAACATCCTAAAGAAGCAATATGGAAGATAAACACCTCATTTTGATTCTCTGTTCCACATGATTTATGAACCCCATCTTAGTATTTGAGAGGCACCAGATTTCAAACTGCCTAAGCTTAGAAAAACAGGAATGAGGAACCATGTTCTGACACAGACTACAGAATTGTTTAGGTTGGAAACCTAAAGACGAATGAGTCAAACAGGTAAGCTAGCACTGCCAAATCCAGCTCTAAACCAAGTCCTTGAGTGCCACATTTAGATGTTTTTAAAACACCAGGCATGGTGACTCCACCACTTCCCTGGGCAGCCCACTCCAATGCACGACAACCCTTTCAGTGAAGAAATTTTTCTCAATATCCACTCTAAACCTCCCTTGGCACAACTTGAGGCCATTTCCCCTTATCCTATTGCTTCTTCTTTGGGAGAAGAGATTGAAGCAACTACCTCCTTTCAGGTAGTTGTAGAGAAAGATAAGGTCCCCCCAGTCCTTCTTTTCTCCAGGCTAAACACCCCCAGCTCCCCCAGCCACTCCATGTAAGGCTTGTGCTACAGCCCCCTCACCAGTTCCATTGCCTTTTTCTGGACTTGCTTCAGCCCGTAAATGTCTTTCCAGTAGTGAGGAGCCCAAAATTGGACACAGGATTAGAAGCATGGCCTCACCAGTGCCCAGTGCAGCGGGACAGTCACTGGCCTCACTACTGCTGATCTAAGCCAAGATGCCAATGGCCTTCCTGGCCACCTGGGCACAGCTGGCTCATGTTCAGATGCTGTGAACCAGCACTCTCAGGTTCTTTTCCACTGGGCAGCTTTCCAGCCACTCTGCCCCAGCCTGTAGCACTGCAGGGACTGTTGTGACCCAAGAGCAAGACCTGGCACTTGGCCTTTTTGAGCCCCATACAATTGACCTTGGCCCATCAACGCAGCCTGTCTGAATCCCTCCAGCAGATCAACACTCTCACACAGCACACGGTCATCTGCAAACTGGCTGAGGGAGCGTTCAAACTCCTCATTCAGATCACTGATAAAGACACTAAAGAGGCCTGGCCCCAACACTGAGCTCTGGGGAACCCCGCTGCTGACCAGACACCACCTGGATGTAACTCCACTCCTTGTGGACAGAAGTCCTGCTTATACAGACATGTATTTATGCCTACAGGCCCATTGAAACAGATCTGCTTGACATCAGACGTTCTCAACTGTCTACCTCACATTATCAACAAAGATTACTTTTACATCTTAATTCCTCGTCTTCAGATCCTGCTCACACTGTAAAAGAGAAGAGAATCACACCCTGCCCTTGCTACTACTATTAATGTTTTTAAAATGCTGAAGTCAAACTACAGATTAACTGATGTTCCATGCATTCATAACAAGGACTATTCTTTAATACCAAAATACAAATCTGTCACTCAAATTAGGAACATAGAGCATATTCAGAGGCAGACTCAAGATTCGGTGATAGGTTAATTAAGAAAATGAATATCCTTCTGTTAAATTATACTGAAGCTAAAGCTAAGCAAAGCAGGGTTTTTCTCTTCAAGCAGTTGTTAATTCATTGTGGTAATAACAGTCTTCTACAAAGAAGAGATGCGAGCAAACAGAAAAACTTGTACGTTAAGCAGAAAAAACTACACATTTGACAACATGTGCAGCAAAACAAATGACCAAAGATGTTCTCTTACTTTCCTTGCACCTTAGGAGAATGCAGTTACAAGGACAGTGCTGTTTGGTATTAGCTGCAAGAAGAAGATTGGAAACAGAGTGTAAATGCAACCTTCGTCCAATGGTTTTAGTTACAAGAGCTAGGAGTCTGACACCATTTTTGAGAGAAAATATTCCTCATATAAGTCACCAAGTCTGCACATGAATTCACACACTCTGACTTCGACATCTGTCTAGTTCCTCGGAAAACAAAGGAACCCATTAAAAACAAAGCTAACGCAAAAAGCCTAAAAATGCTCCCGCCCCCCCAGATACATATATTTAGTAGCAGCATGTATGCTCACACATCAACAACACAAACGTTTAATTTTTGTGACGTTTTTCCAGTAAATAAAGCTTCTATAGCAACACTTGATTCATAGTTAAGAGCGGTTACTTCTAAACCTTTATCTATTACAATCCCACCACACACTAAATGAACTGACAAATCTCTGCTTACAATGCATCACCAGTAATGCACAACAAATATTTTTTCATCTAAGGGAAATCAGCTGGCACTGACTATTCCTCACAGAGATTTTTCACTGACTAAGGATTTCCCATGGAAACTTTGGAAATCTCACCCATCTTCCATTCATGATGGCAAGTTCACTCAGAGTAATACCAGAAATGACAAGGTTTACATTATTATAAATGGTCTTTTAAAACACTAGTCTAGGGTAAATTAGACTTTTTACACTAATATTCCTTGGCCTATTTTAAGATGCCTTCAATAATTGAAACGGTAAATAAAATTAGAGCCATTTTCATCAGAATTTTAGTTGAGTCAAATGAATTGCACGCTACAGCAAGCAGTGCTAAAATTTAAGTACTTCAGTAATCACTTCAGAAGCTGCAGACTTGTAGATCAATAACCAGAAGAGAAAACACATCAGTTGTTTTGGGACACACGCACCCTGCACACACATCAGTTCAGACACACCTTGTGATGTTACTGGAAGAGTAGCATAAATAAATGAGTCAAGTATCAGGAGAATAAGGATGCATGCACAATGAATTACTAGCTCCCCCTTGTGCTTCATTTTTTAAATTATAATCTTTTATGGTACAAAGAAAAACCCATGCACATGTCCACATAAGTAAAGAGAAAACAAGGAAAAAAAAGGGGAAAAAAAAAAGAAAACCCCCTACACCTTTCTTTTATAAGAAACATGCTTTAATAAAGACAGATGCACACTGGGAGCGTAAAGTATATGAAAGAAAATACCAAATTTTTATTGGATATATGCAAGCCAGGAGCTCCCTCTACTCAGCCATATGTCAAAACATAAAACACCACCTTTACAATGAAGGGCTTATTTTTAAAATAAGCAAGTAAGACAAAAAGGAATAAATCATACATTAGTATTAGGAAGATAGCAAGGGTAGCAGAAAACTCAGAACACCTAATCAATTAAATGTATCTGAGCATAGATAATGTCAAATACTAACAAAAGCAGATAAACAAGATGAACTAAAAACAACAGGAGTAACTCATACCAAGAATATCCCCTTCTTCTTCCTTAGCTAAACAGCAACAGTAAACCTGAGGACAGAATCAATTCAATCTGCCCACGGAGAGGTCTCATCCCAGTGAGATGCCTCTCCATTTTTTATTTAATTGACATAAAAGCATCTCTGGTCAAGATCCTTTATCGTTAAGAACTGAGAAAAACACGTTACATAAGCTGCACTGCATTTCCCACATGCATCCCACTGAACAACATTACCTTGTAAGGCTCTATAGATTTTCCCATGGAAGACTGATCTCACAGACTCGCTGCTTGCTGTTTCATTATGTCTTTGAAGTACACCAATGGGCCAACACACTCAAAAATTCTCAGAACTGACACAGGCTTCTAGGTCCATAAGATATTTAAGGTACCACTGTAAATGCCCCTCATTTTTCCTTATGGCAGTCTACAGCTAGTTGTGTTTTCACACGTATTTTCTTTCCATGCACTAAAACCTTTCACTTCACAGGCTAACACGAAGACTCTAAAATAGCATAACAGAATTTATACTGAATCCAAAGGACTGCAGAACCCAAGCATAGCACAGATGCTGACATATCTCCCAATCCAAGTAAGCAAATACAATAAAAAGAAACTTATGTTTATATTTAGAAAAAAAAGAAAGAAAATGGTCAAAAAATAACAATGTGAATTTGCCTTACATGTTGGAACACAGAAATCCAAGTTGCAGACAGTATTAAATCTGGGGCAGAGTCTATGATTTGTAATGCATACAGCATATTCATTAAGTCTGTGTCAAGAAGACTTACCTGTGAAACAGCTCTGACCTAATGGTAAGATAACCGGCATTTGCAAAAGTATCTTAAATATCAAAATAAAAACTTTATGCTGAAAAGAACTGCAGACTGCCATATGTAATCTAATCTCCTATGCACTTATTCAGTTTACATGACAGAAACCTCTGAAGTGCTATACTGAGTTCTAGGTTCATTTCACCAGTTTACTTTCCACCATAAACCGGTCCCTTACATATCCACTTACTTAAACAATTCATTGTATGTATGACTCATCACAAAGTCCAGATGTCTTATTCTTACCTGTGTTATCTCTGAACTACAGTAAACAAAGATGCATAAAAATGGTTCAACACTCCTCAGGAAAAAACAAAGGTTATTTGCTTGACTCAATATGGGTGTGTATATACTGTTACTCTGCATTGCAAGTGGGGCTGACATGTAATAATACACTTTCTGAGGTTCAGTATAAGATACATTTAATTCTGATTGCTACTGCTAAGAGGATTAAACAGATCCTTCTTCTGAGCCAGTCTGGAAATTAAAAATATTTAATTAATCTCTGTATACTCTATACTATAATCAAACGGTTGAATTACAATGATTAAGAGAAATTGGAATCCTCAGCAGCTGTAAGTACTGCAGTGAGACTGTATGATTTATAAACAAAATCATACACGTCAGAAAAACAAAATATTTCTAAAAATGGAAATAGCATTTTTATTATTTCAGCTTCCTTTATGCAATTATACTGACATGTAATTAAACACTGGGGCATTTATGGAAAAATGTGAAATACAAAGACTAGGAGATTAAATTCTATCAAAGTATTTTTGGTACAAGAAGCAACACAATTCAGAGAAAAGTTTAAATTCTCTAATTCAAGAAGTTTGGGGACTATATAATTACAGGTAGTAGTAAGCTCAAGCAATTTGCTTCAACACCTGAACGTACAATTTAGGCTGCACTATGTATGAATATGCTTCTTTTCTCTATTCATAAATACTCTGGCACTTCCAAGTAAGAAGACACGCTAGACAACAGGCAGCTAAGCAACCCTGTACAACAAACTGCTATGAACAGGTACAGCCACTGTGCACCTTATTTGTTAACACTGGACTGTTCAGATATTGCAGAATGTTCTGTGACCAAAGAAGATACCATCCAGAAGGGTGTTTCCTTCCCTGCTACCTACCCAGGCACTCTTCTGGATCTACTATCCAGAAGAGCAACACCAGAGCGCTGTTCTGAACACTACGAGGTGTCTGTGAGAAGCTACGCAGAAAGGTCTGCAGGGAACTGTGAGGCCTTTGAGACTCACAGCACTTCTGCAGTGAAATAATCAACAGATACAGGTCCATGTCTCAGGACAGATCTTACTTATGTAATTCTCTTGATGTGCAAGCTTTTGAAAGGCTTAACACTAAGTTATACTTACTGTTTTATACATATATATATAAAACTGAGACCCATTTTGTGCAATGCCATAAATCACTTTTATGGTGTGAAACTACTTTTTGCCACATCTGAGTTCACTACCGATCATTGGTGGAATTGTTTATTTGCAAGTTTTAAGTTGAAAAAAATCACTGATTTAGTCAGGGATCTCTTGACCTAGGAGCGTTCATATTACCAGACATGATACTGCAGAGGCCTGCTGCAGCCATCCTGCCCTTAACGAGAGCCCTGTGTAAAAGACCAACTCCTTACCTGTTTATCTCAACTTGATAAAGCCTTCTGTGGGAAGATGCATACCAGGGAAATGACCACAGCTATAAGCACCGGGTGTGAATGTTTTTCCTTTATCTCCCAGAACACTAGGAGATGGCATGTTTTCGTGAGTGGCTGGTAAGGGGCAGAAAAGTCTGCCCTGCCAGGTGCTTGGCAGTGTAGCTGTTTTGTCTTTCCCTCTGCACGTTCCCAAAACTTTCTTAAAACTTTCCCATGGTAGAAACATATAAATACTGGAGTGTGTGTAATAAAGACAGATCATGCTAGAAGAAGCAGTGGTCTCTGTTTGTTTTTTCCCAAGCTGCTGCAGATACTTTTTACTAGTTTGATACAGACATTTTTAGCACTTTAAATAGTGGACACAGCACCACGCCTGCCTGAGTTTAAGTGTCTGGACAATGCTTTCAGGCACATGGTGTGATTCTTGGGGTGTCCTGGGAAAGGCCAAGAATTGAACTCAATGATCCTGATGGGTCCCTTCCAACTCAGAATATTTTATGATTCCATGAAATCGTACCTGGAAGCCCTGCAGAAGACACTGTATTTGAGGAGTCAGTGATCTTAAATAGACCCCGTCTGCTCTACTGGGCTGAGCAGCCTGGATCTTCTTAATATAATCTATAACCTATGATGTCCTCAGCAAAGATGATCTGTAGGAATGGAATGTACTGATCCTGAACAAGAGACTGTTGCATGTTTAGGGGTTAGTGATCCACGTAACACAACCCGAATAGACACAGACCTGTGCTGTGCTGCAGAAATTCCTTGGCTAAGGGATAAACTCAGATAGTTCACTGTAATGGAGGAGCCTGCAGGCAGCTCTCACAAGGTACCCGTGAACATGTCACCTGCATGGCCTCGCCACGACCTCAAACTGCAGCAAGAAGTTCTCCTGAAAACATCCTTTAGGAAGAGTTGTTTTCCTGTGAGGAAATTATATAATAGCTCAAAGATCCAAAAGAGGGACAGCTTCTCTCCACAGACAGGATGTGCTCTGCCCTGCACACTGTGCGAAAATCTACCTGGGCTCCACGGGGTGCCACATGAAGGTGGCATGCCCAGCATCCGAAGGGGTGTAAGATTTACTATGTACATTCACCTTCTCACTGTTCTATTAAGCAGTTTTCTTACTAAGCCATTTGTGCTGTCAAGCCTTTATTACAAAGATACAGAAAGAACCTCGACTTACGGATCTTCTTACTCCCGACCAATCCCTACCCTATCCACCCCAACTCCCCTGGTGCAGAACACATACCTAGGGGAGCATTTGCATTCCTTTTCTAAGGTATACCTGTCAAAAATCTTGTAAGCCATGAGGAAAGTTTAATCCAAAGAAGTTTTGGATATACTTAACCATTATACATTTATAGTGAAAATACATATATATATGTGTATATATATATATATACATGCATGTATGTGTGTGTGTGTGAATCTGAGTATTTACAAATATATATAAATACTTGTGTGTATATATATATATATATACACACATACAGAGCACTGTCTATTAAAGTTCTCGTAATCTACACTTGTCTAGCAAATGTTTGAACTGTGCCATTTCTACCTGCAGCCAAAAAAAAGGCCTTGAAAAGCTAAAAGAAAAAATAGATTGTGTTCAGGCAGTTCCAAATAAACTGTTTCCTTACTTTCTCATCAACTTGGAAAACAACTTTCTCAAGGACAACCCAGAAAACTACAAACAATCTAAAAATAATACTCAGCACTTCTTGGTATGTTCTCAGTATAAAAGAGACCTTCCAAATATTACCAAAAAAAGGCAAAGAAAAATATTTAAGTTCTAAGGTACTTCAAAGCTGACTTCCATTTATTAAGAATAAAAAAACTCCAAAAAATCCACAAAGCAGAAAAAAAAACTTACTTGTATGAGGTCTAAAATACCAAGCTCACTTTCTGAGGAATCCACACAGAAGACAAAATACAAGGTGGCATAGTGTCGGTAAATTAGTTTGTTATCAGATCCACCTATTAATCTAAAGAGGAAATAAAACAAGGAAAGCTTAGTTAGCATCTCAGGATAAGCTGGGCAAATCCTCACAGTTATTTCAATTAAAGGAGACCTATTGTTAACAGCTGGAGCTCTCCCAAGTCCATATGGATAAAAATGGCATCAACTTGTGCACCTTTTTATTAAAATCAGTGTAAACAGATCATAAAAAGACAGGTATTAAGTGTACTTCCATTCCACACAGGCAGGCAGGCACTGCACAGGGATTAATCTGCTTTACAGATTAACAGTGTATGCCTATGAATCCTTCCCTGACCTTCTCAGAGGAGCACCAAGAGAAAAAGAA
Organism: Falcunculus frontatus; assembly: GCA_013398115.1. NCBI lineage: Eukaryota > Metazoa > Chordata > Aves > Passeriformes > Falcunculus > Falcunculus frontatus. The sequence goes on from VZRV01004606.1 coordinate 205,463, forward strand.
AACTGTTATGAAGACTGGCATCTGGATTACAAAAAAACCTTTAAATTAACTTTATGATCCATTTAATAACCAAGAACATGTAACACTTGTGCTACAAAACGTTTGCTGTCTTGAGAAGAAGGACCACACTTCAAGCAATAGTTTATGATGCAATGTTACAGTCACACAAGCAATTAAATTTTTATGGACTCACTAATCATCATGGCACTGAAAAAGAAGAGGTCTAAGGAGGTACATTCCTCCACTCTTCTGCTATGGGCTTCCAAAAAAAGGTACATAAATCACAGGAGATCTACATCAGATCACTGACACTTGCTTTGAGCTGTAAAACGCCCGCTCATACAGAAATGAAAATATTTTTTAGGCTGAACCTACATGGCCATGACTATCATAATTCTTCCTTAATTCTGTATCAGAACTGAATCACCTGTTTGGTGTACCATAACTCACCCCCTGAGTTTCTGTCTTTATCACAGGGAGAGAATACACAGATTAAAAAAAAAAAAATTTAAAAAATCTTCTAGGTCACTTTTGCTTAAGCACTTTGTTCTGCATTAATGCTTGGCAGAGAGCAGGGATGGGCGTAGAGAAGGAGAACCCTTTGTTTCTGAAGAGCAAGAACTATGTTTACTTACCAGACAACACTATTACAAACAAACAGGAAAGTGGAAAGAAATGGCAATTAAAGTTTCTTCTTTTGTGGTTTATTTGCCCAGTTCTTTTAAATACTCTATACTTGAAGTACACATAGTTCTACACATAAACTTCTGAGGCGTTTGGGTAAACTGCAAAGTGATCCCTGTCCTCAAAAAAAAACCATACTGAAAAAAATGCTGAAACAGTAACCCTGGAATTGAGCAGTAGGAGGAAAGCCAGAATTGTGTTCTCTGTCTCAGTTTATTTTTGTTAAGTAGCTGTGATTTTTTTAAAAAGCTCCAAATGTCTTCTGTCTTTCACTTACAGAATTCAAGCCGGAATGTTTCCAACTTAACATCATCTCCAAGAATCTAATGATAGAATCACCAGTTGAGTAGTTGGAAAAGAATCATTTAATTTTAAAAAACAGTAATTAAAAAAATCAGGAATCATTTTGATCAAGAAAAAAGACATCCTAGCTGACATGGTACAGCTAAGAATTTAACTGACTCTGCACACAGAAAATCTAGGTGTTAGCAGATTAACTCTCAGAAACCAGAAATTCCCATAAATATAATATTTAACAGACTATGACAATCTCTATATCATAGGCTGGAGATCATGAGCTTACTCCATCAATTATGACCCCTTCTTTTAAAAGGTGGCTTTTTAACTATTTACTCTTGATGGCTAATACTCTGAAACAAAACGCATCTCCGTTTCAGAATTTCTTCAGCTAAAGGAAGGCGACTTCCAGAAACAATGAAGATGATGTAAAAAAGATTATTATGTGTCTGTCTTATAGAGACAGAATACATATGTCTCACTTTCCTCTCATCCTGCTTTTCCTTTATTAATAAAATGTCTTGGTTGAAAAGGTACTAGTTAGCACATAAAACCTAGGTTTTTTCTTCCTAAGACCAAATCCTGATAAAAAGGCTGAGGAATCCTACTATGAAAGGCTGTCTGCTCGAATTTTAGGAGTTCAAGCCAAAGCAACAGCTCCAAAATATTTTTGTTTCCTAAAGATTTAGCTCAGTTGGTCAGAGCACGGTGCTAAAAACGCCAAGATTGGGCTGTGGACTCCCGTATGAGCTGTGCACTTAAGAGACCTTGTGGGTCCCCTCAGAATATCCTCTGATTCTGTGATTAAATGGATATGGCAAATGCCAATGCCTCTTAAAATGAGACCAGCAATCTTTAGCTTGATTATAGCAAAACAACATCTGCCTTTTCCTTCACCATCTTTGTATCTGAAACAAACGTGGCACAAGATACGGCACTGTGGCCATTACAGCACTAGGAAAAAAAATAGTTTCATTGCCTACGACGTTTTGGTATATATATCTATGCTTCAGTTAGTAAACAATATGTACACTTGGTGCAAGATGATATCATTCCCTCTGTATCAACACATCTCAAGTGACATGGCATTTACATTACAACTGTGAAAAGTCATACTGCAATCAGCAGTAATAATACTTCAAAGTCAGTACTGGGCATTTATTTCAAACTTGATACTTACAGTCCTCCTTCTAGAAAATTGCAGACATTTTCATCACGTTTCGATACTAAATGGAAAGTTTCTCTGATAATTTGTTGCTGCGTATCTTCACTCTGTGAAAGAAAATACACTTTGCTAAAAATGACTGACAATGCACAGCACAGAGATAATAAAACACTAAGTGTATCAGCACTCTCAAACTATCTACTTCTGAAGCCCTAAATTAACAAGTTAACAAGACGTATATTGTTTGTGTCATTTCAGCACAAAAAGCCATTATTTATAAGTTGCAGAAGAAGGCATTACTGAAAAACGTGGAAAAGTGATTGCTTTAAAGAAACTTCTGTAAAAAATTATTCTAAAAGTAGGGGTTTTTTAAGTAAACCGGAAATGTTCTCAAGTAGCCTGAATTTTTTGTATCTCCATTGTAGCCTGAACAGCTACAGGCATGCTTTGAAACTAGTTTTATCCATAAACAAAAATTAAGACAAATCTCCAAAGCTTGAAAGGAGCAGGGAAGCTACAAATCCCACAATAAGCAACACTTCCAGAAATAGCTTAAAATACCAGGGCACCATGAGCAACAGGTTCTCCTAAGCTATGACCTTAACTCTTAGCAGATCAGAAACATCACTTCTGAGACTGAATTCTTCTGACTCTTTAGAAACTTGATTTTTAACTTTGAAATGATGGCCACAGGTCTATATTCTGAAAGACGAAATGATGACATATATATCTTCCTATTTAATTGCCATAAATTATCATTTTTCTACCTAAATGCAAAACATTATTAACTTCATTTTATGCAGTTTCCCTTCTCATATATATCAACTTAAAAATTTGGACTCATTTTCTAAGTTTTAGTATTACGAAAGAAAGAAATACCTCTTTCACAGATCTGATCAAATCAATCTCGCTAGAAAACTTTCCCTTGCAGAAAAAAGCTGAGATTTGCCTCCAGTACTGGTTCAATTGACACTAAAGAATGCGTAAGCTTCAAAAGGTCCATAAACAAATCTATGTTATTGAAACCACACATAAAAATACAATCTAGACGACTGCACTTGTTTCTGTGCACCACAGAGTTTCTTAGTCTCATTTGCTATTCACATTTTCAAAACTTCAAAGCGTTCTGTTTATACAAACATGTTACTCTACTTCAAGCATTGAGAATCTGTTTTAAGTCCAGTTATAAAATTAGTAGATCAGAATGGCTTTACAAGAAAAATCTGGTATCCTCTGGCCATTTGTTCCTTTCCTTTCCCCTCTCCCTCAGTCACACATAAGAATGACCTGTGTCAGTTACACGCCTTTAATTCAGAGCCTGACCGTGCAAACTGAAGTGTCACAGTCACCATTCCTGCTCTGAGGTGTACAAGTAAGACACACCTCTTTCAATGAACAGTGACTTCCGTAATAGCCAGAAATGCAAGAAAGGAGCCACAAATCCAAGTAAGTAACTGCCCTGCTGGAGAAAGGGTGATTTGTTTACGTAACTTTTAGAAATACCAACTGTTTTCTGGTATTTTAATACACAAGCAAACCTAAGCATATTTGCTAGGAAATGCAGTACGCTCAGAACACGACCTTAAAATCTCTTATCCTTGAACTAAATCACAAGTTTCCACTGCACTTTCTCGCCATTCAGATTGATTGCTTGTACTGCATCTTCAGAGCTGTTTTACTACCTGCCCTCTCCCATGTAAAAGAACGCCCTTTTCTAGTTCTAGACATTACATTTTCACGTCAACTGTAATTTTATAGGATACTTTTTTTCCAAAAAGTGAACCTTCTGCTTAAGAACAGATGTCCCCCGTTTTGACAGCTCTGCCATAGCACGGACACACGCAGCACTATGCCGGACAGCAGGGCTTATCCACAGAACAGCTCGGAGAGCCAAGCCTACCGCTGGACGAGACTCCTTCCCTCCCCCCTTCACCTTCGAAGCTACTGAAAGGCAAATCCCAGTAAAAACAACACCGAATTTCTTCGAAGCCTCATGTACACGGTCTGAGCACCGTCCCTTTCCCCACGGCGGTGCCCTGGGCCCAGCGCAGCCGGCAGGGCCGGGCCGGGCCGGGGGGCCTCGCGTACAGCCCCCG
>VZRV01004606.1:210320-221457 GCA_013398115.1 Falcunculus frontatus
CGGGGCGGGCCAATGAGCGGCGGGGGGCGGGCCCGGTGTGACGCGCCCCTCCCCGCAGTTGATGTGCTGCTGAAGGCCGTGGGTGACACTCCCATCATGAGGACCAAGAAGTGGGCGGTGGAGCGGACCCGGACCATCCAGGGCCTCGTGGACTTCATCAAGAAGTTCCTCAAGCTGATGGCCTCCGAACAGCTGGTACGGGCGGGCACCGGGCGGGAGCTGCGCGCGCAGGGCGCAGGATGTCAAACCCTCAAAGACAGTGTGGGAATCCAGGCTACAGCTTCCCGTAGGAAACTTGGAATAGGTGCGCCGAGAGAATTATTCCGAGTAGGCCCTAGGGTGTATTACTGAGTAGAGCTGTAGCAGCGCGGTCTGGATGTGCTCGGCGCTGGCCTTTGGGCTTTTTGCAGTGTCTGTATTTCTTGGTGTCCGATGCTGCCAGGCGGAGCTGTGGGCACGCTGGGCAGCGGTACATCCCAGGGAAACATTCCTAGGCACGGGAGGAGCTGGGTATAGAGACAGAGTATTTGAGAAACAGTCCTGAGTGTTTGGGATTAGCTTTCTCAATCTGAGTGTCTGTTTCCATCAGAACTTACGTCTAAAACAGTTTAGTTACTATCATAGGACTGATTTTGCTTTTAAAATGGGTAGCTGGGAGGGGTTTGTCCTTGGGCAGCAGATTGCCGGTATTATTTATGAGTTCTTTCCTGCGGAAGTGACTAGCCAAAGTAGCCTCGTGATAACACTGGAAGAGCTGGAAATACAGTTGCACTGATTCTGTTGTTCTGCTGTGAACCTTTAACATCCATGGAGTTCAAAGTTTTTATTTAAGATACACAGTTAAAGTTAGACTCATTAAAGTGGTCGACTAAAGTGTAGCTGAAATCATCCTGTTCTTGGTTTGGAGGATTTTATTTGAGTATATAGGCATAAATGCACTGGCCTTCTCATCCACCTGGAAATCATGAAGGTTTGCTTTTCTGTGGTTTAATATCTCAAAGAAGATCGATAGGTAGGATATTAACTAAGGACATTCTCAACAGTTTGATTCAGTGACTATCATCGCATTGTCTCAGGATTAAAAAAAAAGGAGCATGTAGCCTTCCAGTGTGGCTTAAGCCTAAGGCTATGCTTCAAGAACAAAGCCCTAGGAATTTTATATCTTTTATTTGGAAATAGCACAGGATAACCCAGTACCCACTACTACCTTGCATGGCAGATCCCAAGGCCCTCTTTGACATTGTGGAGTGGCTCCTATACGTGTAAATGCATTTGGAGCAGGAATTGAGAAGGATGACATGAACAAAGAACAAAATGTTTCTGATTTCTGTGATGGCCATTCTAATTGAGCAGATCTGGAATAGTGTCAGTGGTTTGGGTTGAAGTAAGAGCAAGAGCTAAACCAGTGAGTTCACTTTGTGCTGCTGTATGGGAGAATAACGGGTCAGCTTGCAGGAAAAGGAAGTCTTACTTTGGCACACGTACTTTGACTTGGTCTGGCTGGCCAGACAGAGGTGGCTCCTCGTGGTCATGTTGCCCCTCCATGCTGAAGTGAAGATAGTGACTGGTAGTATTCTGTTATGTGCTTAAAGATTATAACAGAGCTTTTGACTGTAGAATGACTCTTCTGTGCTCCCAATGAGATCTCTTGTGAGATCTCCATCTCTTCTTTCTCATTTTCTTGCAGTTCATATATGTAAACCAGTCTTTTGCTCCATCTCCAGACCAAGAAGTGGGAACCCTCTATGAGGTAACTTTCATCTTAAATATCCTTTGCAAATGTATTTTGGAGGATTTGTCAGTACACTGCTAGCACTTGAAATCTGTTACCATCCCTAGTAGTAATAGCTTGCATTTAGTTTAGCGTGCTTGATATTCATAGATCTGTATGAATATGATCCAGAGATGTGATTTCATGCAGTCTCTGGAAATGCATTCCTTCATGTACAGCATGTTGTCATGCCTCTCATTGTAATGGAGAGCTTTCTCATTACAATATTCCATTACACATTTTTCTGATGGGAAGGCTTTTGTTTGTTTTGCTTCATGTATGTGTTAGCCCATTAATAATTGTAACAGTTCCTTGTTTTTTGTTTTTCTTGCAGTGTTTTGGAAGTGATGGCAAGCTTGTACTGCATTATTGCAAAACTCAGGCATGGGGATGAATGACTGACAACACAGTTGTTCAGGTGTTCTCTTCAAAAATGGAGAAAGGACTAACTTAAGCTGTAAACACACAGAAAGAAAGATTTTTGCATTGCTGCCTATGAACATGTGATGCAGGTGAATAGCATAAGCAAAGAGCTGCCTAGGCTATCTGGTCACATGGCTTTTTCCTGATGTACATTTGGGGTGCAGAAAAAACACCTGCATCTGCCATCTGTAGAGTAGAGCCAGTGCTCTTGCTGCTGACTTCTTAATTACTGTATCTGAAGGGAAACTATTTCAGTTGTCTGGAGGACCGACTGGACAGCTCTGTCTATATGCTGTACTGAAGATAAGAGAACCTTTTTATTAAAAGTAATGTCTGTTGTACATGTAGCCTGGGATTCAGTTTACTTCTGACATGTTGTACATCTGTTGTATGCATCCTGTTCTTTGTGAAGCCTTCGTCTTGAATATGCATTATCTCATATCATTTCAAGACAGTACTTTTATTTTTTTCTTGTAATATATAGGAATTGACATATTGTCTAATTTCTCCACCCTTTGCCTTCATCATGTTGGTCATGTAAGTACTTCATTTTTAATGGCACAGCATCATGAGAGACCTCAAAATACTTCCTCCTGCAGAAATGTAGTGATTTGTTGAACACTTCAGCAGTTTTCAAGGTGTTTCTTCTGACACTATTTAATGACTTGCATGTTTAGTTGAATGATGGAACTAGCTGTTGCATCTGCAGTTCACAAAGAAATAGATATGAGGTGGTAGAAACTTGCTCTATATATTCTCTTTTTGACTGCTGTAATTTTCGTGTTACACCAGCTGTGTGGTCGACTGACAAAGTAGAATGCAATTTATATTCTTCACTAAGTCATAGCAATGAGGATTGACTTGGGTTTTTTTCCATTATGGAGAGGACTTGGTACCTTGATTAGGGTACTGACCTTTGCTTTTATTTATTGGAGAGTTTGGGTGTGAGGGGTGGGGATTTTTAGTGGGTTTATTTGAAATGTCTGCTGTACAGTCTTTTGTTTGTTTAAGCTGAACCAAATTAAACGTTAGTTGTTTGCTTGCAGAATGTTCTTATGCTGAATGACAGCTTTTGTCCCTGACGTAATCCAGTTCTTCATCACGTACAGACAAAACAGCCAGTTCTAGTTTAAAGCATGTTTAAAGCATGAACTGCTGTTCCATACAAACGTGGCTCTTATGTAGTCTCTGTGAGCTGTGTATCAGATCTTTTTCCACCTCAGAGGACTTCTGGAAGAGTAGTACTGAGCTTAACTTAACAGCTTGACTTAACAACTTATCAACAACGGCAGATGTTGCTGCAGTTTGCATGCGGTGTGCATGTATGCCCCAGTAACACAGGCACATGCCCCAAATGCTTGCTATGTGAGTACCTTGATGTATCCTGGCGCTTTTTAAATGGAAAACTTGGATTCACTGCGATAAACTAACAAGGCAGAATTGGTTGTAAACTTAAAACTTCAAATAATCCATATTTTTCCTGCTCAGAGCCCTGATCTCATGAATCTCCATCTATTTAAGAGAGCTATTGCAGAGGGAAGCACTCTTGATTCTGTCTTGTTGGGGAAATTGCCTGCTTAGTTACTGTGAGGCCAGCACAACCTCGACAGCCACTAGAGGGTACACAAGGACAAAGATATTTGCCTAGTTTTATCTAGGGCTTTTTTTCAATCTTTTTCGTAGTATGTCCACTTGCTGGCCTTACAAATATAAGTAGTTTGTTCTCCCGTGTGACAGTATGTTTACCTAAGATAAGCTACTAGTCTGGTTCTCTTTAAAGAATGTTCTATTGGTGCCTTTCACCTCACTTGATCTTAACAAATGAAACTACTGATAAACTGCAAATGTGCTCTTCAGAAGTGATGCAAGAAGGTTGATGTGTGTGTGTCTGTGTGTATTGGGGGGGGTTGTGTTTTGGTTTTAAAAAACAAAAATTGAGATCTTAAAGTGAGGAAGAACTGTAGGTCATTGTATCATACCAGCTAATTATAGAAGGTTGTCATCTATGCTGAATCTATAAATAATTTTTATCCTCTGAAGTTGAATAAAAAAATCATTTGCCTCTATTCCTCAAAATGTGATAATCCAATAATGCAAAACCCACAGTAATGGTCTGGATTTCTTTCTTTACCACATGCATTTTTGGACCCAGATAAATTACTCATGAAGCTTTGAATTATTAATTTATTTAAGATTCAGCTTGTTCCCTGAACAATACTTACTTAGTACTGTTTGCTTCAGCATTCTTCTGCTCTTAATTTTTCTCAATCCCAAGTGATTTTTTCTTGGTCCCAAGTTTACCAGTATACAGTGAGTACTTACCGGATCCAGCCCTTGCTTTCTGTTTCCTCAGTGCTCCTAAGTGGCTGCCTTTATTCTGTTACTTTTAGTGACTGCCAGTTCCATTTCTGCTAATTCCCCCATGTAACTTCTGTACCTTCTTTACAGAAAGAGTCCTCCTTTTTTCCACTTTTCCCTGTGGTTTTGTACCTTGCATCAGCATTGTACATTGCATTAGCTCTGGTAGCTCTTTAAGGACCATGGACTCTTTCTGTCTGGAGTTGAGGTGTGACTTGAAGTGGCAGAAAGTTTTCCTTGTTCATATTCTTAAGTAACAAACTAGACTGCAAACATGTCAAGTAGTTAATGTCTCAAGTGAACAAGTAAGTGATTCCCAGTACATTGCTTGTGGAATTTGCAAAAGATATGTTAAATCTCATATTTTAAAAAGGGACAGTTATAGCTTCAAAAATTATAGATGATCCTGAAATGCTTATCTCTTTAAAAAGAATATTTCCAGTAAATTAGAAACACCAGAAGTCCAAGTAGAACATGAGCTGTGTTCTCTGCATTTGATATGCATTGAGCAAAAGTGGTGACTGTTATCGTTTAAGTGACTTCAAATGCCAAAATGGGAGAAAAAGGATATGAAAGTAAGGACTGATGCTTGGACAGATCAGTGAGAGTTGTACAAAACAAAAAGTCTAGATTTACTCAGAGTATCATGTTCCACCAATATGCTACTATACTGATACACTATACTGAACTGAATTGTAATGTGATTTAATTCACTTGGTTTAATGTAATTGAATTAACAGAGAAGGTAAATTCAAAAAATTAAGTAAACTAATCTTTAAAGACTGAGAAATAAGAAGTATTGAAAAGGGAAGTTATGATATTGTTTTTATGAAAGACCTAGTACTTCACAACATCCTGATATTAAAAAATAATGCTATGCAAAACTCAGTTACCCTGTTTCAAGTTAACAATCACCAGATGTAAACCCTTTAAACTCTGAGGCACTATTTTTAGAGACTATGGTTTAGAGACTATGCCTAACTGTGAGGCACTATGGTTTAGAGACTAGCATTAATGACAGAACTGTAATTTGTAGCTTGAACTAATCTTAAATGCACATGGAAACCTGAAGGAGCTAAATGAAACTGAAGTTACTTCAAGAGTGAAATGATAAAATACACAGCCATGCCACCTGTGTGCATACTGAGCAAATGTCATTATTTCCCAGACTTTCAAATCTCAGAAAACTACTGCTAAGATTTTAACAGAAGATATGTCTGTTAATTATCCCCACAACTTGATCTTGAAAGTGCTGATACACAGTAAATTCACGGGGGGGCGGGGGAGGGGGTTGGAAATCCACACCTCCATTCTTCAAACCCTTCCAAATCCAAAGCAGCTTCTGTTTACCGATTGTTGCTGCTCATGCTTATTTTGCAGATCAAATTCTGCCTGTTTGCACGGTTCTTTGGGTTATGTTGTTCTTGACTACCCTGAAGTCTCAGTTACTCTTCCGGGATGTTGTACAAAGGTTATTCAAGGCATTATCATACTACAACATCTGCATCTTGGGGATGAGAAAAAAAAAGGGGGGGAGGGGGCAAAAATGCCTTTAACTCTGGGCTTTTCATGAGGATTGTGACTATTACAAGCTTGTATAAAATTCAATGTGCATTAGAAAACAAGAGGTGTTTCCAACCTTGTTTTGTGTTGGATCATCAAGAGAAGAAGAAGACTTGACAAGAAAACATGTAAAATGTGTTGCTTATTTTCAGAGACCATGCTTCAGCTAGTACCATATTTAATATGCTTCCAAGGCTAAACATCATTAAAAGCCACACTTTGCTCTTGCTTTAATAGCCATAACATTGTGAGATATCAGATGCATCTTTTAGTCAGAATTAGAGAGACTAAAGCTCATTTAGAGATTGTTTCATCCTGAAATAGGTGGCTAAGAAAGGTTCAATCACATTTTTGACTGAGACCAAAATAAGTACGTTAAAGGCTTAATGTTAAGCCTGTCACACTACATCTGTCTCACTAGACTTGGTAGTGCCAGAAAATTTTCTGGGACACTGTAGCTCAGTCATCTGTACAGTTAGTTGTTCGAACAGTTGCTGGCACAGATTTTGGCCTGTGCTCAGTTCAGGATCTGGCAAGGTACCATTTCTGGTGGGCACTTTGGATGTGATTAGCCTGCTACGGAGTTTAAAAGGTAAATAACATTGATGTAATCTGTTCTTTGCAAGCTGGTCTCTGTGCCAGGAATCAGTCCTTGGGATACTTGTTGCTAGGTACACAGGTGAAATTTCAGGTGAGATTTGATCCCTTGTACATGCAATAAGAATTAAACTTTGGGAAGAAAAACATGGTCCCTCTTCAAACTTTGGGAGCAATCTAGAAACTTTATTCTTAAACAGTTTTCCTGCATTCCCTCCATGTACTTGTCTCTAAATGGCTCTAAACTGATAGGCTCCAAATGCCTACCAATAGCCACATTGAGCAACATTTTTTTGTTAAGTATGCAGATTATAGATGGTGGTGAAGCACTAGCTATACATCTTGATTCGCTCATGCCTATCTTTATTAAAAGATGGTGAACATTACTTAGTAAAATTTTTAAAAACCAAACAAGTACAGGAGTCTCAGAGTCCTTGTTCTGTATCTTCCCGTTAAATAACTCCACATGCAAATTATTTATATATGTGTGTATATCAATTAGACAGACACAATGTAGAGTTAAAGTACAATTGCACTGAGGGCCTAACCTTAAAAAAAGGTTTGAGTTGACATGTTCCAATTGCAAAAATCGTTACATGATGTTAAAGCAGACAAAGATGTCTTTCCCTTGAACTCTGGTAACAGAACTAATAACCCTAGCAACTCAAGTTAAGAGCTCTTAATAGGAAATCTCGAAGAAAGAAGATAGAGCTCCAAGCAAAACTACACAGTAATATTGCTAATGCAGAGGCTAGCCAGCACTTCAGCTTTCTCATATAAATATCATAAATTGAAAAAAACCACAAACTTATTTTCAAGTGTCTTTCTTGCAGAGAGAAATGTCAATATTTTATATTTTATTTATGGTACATGCATGGTGTAATAACGTCCCACCAAAAGTAGATCAAACCGATTTCTTCCAAGAGTTCTTTCTGTGCTGTGTGGTTTAATGCCTCACAGCTCTTCACTGCGTGGTTTGGAGTTTGTTTTTACCTTCAGCAGAGCACGTGCCATTTATTAGTTGTTGGTGTTTTCCGTGCATGACATGATTTTGTATGCTGTGTGCTCATTTCAGTCATGTTTTACTGCACATTTTTAGTCTGAAGATGGTGTTTAGCTGCATGATGTTCGATACAGTTTGTTCTCAAGCTTTTTTTGAGAATTGCTGTGCATGCAGCAGTTTTTCGTGTAAGATCTCTTACATACTGAGTGATCGAGGTTATATGACTGAGGAACAGCTGCACTGATACATTGACTCCTGATAACATTGAGTCATATAGTCCCCAAACTTGCACTACAAATGCAGATCCAGTTTTTCTCTTTAGAGCCCTCTCTACAAACATCAGAAACTTAGGTGAACAGAGACTTAATAAAGAGGTGACTTTGTAAAAGGGGTGGAAGTCATTCTATCTGGAGGAGGCGGTGTAAGTACTCATTATGGTGCTGAAGTGCTGTTGCCTGGCCAGGCTAACAGACCGAAGAGACAGAGCGTAGTTGTTTGCCACAACAGGCTGGTCATTCAGACGACTTGGATCCCGCCTTCAACTAGCTCACAATTTTTATTACAAGATGTTACAAGACGTAAAATAAAGTCCAGTCACAAGCAACATTTGCAGGCCTAGTACATGGTGCAAAGTGTCTAATGCTGCAGTTCGTTAACTCCATCAATCTTAATTGAAGATTTTCCTCAATAAAGCATGAGAGAAACCTTGTGAGCTGCACCCCAGTGGGAGATGATGTGCCAGTAAGTGCTTGAGCACTTCAGCTGGTCAGTGTCTCTTGGAGTTAGATGTCATGTCAAATGATTGCTTGACCTGCTCACACCTGTCTTCTGGGTTATGGCAGAGTGCTTAGGCATTTGTGCATAAAGCAAAGTTTTTGTGGTTAAAGCCCTAACTCCTATTTTCCAAGACAAGGTTTTAATGGGCCACTTGAGAAATACATGTAATAGTTAATTTCTGTAGGAGTATAATTTCCAGCAATAAAAGTGCATAAAATCCTGTAGTCTCCTTTATAAGAATCACAATTGAGAACGTGAAAACAATTTCCATGCTATGTGGATTTCAATGTTCTCTTATTTTGAATTTTCAGTGGCAGTTAACTGCTGTATGAGCTCAGCTCCTTATGCCATTTCTGTCACTAGGGCATAAGCAAAAGCACTAGTTGGAGGGACATAAATATTGTTCTTAATGGTATTCAGGCAGTCAAGTAACCAACTGTAGAAGTTTTGAGGATCAAAAAGGATGTTGAACAATTCAAAATTAAAATCTGTAAAGACTTCTGAATAGGAGCAAATGAAAAGTATAACTATATAAACTGTAATAAACAGCAGCATTTGGAAACTGCAGTAAGTAGATCCAGGCTGATCCCTTACTTGTAATAGAGGGAGGTGTAAAATGTCCTTTTACTTTTACTAGCAGTATTTAATGGTCTCATCAACTCTGTGGCAAAGGAATCAAAGTACTGAGCTGTCAGTGATTAATGGCAGTGGCATAACTCCTTTTTTCCCCTGGATTTACATACAAGGGAAAATACCACCAAACACGGGTGTAGAAATAAGCAGAGAAATATAACTGCTGGAAATTAGTTTCTGTCAGGTCCTGTGAATATCAGAATAAGACAAAAAGTATTTGAAAACTTAAATCACTGTTCATTTCACAACCCAGTATTGTGATCCTTAAAATTTATTCTTGTGAGACATTTTATTCCTTTGGCCGGTGCTTCTAACAGCCACCAAAAGAATGTGAATTCTGCCTTTGAAATAAATGACAGGGTATTTCACACTAGTTGTAACTCCTTGTAACCTACAGCAGTTTTAATGGTGCTGTATGAGACTACTCTGACAAGTACTGAAAAAAGCTGCTACTTGCCCATACAATCTTTTGAGACCACCAACCAACAGCTAAAATAGACCAGAGGCAAATTTCATTGAGAAACAAGACATTCATTCTTAATTGTGACTTTGAACAAGTTACCAAGGGAGGTGATGTGTTTGTTCATTACCTCCATTTGTCTCAGGAAGACTGGACATGGCTGCTGAGATCAGTGCCAGGGTTGTGTTTCAGAGATTTGGGATAGTCTTAGGTTCTCTCAGACCTTAAAAATCTCCTTGAAATCACTGCAGTTTTTTCTCTCGCAAACGTGCACACAATACCAACAATTCTTTTAAAAATAGTGATAAGGCAGGGTCTGCTTTCTGTGTGTCAGGAGAGGTTCTGGAGTGATGGCTGAAAATGTACCTATTCAGTACATTGATTTGTTTTTCACTCCAGTGTGCTAGAACCCAGCCCCATTTAACACTGGGAAAGTATTCCTGTCTGCAGTGGAGCCAGAAATTCATTCAGCCCCTCGAGTTATATCTGCTGTATTAATGGCGCTTCTTTTTGTCATGCCTGTACTTTCACGTACAGGTCAGGGTGAGAGAAGAGAAAGCAGGAGTGCGAAAAAGCAGGAGTGCTGTCAGTTACACTGACAGTCCCTCAGTGGAACTGTCTGTAAGGGAAATCGCAAGCTGCCGCTCTTGGGAGCACCTTTGAGCCTCAGAGCTGCAGCAGCCCGCACCACCAGTCTGCTTACTTCCAGCTCCACAATCATAAGGCAGACCTAAAGAGCTGAACCTTTATTTCTTTTTTAGGAAGAAAAGGTGGATTTTCTTAAAACACAATTCTATGGTGTATAGTGAACTCTGTTGCCAGAATTCCTGACTAATAAATATTCTATCAACAGCTGAAGTGGAAAGGAGGAGGGCTGGCATGGCATCTGCTTGCTCTGCTGCCAGCATATAGGTTTGACAGACTGAGGAGTGCAAGGACGCTCTGTTGTCTTAGCACGGTCTCCTTTGTCCCATTCACTGTTTCTGGGTGTCATCCCGAGTGCAAATGGTTACGGCAGCCCTATGTGACTTATGTGACTGCAGAGTGCACTGGCTTTCAAGAAACAGCACTTTCAACGAGCGGGCTGTCTGTAGCCAATCTCCAGCAGCAATCTTCTGTGTGATTAACAGCCGCATGTCTTATTTTGCTTTTCAATAGCGCTTTTAGATTTATTTTTTCAAACCAACGTGTAAGTAACGGAGGCAGCGGCAGGCCGCGCTCCCTGGCAGAGGGAGAGAGATGCTTTCCGCCCGGCAGCGATAGCCACTTCTCCTCCTATTCTCCCGCCGGGGACACGGGAGCGCCGAACGCCCCCCGGCCCGAGCTCGCCCGCTCCGCCCGGGCTCCGGAGGGGCAGCAGCAGCGGGCGGTGCGAGGAGCCTCTGCAGCCGCCTCCGGCTGCCCCCGCCCGCCGGGGTCGGTGGCCGCGCTCACGGGGACGGGGACGGGCAGCTGGCCGCGGGCCCGCCCGCCGGGGCGGTGGTAGGCTCCCGCCGTGCCTCCCGGCGCATAAAGGCAGGCGGCGGGGGCCGGCCAGGGGCAGCGGCGGGGG
>VZRV01004606.1:231309-269290 GCA_013398115.1 Falcunculus frontatus
TTTTTTACAATTTGATTTTTCAGATCCTGTTTTAAATAGGAATAGAGAAATTCTTCATGCATGATGATTTTTAAAACTGATTGCACAGAGATTTGGCTTTTAAGAAGACTAATCATACTTAATTCAGCTAATGTCCAATTTCCAAAGTATTCTGTGTAGCTAATGAAGAAGAAAACTGAAATAAAACTGGATTTGTGCACAGATTTCAGAGTTTTCAGCATTTTTCTCATGGTAACTAAAATACTCATCACACTTTACCAAAATGCACATTCCTCATGAACATCTAAATCTTTTCAATCTAAATCAAGTAATACACTGCTAGAAAAGACTTCTAAAAGCTCAAAGTATTTCAAACATGCAAAGAATCCTGACTCAAATTAAGTTTGGGGGAATTCTGCCACTGAGCGTGCTGATGTTTAGTTTTATCTTCCAGATTTAGTCACAGGGAAAGAACCTTTTTGAAAAGAGTTAACTGTAATTAAACATATAAAAATCAGCAAAGCTGTCTGCATGGAGGCTATCCCATTCATTTAATGCAGTTAATAACATTTTCTCAAGTAGAGAACGTGAAGCAATTCTCCTAGTCTCGTAGGTGACTGCTGGTTAGTCAGACAGCAGTTTAAGTTTTAGCAGTATTGGTTTTAGATGACTCACATATTTCCCTCTGTATTGACAAGCCCAGAAGATATTTACTTTATGAGACCCCATTTCTAGGGAGACTATGTCAAATTTTCAGAAATTGTTTGAACAGCATAACTGTTTTAGAATGAACCAATGCCTTGTTGCGGGCATGTCACAGCATCAGAGATGAGCTGAGGCTGGCAGTCTGGCTGCCCTGCTCTTGCAGGGTCACCTACAGCCTATGTCCAGTTGGATTTTGAGTATCTACAAGGACTGAGGCACTACAGCCTCTCTGGGTAAACTCTTCCGGCGTTTTTTCATCCTCACAGTAAAAAAAGCTTATGTTTAGACAAAATGTCTTGCATTTTAGTTTCCACCCAGTGCCTCTCACTCTCCTCACCCTTCTCACAGAAAATTAGCAGTTTCATTTAGCTAACTTCAATTACGGCATGTTCACCAGGCTTTTGCTTACTAGGTAGATTAAAGAACAAACCTTGTAGCTTGTAGACCATATGTTCAGTCAGGCCAGGGGAAATGGAAGTCCAGAGAGACAGCCAAGAAGGCACAGTAACGATGACAGCAGCCAGCTGTACCAGGATCCATATATACAGAACCCCAGATAAGCAGAAGTGATAACAACAATTTACCCAAGTTGTCCCAAATACTGTTTAGCCATGGTAAATATGATACCATACATTGCACAGAATAATACAGGAATTTCAGTGTTTCAGATGAAGGTACCTACTAGGTATTTATGTCCTCCATACCTCAACATATGGGAGGTAGCATGCCCAATATAAAGGGTACAAATACAGGAAACCTCAAGAGAAATGTTTAATTGGGTCCAGAGTCCTTAGAATGCACACCACAGCCACCACCTTTACTACTTCTAAAGCATTAGCTATGCATCAAGTGCTCTGAATAGCACAAGCATAAAGCTACTACCTACTAAAACCAATATTTCATCAACAAATATCAAGTAATATAATGAGAAGTAGAATCACCTTTTCACTTACACAAATATGTTCATATAACTTGTGCCGGTTTAAAACACAGAAACCAGTAATAACAAAGCAGTATTTGCACACCACTACGGTTGAACAGCCAAGGTATTAAATCTTCTAGAATGCACCTGAGCTTTGGAAGAGTGTTAACTGGCCATCTGATGAGGTAGCAATATGCTGTAGGCTGACAATTAGCTTTCATCGGGCAATGAACAGATGTTTAGCATTTCATATGCTTTCATCTGAAAGGTGCTATTGAACAGTGTCACTGTAAATTGAAGAGAGTTTAACATTTACCTAGGTTACCGCTAAGATCCTCATGTGGTAAGAGATACTGCCTCAAATCATTCAGGCTGGTAACAGCAGGAGGAATTCAGCCTAGATATGCTTTGATGCATTAACCAAGACTTCAGTAAAGGAGCTGCGACAGAAAGGCATAGGGAGGCAAAGTAATGCCAGGAATGGAGTGAAGTGCAATAGTTATATAAATTTAGCAAATTCCAAGGGTATGGTGGTTTTGGTTTGGGGTGTTAATATTAAAAATTTAGCAAAAAAGAGAAACTGTTTCTCAAAGACATGTTTTACATGGGAAGGCTCTACAGCAAAGAGTCAGTGGGAAGGCATATGGCATATGCAAGGGAAAAGATGGCAATGGGGGCTCTCCAGGAATGGAAATGCTATCTCAGTTTATTTGGCTGTGGAGGCCAAGGGCTAGATACACTGAAACTATAGACATGTTCGAGGGGGGGTTCACTTATGTATAACCAGCAAGTGAGCAGCTCTTTCTCCATATGCTGAAGTCTGGGACCTCTAAAGTCTTTAACAGAAATTGTTGCTCCAAGAGGGCTCCTTGCTGCCTAAAGAATTTCTTAATGGTCGTGTGGATAACTCAGCATAGAGTTACTTTGTGTCTAACTCACTACGAAATCTTGGCAAAAACAAATCAGTTCCATTTGTTATTTAAACCTGGGTGACAGCTGGGTCTCTTGATGTTAGAACATTGTTCATCATTGTCCATTGTTGATGTATAGAGGAACACAGCAGAATCAAAATCCACACTATATATAACCCTTCTTTCATTACAGGTTGGTTTTTTTCCTTAAACCACAAAGATACAAGATGTGCTATTCACCAGCTAATCCCTGTAGTTATTTTTTCACACTCCTCTCATGACTGAGAGAAAGCTGTGCTGCAAGAATATAGCCTTCCCAAGGGTAAAAGAGGTGACCTGCCTACAGTGACTGTTTGCAGAGACAAACAGAACAAATCAAGCAGAAGCTCAGTGCTTTTCAACCATACTATATACTCTGCTCTTGCCAGTTTAGCTCATGAAAGATTTCGCTGTCCTTGAATGTCAGAGTCTTATGTTCTGTGAATGGAGAGTAATTCCATTCACTGTGTCTGGTAAAGGAAACAAAACCACCACGGACCAACTGTGCAGGTCTTCAAGACTAATTCTGACACTTGTAGCTCCTATGAAGCTTTATTCAATAATTTTTTTCTCAAACCTTTGAACCCTGTGGTGCTTAACACTACAGTGAATTTCATCAGGGATAAATTATCCCCAGAATAGGGACAGACAAACTCTTCTGACCTAATTGATCTTTTGTGCATGCCACACAAAAAACATTTGAGGGGTTTTTTAACAAGTAATGAAACATCTCATGCCTTTTCCAGATCTGTTTCCTCTTTGGTTTAACTCTCTAATTCACTAGAAACCTTTGGTACAGACAGATAAGTATATTATTTTCTTTTAAAACTTAACTTCTTGACATTTAAGGTGTACCTCCTTCCTGTCTCACTGCAGGTTGAGAAGAACACGTAATGTTAAAATCACCTCTATTTGCACTTCACTTCCCAGTGGGAAAAAATTCTTTCCAGAACCACAGAGATAAAGTGTTTATGCTGTTCACTGACTTCTGCTTTGGTTTATTTTTCATGCCTGTTCTACTCTTTCAGGCCCCTGTGCTTTCTCCCACCTTCAGTTTAGCTGAGTGGTTGACCTGTGGTCAGTGGTGATGAAAAACATTTTAAAACATGATGATTACGTGTGAATTAATGTATTTCTTAGGAGATGAAACATCATTAACCTGCTTCTTTAATTCATAATGATTAGAGGTACAGCATAAGAGGATTGTGTGGCACATGCTACCCTTATCTGGCCAGTTTCCCTGAGATTCATGAATCACATGAATCACAAAGCTACCATGAGAAAAACATATTCTCTGACCAGAAAGCAAAACTTCTGCTGCAAAAGGACAGCTACATTTTGTTCTCTGCTCCCACTCAGTATTCAGAATCAGATCCTCAGGATCTCTTGGTTTTCTTTTTTGTTTGTTTTTGTTTCTGTTTCGTCTGTTCGTTGAAATCACATTGTGAATGCAAAGCGTTTGATTTTCATTGTTAGTCACTGTCTTGGGAAGCTCTAAGAAGCAAAAAAAGCAACCTCCTTTTTTCTCCGCAGCTGAAAAAGATGCCACAGCAACACATCCCATGTTAACTACGAGCACTCTGATCAAATAAGACTGCTGGAAAATGCTTCTTCCCTTGTTTCAATCTGCAGGCAGGCATACAGCTTTGCCATTAAGAGAATTACAAGACTGCTGTGTGGGTGCTTGGAATCAGGTGCTTGGAACCTCCTGTTGATCACTCACTCAGTGGGCAGCCCTGAAGGTGCATGTCCTAAGCATAAGGACAGGCATTTCCGAGGGGCAGAAATAGTTCCAGACATTGAAGAACTATTCTGTAAATGCTGAGAATCTGTTGCTACTGCAAAGACCAAGTTCATTTGAGGTCTGGTTACATATGGTTATAGGCACATGGTCTGAACCTTTCACTGGATTATTGAAAAAACCTACTGGGAGGCACTCAGACCTGTGGCATGTATTTATTCCTCTATCATAGCTCCCATAGGTCTGAATGGGCCTGGGATTGCTGGTACAAGAATATTTACCAAGCATATTCATACGGAGAAAACAAGCACTTGAAAAAGTTTGCTTCATAGGAAATGTGCAAAATAGTCTTGTTTAAATTCAGACACTGGAGGAAACCTTATCATCTTCTTGGGCTAGATCTTTATCCAGTCGAGGTTGAAATGGCTGTGCTGTTGTCAACCGAATTAAAATGTTTTACACTGATTGAAACAGCTGTTACTGGGATTGAGTGTTTATTTCTGGTTACATGTATTACCTGAGACTTCAGACTATGTCCCTCCCTGAACATGGTTACTTATGAGTGAAGAGGTACTGCTTGAGAAAAGCTTTAACAGCCAGTGTTTCATGTCCACCAGGAGTATTCAGAATTAGAGTCTTCAGACAACAGGAAAGTATGAGAGGAAAAGCTTCTTCCTACGTCATTGCGTCAGTTAAAACAAATAGCACACGTCTCTGCTTTTGGACTTCAGTTTGTTGCTTCATTGCAATGTAGACAGAGATTAAGAAGGTACTTTAATTTGTTCTACCTATTTTGGGGTTCTGATATCTTGCAAAAATGAAAACCTTGTGTTAAGGTTTATAATCTGAATTCTGGCGCCCGCTCTGTTGGCACAAAGCACTTGAAAAAACAGCTTAAGTAATTTTAAGTTTAAGACTCCCAAGCTTGGAATTTTTGGTAACAGAGCGTTTAAAGCATTTTGCAAAGCACTGCAATATTCCAATTGTAAAATTTCTTAAACCAGGTAGGAAAAAACCTCAAGGTTCTCAATGAAATTCAATTGCATAAAGTACAAAAATGTAAATTATTGTTGCCTTTTTATATGCAATGTGATATCTCTGGCTCCATTCCTCTCTGACTCCTGGAAGGATGTAACAGGCATTAGAGTTTGAATTAGAGCGAATTAGACTGTCGTACACAAAATGAGCTAAATTTTGCCTAAGTACCCTGTAGAACCGCAACTGCTTCAGCATCTGAGCTCCTAAAAGTTTTTATTCCTACATTATCAGGTCTGTAGAAGGCGAGTAATATGAAGTTCTTTAATTAGAAGGGAATTGAGCACAGAGAAATTGGTAGCCTTCTGTCAGACAGGGCACATAGCTCTACAAAAATGCCGCAAACCCTGTGCTAGTTTTCAATTCATTTAGCTAATGTGTATTCCTGTTGCTGCCTAAAAAAATACCATCTTCCATAGAGAGTGAAAACTAAAGGACAGTAAATGCTCTTGTAAAGCAAATATGCCCTCTATGAAGACAGACTAAGGAAGGGAAGGGAAGGGAAGGTTGCGTGGAGACTTCAAAGTCTGAAGCCTACAGGGAAGGGCCTCCAGGGAAGCTGAAGAGGGACTCTTTATCAGGAACAGTAGTGATAGGGCAGGTTGTCCAGAGAAGCTGTGGGTGCCCCAACTCTGGCAGTGTTCAAGGCCAGGTCCGACAGGGATTTGAGCAACCTGATTTAGTGGAGGTGTCCCTGCCCACGGCATGGGGGTTGGAACAAGGTGATCTTTAAGATCCCTTCCAACCCAGGCCATTCTGTGATTCTGTGATGTATCATTGAGTTACCTTGCCCTTCTACTGAAAGAGTAAGTTGAAAATAAGACCAAGAAACATCAAATGCACCTTTACAGAGAAAGCCCACTTCCAAAAGAAATCATGTTAGATATTTTGTAGTAGTTTTTGACTCTGAAGTCACAACCTTAACATTCAATAAAAGCAACTTTCATAATCAAAAATTCCCAAACACTTGTGCAGGTCTTTTCCACAGAGCCGAAAATTATACAAAACAAACGGAAAATTCTTTCCATAGACTCATACTAAAATAAAGGTGGGGTTTTGGCAACCAGTTAGTTCTAAACAAAACAAGACCAAATATTGACTTGCCTTTGGAATTCCCTTATTTTCAACCACAGAACAGCTAGTTAAGCGGATCCCAAGCAGATGAGTGAGTCGTGGAGTCACTGTAACATTAAATGCTTACCAAAATTATAAGGCATTTCTCTGAAACAGGTGTTGCTCTCTATCTGTAAGGGATATCTCACCGTCACTTGAAAACAACGAAGCAATTGCAAATAACCGCATTTTCACAGTGCCACTAGCTTGTATTTACAATCTCTGTTGAAAGCCAGCTATACCATAAACCAGAGAGATTCCAAAGCTCAGGCTTTGCCATGGACTGTAGCTTCACTGGGATTAGCTGTGTGAAGACATTTGTACAGTTCAGTGAGGAGCAATCAGGACCAAGATTCACCAGTGGTTTGGAATGGACAGGTCAAACAGTTGCTACCTTCAGCATCTGTCTGAACATACATGTTTCAAAGGCTGGAGCCTATTCATAGGTTAAAGGTGCTTCTGAGCTACCACAGTTTGCAGCTTTGCATATTTACACTGAAATTAGCACCAGATTTGTTACATGGAGAGCAGTAAATCACCGGAGTTCATGAAGAGCTATGCATACGTTCAGCTGTTCTTGGTGCAAGGTGGAAAGTGTGCCAGTAAGGTCACGCTCAAAAAACAGTGAAGCAGCAACCACTTAAACTGTAAATCTCCTTCGGATTTAGGATGGGAAGAAAGGAACACTTTGGTGTTGTACCAGGTATACTCACCAACACAACAATTTGGAACTACTAGTGGTTCCTTTAATCCTCTACACAGATGTCCTGACCTTGTTGTTAAATAAACACAGTGGCTTGAGAGCAGCTACATGAAAAGTGGCAGCACATTAAGTTAGCATACAGGTATTCCTACATACTCTGCCACACGCTGGGTTCATGTAACCAGAGTTACATGTTTAAATAAAGAGAATTTGAATTGCCCTGGATGATGGACCATGCAGAAAAGAAGGAAGATGATGACCTTGGATCAAGCAGTTGTACTGGCAGTAATTATGAGGTCCTAAGACCAGAGTTCCCTACACAAATCAGATCTCAAAAGAATATTTTATGGAAGTCTTCAATCAACTCACAGTCTTTGCTTCCTAGGAGCACATAGGACTTCCACATACAAGATTCCCTTGAGGACTCTGCTGAAACCGTACCCTTAGAAGAGATCTGGAATTATTGACTGGTGAAAGGGCAATGACTTAGCAGTTAAAAGCTGTGCTGATTTCTCAGTGTTATTACTACTCATGTTATTGTGATGCAAATAGCCTATACCAAACATTAAGAGTGCTGAGAAGAGATTTATTTTTGATTAATAAGTACATGAAGTTCCTGTTAGGGGTCAAAGTATGTGGCCTTGCCTGCTGGGGTAGGGACACCATGGGTTACAGAAGCCAGTATTGCCACCTCACTTGAATGAATCATGGGTATATCTCGACTAATTCTCTTTTGCTGATTGATACAGATCTGTTGCATCACAGCCAGTGGAGCATGGTTCTGGGGTACACACTGGGCTCTTAAATGCTTTTGGGTTGCTGCAGCTTTGTTGGCATTTCTCCTAGATAACAGAGTCTGTACTAGCTACCTGTAGGTTGGCACAGGATCTCACAAGCCAACTGATTTCTCAGGTAACTTCTCGTGTTACCACTGGCTCTTCCAGATATGTCAGTAGTTTCCACGGACTCATCCTCTGGCATCACATTTCCAGATGAGGCACACGGAAGGTAATTGACTTACAGACAATCATGATGGGGGGGGTGGTATCTTTGTGATAGGTCTTGTAACTCATTTTTATAATTCATAAATTAATAGGAATAATGTTCCAGAGACCCATACAAAAGAAAACATTAATTTGTACCACAGGAGTCATTAGACCAGCTAGCACGATTACGAAAGATGGACAAGTTTCAGGCAGATACAACCTCTTCCTGCATGGAGATAATGAGCACGTAGGATTAAATCTCACAAGAAATTTATGCCTAAGAGGGCAACCCACTGGTTTACAGGAAATTTCTTAAGGGAGGTGGGATTCTTTTATAGAAAGGCAATATCATCCTGAAGGAAAAAAAATAAAATGGGATTTACAGAAAATTTGCAAAGTAAGACAATGTCAAAGTTCAGAATAGCTTTTCATACAAGTGCTTTTATAATAAACTTTGAGTTTTACTATCGATCCCCACAGAAGTAGAACTGGATGCAATGGTGTTGATCTCTCTCTATCCTAGTGATGTAATGGCAAGTTTTTGAGGTTGTACATTTGGAAAGGGCAGCACCAATTCAGCAATGTTCTTTATATCTCTTAGATCCCCTTCAGCAGAGACAGCCGTGATTTAAAAATTCCTGTGAACTCTCCTGAGTCAAACAGGAGACAGACTGTTCTTCCAAGAGGTGCCTAGCACCAGAAGTGTGTGGGCTATCTGGGATCTGAGACTCCGGGACAGTTTTTGTTATGTTCTGGCTCCAAACCACTTGTTTTCTTTACTTTCCAATTACTTTTCATTGCAGGGCACAATGTTAGTTCATCTCACAGGAATTTGTTTACTGTTTTCCACTATTTCAAGCCTGTTTCCTGGTTAGTTTTCAACTTGGAAATTACCTTTTTCCACATAGACACATTTTTTTCCCCCTACAGTTCTGATTAGATACTATTTTTTCCACTTTTTGTGTTACTCACATAAGTTGCATTATTAGTCACTGTAGAATACCAGTTGGCCTGCAGCTGTATTTTTTGTTATGGTTGGAGGTCTTCTCCAATTAAGGGGGTGTCTTCTTTGCTGGATGCTGACCAGTAAAAACTCACTGGAGTAAAAGCAGGGAAAATAAGCCAGGCATTTAAAATGCACTCTTGATGTGGTTTGTAACTTATTTTTCACTGTCTTGGTCTGTGGGAATATGCTGTCAGCTCAAAATCTAGTTTTATTCCCTCCTTTCCCCACCCTCCCCCCTTCCCATCTTGTTTTTACTCCTTTTTCTTTCTGATTTTCTTTGCTATTTTCTTTCCCCTCTCACCTTACACCCTCTCCTGCATAAACAATATTTTGTAAACATCATGGGCTGCAGCCAGGAGAGGGAATTTGATTTTGTGGTGAAGCTCTAACAAAGCAAGAGCGGGATGTTTAAATGGATTGGCAGAGCAGCACATTCAGTATGGAAGACGTAGAGGTTTTTCATCCACTGTTCTACCATACTGTTTCCAAACATCTTCAAATTATATCTCTTTACAGGGCTTAAAGCTGCCAAATAAATGTATCAAGTTGACAGGATTCTCTGTCTCGCCTCTCTCTCCTAGTCAGTGGTGCTTATACCAAGGCTAACATGGAGGCACAATAGAGGACTCTGTTTCCTTAGTGACCTCATACTTGCTAGCATTAAGTCAAATTCCTTCCTTTAAGTCAAATAGATGAGATATTGAGGTTACAATTAGGGCACTAAAGGAGGAGGACATGGAGGCAACAAAGGAATTGTCATTTCAGAGTGAAAAGTCACCACAATATGCAATACCTTTTCTTGGGAGTCCTTTTAATGCCTAAGTCTAAAATCTCAGGGGTCTTACATTGCTAATGGAAGCAAGAAGAAGGAATTCAAGAGCCAAACCTGCTGTCTGTGCAAACGAAATGCTCAGCACCTTCCGGGGGAGGCCTCACAGACACGCTGTACCGTGTTGATGATGTATCATCACACTACTGTGAGCATGATAGAGTAGAGAAGTGGAACCAGGCCCTGCATTGTGAGAACAGCTCAAGGGTAAGTGTAACATAAATCCTAGCAGCCAACAGGAAAAGCTCTGCTGGAATATTGCACAGTAGCAGCTGGAAGACATTACATTACAATTACAATTACAATTGGCTCCTACTCTAAGACTGGTTTGTTTAAGATCTGTGCACTTTCCTACTTTAGTAGTAAAATATTTTAAATCATAATACAGTTTAAAATAGAGAATATATATAGAGTCACACTATAATACACTATCTCCACTCCCACTGGGGAAGGCAGAAATTTTAAAAATGTGTCATAACATGCACACACTTCAGATTCATTTAACATTTTCCCTGGCTCTACTAATTTTCTACTCTCTAAATATGATTTACTTTCTAAATATATAAACTCAGCTAAACTGAATATATACAGAAAAACAAATTGGGAGGGTTCTGAGGGGTATGTTTTCGTGTTCTAAGAATGTAAATCATATAAGGCATCCCAAATGGATGATCAAGATTTCTTTGGCAAAAGAAGTGGTTTTTACCATAAAAATAATTACGGTGAGAGATATGCCAGTTAAGGATGGGTGGTTATATGCAACCAACTGTATCTATGTTTATATAAACCAACCAGCTCCCAAGAACTGTATCTGAATCTGTGTGTACAGATTGTATTTGTGAGATGGGAATTACTTACTAAAAAACTAAATTTAATAACAATTCATGCCTGTCTGCCTTCAAAGGATGCATACAACTGTGGCCAGAGCTTGAGCAGGTGTCCTGTGTCACGTCTGCTGGAACAGAGTTAGAAGTGTCCTGGACTACGTAACCTGCATTGCTAAGAGCAGAGTGCCTGGGGATTTAACTCATGTTGTATGTCAGACTCTGCACCTCATACAGTCATATTCCAAAGGGATAGCCAAGACAGAGCAGGGAATGAAAACTATGATGTTCTGGAAGAAGACTCATTGTATTCTCATGTCATGGTAGGCGCAGAGGAAGTCGATGGTGTAAAGCTAATTCAAGGCAGTAGGCACCTCAAAAGGGAAACTACTCCTTTCCTCAGTGGAAAAAGAGCTGGAGAGCTGGTTTTGTACTTTTTTCTTGGATTCAGCTGCAAGTGTCCAGTTCTCAGTGGCACTCATCAGATTGCTTGCTGTTCTTTAAATTTGCACACTGCAGTTGAGGTGACATGTTTAACTTAAATCCACCCATGAGTGTTTTCTCCTTCTGCAGCTTTAATGTCTGGTTTCTTGGCACATCTCTTATTCCTTCAGATGTACCCTCTTGCGTGCAGAACATTTAAGCTATGCTTTGATAAATGTCTGGGGGTTTATATTTTGTACCTCAAGGTATTTATTTGGTTTACACTGACTTTCATTTTCTTGGACCGCCATTAATTTAAAGTTCTGTATCTTTGCTTAAACATGAAATGTATTAGTCAGTGATATGATAGCTTGAGTTCTACTTTATTACACTTAGGTGGAGTTGGCAAAATCACATGGTTATATTGATCTGAGCTGAAGTTGGGGTTCAGTTTTGACCTTCGACATACTCACACAGAGTTCCTGCTGATTACAATGAAAATTAGGCATATGCAGCCAAGGCTCAGCATTTGGCCTTTGGTCAGAATGTGTATAAGGTTTTGCTTTTCTCTAGAAATAGAGGTTATGTCAAAAACATTGCCTATTTGAAACTTGTTTACTTTTGCTTGTCTAAAGTGAGTTGTCTGTTCCCATCGTCTGACCCCGCATGAAAGTTGCAGAGCTGACTTCTAACTTTGCCAACTGTAGTTCTCTCAGATTGCCAGTACTTTTGCATCAATGATGAGGACAGGTCACATCATCTTGTTGACACAAAGATAGGCCTTTGCAATGCAGCCCAGGGATGACACAGGTGACACTGTCTGTCTGTTTCACAAACAGAAGCGTAACGTCAGTTCTTATTGGAAATTCTCCCTGGTCAGGCACCTAATGAAAAACAGGGGTTTAGCTGTTTAGATGGTACTTAGTTATGTTTATACAGGAACTGTTAAACTAATTTAGCAATAACATATTTAAAACTACCACTTTGCACAATGGAACCAAAAAGCTGAAAACAGCTAAAACTAAGGTTAGTTTGAATGGCCTCAACAGAGCTGGCCAAATTTTTTTAGCACTTATTTTAGTGTCATTCCAACAGAGTGCAGAGAAAGTTGAAGGTGAGACAGAGTTTTCTCATTCTGGTTCCCGTCAAAGGCACAGCAAGGAATTTCCCGTACTGGGAGCTTACATTATCCAAAGACAAAACCAGAAAAAGTTTTAGGGGAAAAGAAGAATTGCTACACAGTTGCTGAGATAAAAAAACTCAGACAAAGAAAGAATGATTTGCTCAAAGTTACCAGAGGTTGTGCTGTTCTGAGTACCTTCACTCGCTGTTCCTGGACAAAGCACCAGAGTATTTTTCCACTCAAGTTTTGCTCCTTGGAGCAACATTTAACAGTGTGCATTTAACATAAAAACAAATCAAAGTGGTTCACATCAGCTTGTGGTTTATGTCTACCCTTTGTGTGTTTACATCTCCCATAATGCAGGTGAAAACAGCTGTCCAGAGTGGTAACCGAAAACAACTTTTTAAGTAGTTCTAGAATGAGAACTGGGACAGACATGAGGAAGAAAGGAATCATATTTACTAGCAAAAAGAGACTATGAGGATTTGGATGAAGTTCTGAGACGTCCTTACTCTCCTGACCACAGTTACTACCGGGCTGAAAGCACCACAGAATAGGGATATGTAAAATACTCTACTGCTTGTGACACAGTGCATGTTGTGTCTGATAAAAAGGTATGCACTTCTGAAGACATTTTGTGCTATTTACTATGAATTTTTAAGGTTCTTTTACTGAATTTAGCAGTTTGCTTCTGATGTTAGAATAGTCCTTTCCTGTAGCAACCTCAAAGTCAAGTTTTGGAATCACCTGAATTCCAAAAAAACATGGAGAAAATTGAATTTGAAAGAATGTTGATGCTGATATGTATAAGTATTTATATTTATATTATTATTTATTTATATTTATAAGTGTTTAGATATGTACGTACAAGACTTAGGTGCATATGAAGTAGAAAGCAAGGATTGTAAGGCATTATCATTTAAGGAGGTAGGGCTCAAAGAGGCTTCCTTCTCCATAGGGGGGGAAATTTTCTTTCTGAATTCTTAAGAAGTTTTGTGGGATTGATTTCTTTTTTTGGTCTTGGCATACTACTTGTGCAGGCCCTACCAGAGTGATGGCTGCATACCTTCAGGCGAAGTTCTCACTGTCATTTGGTAGGATCCTTTCCCTGATTTTCCTCCGGAGGCATTTAAAACAGTTCTCCTTTATAAGATTAGTTGCTTTAAGTTTGTGTAAGAAAGAGCTTAAAAGTGGAAGACAAAATTGCTGCCGAAGTCTTCTACTCAAAGATTTCTTCACCCATGGTGCTTCCAAAATCTTGTGCATAAGAAGTCTGAAAATGGTAACTGATTTTTTTTTTTGCAAGAACTGAGACAATAATTGGAGGAAGGTAAGCTTTAATGTCATGATAAAAGCCTGTGGAACCATATAAAATAGCAGTTACTACTGAAAGCTTGAGAGTTAGGTTGTGAAGAGATCCATAGGCATCTCTGTTGAGAGGCTGATGACACCAGCAGCTTTACCAAACAAATGTGAGGAAACACCTCCCTATTTAGGACAGATTCTGGGAACAGAATGATGTAAGGCCTTTTTGCCAGACTGTCAGAGTCATATTCCCTCTAAGGGTTTAAAAGTTTAAAAGAATGTGAAAGGCGAGAAGATCTGTTCTGTGTCAAGTAATGGAGGAGAACCTGAATAGGTGAAAATTCTTGAGAAAAAGGTGGGTCTCTTTCAGAATTTATACACTGAGGAGTGTGGCAAAACTACTGGGCAGCCAGAGAACAAACTCTCATACAACTTTTTGTCAAAATGCTGGATTGGACATGTACATTTATGAGTAGTTTACTATTCTCTTTTTGTTGCTTCCCTCATCTTTTTACTGTCTTTCTCTCTTTTGAAAGACAATCATCTTGATATTTCTATCAATTCAATTATTTCACATTTGTTTGACATGTCAGAATTTTTGGAAACATTAAATTAGATAAATGGTCTCATACCAGAGAGACAATTCAAACACTAGTGTAGCCATAGATCCTTTATTCCTGGTATATTATTATATGGTAGACTATTAGGGCTGAGTCTGCCTCACTTGCTGTATGAGCATACAAAAAAGTCTACCTCTGAAACGGAAACACTTCCAAGTATTTTGGCCCATGTAAATGCCAGGTTATTTCCATGTATTTGAAAGACAAAGTCCAGCCTGTTTGTCCTGCAATACTCAGGTAAGTGTTTTCATAGATTCATAGAATAATCAAGATTGGGAGGAACCTTTAAGGTCATCAAGTCCAACCACCAACACAGCACTGCCCTAAACCCCTAAACCACATCACCCAGTACCAGATCCAGACATTTTCTGAACAACTCCAGGGATGGTGACGCCACCACTTCCCTGGGCAGCCTATTGCAGTGTCTGACCACTCTAACACTGACCATTCTTCTCCTATATCTAATCTGAATCTCCCCTGTCTCAGCTTAAGGCCATTTCCTCTTGTTCTCTCATTGCAGGCACAGTAGCAGAAACTGTCCCCCTACTCACCACAACCTCCTTTCAGGGAGCTGCAGACAGTGACGAGATCCCCCTTGATCCTTCTCAAGGCTCCCCATTTAAAAGGAGAAATTTTAACATGAAAGCTTAAAATATTAGAAAAAGCAGAGGTGGCAGCTGTGTCATGGAAACTTTGCACCATTTCTTTTAGTAGACAATTATGTGTAAATACTGCTCAAAAATGTGGAGTAACATTTTGTTAGAAGATGTAAAACCTAAAAGATCTGCCTATTTTCTCTGGTTTTTTTCTGATTTTTATTCCTCATATAGAAAACAAGGTCTCATTACTTAACAAGATCCATCTCTTCAACTTTTCTTTTTTCCTACCATAGAATTTGTAAATATAGGAACATCCAGCATTTTAAACTTTGTTCTTCTTTCATTGAAATGTTGTGGGAAGAAACAAAACACCTAACAGAAACTAATAACCTCTTTATTAGATGGCATGCAGATGAGGATGGTAGAAATATCTACCCTGAGTTCAGGGGTCAGAGTTGGACTCTGTAGCAATATGCACAAGGAAAGCACTGGGAAAAAAAAAAAAATTTCTTTCTTGCCTGGCTTTCTGAAACTCAGTAATCTTTCAACAAAAGATCCTTTAGATTTGCAGTTATTTGGGACTGAGGAAGAGGTGTTCGATTTCACTGTCGGCTCCTTCCAGCCAAAGCTATAATTCAGCAGCTTCCACCAGCATGCAGAAAAAGAGTTGTCAATCAGCAGTTAAATACTGACATGAATGGTGCCTTTGTCAATATTCCTGTTCTGCCTTTGAAAGCACACAAGCCAAAACAAAAAATCTTTTGACAATGTGCAAAAACCAAAACTGAAACGCTTCAACAACCTTCGGCAGCTAGAAAGCTGCCCATATAAAGTCTTAAGAATTGAATGGTCTTTGTCAGATGGAGGAAAGCTTGTGCCTGAGATTAGACCATCAGGTAGTTCAGCAGTGCAGCTGTGTGTGTCTTAGAAAAGCTTTTTTTTAGATGTGTCAGTGTGTTGGTTGCATTTTTATTCACAGTCACGAAGCATTTGCAGTCATCATTGTATCCATCTTGAGTGAGTTTCCCTTTTAAAGGCATCAGCAAGACATTGAGTTTCCAGATCTTCAGTCAGATTTGATACATTCTAAGTTCTGCCAAATAAATCCCCAAGCTGGGTGATTTTCTTACCTGGAAGAATAAGGATTTGAGTTTGTTTTCTTTCCTTTCTAAATTCTGAATGTTCTTGGTGTCACAGACTCAGCCTGACTCTTTGGTAGCACCAGCAGAAAGCATTAGGTAAGTCAGGCTTAGATAAAGTATTTTTTTGTGTAATGTCCTAATTCAACTAAGTTATGTAAGCCTAGCTCCGACTTTAAATACAAGGGTGATTTGAACTATTCAAGTGAAATGCTGGCCAGCTTCTGAGATGTTTTGCTTGTTCTCCATGAGTGGCTGCACTGAAGCTGTTAGTAAAGCCTTTCTGAGTGTGAAGTGCAGAGAGTGGGGACGAAGGCAAGGAAAGAGAGGAAGTTTTTTTAAGAGACAGTAGGAAAACAAGAACTTCACACACACAAATAATATACTTTTCATAAACGTAAGTTTATAATCATCTGTACTGGACAGTGTCAAGGACAGGTATTGCAGAAAATATTGCAGGCAGTGACTAACTAAAGAGCATTGGGACAGAAGTGGAACAGTTATCTTAAGTTGCACAATCACACTTGCAAAACTGAATATTCAGACTTGTTTAGATTAAAGGGCACATAGGCCAAAGCTGCCAATTTATCTACTGCTTTTATTCTCAATTGTCTTGGATTTTAACTTTCACCAGTGATGGCAAGAAAATTATTAATACCTATGCAAAGCTAGCAGACTCAAAAGCAGCACCACTGCTCAGTCTGCTCAGAAGTTGCCGGGAGTCCAAATTCTCTCAACAAAATTAAACGCGAGACTTTGTGTCCTAGGTCTTTGTGGGGAAGTTGTTTCCGTTTGGGGAGTTTTTTACGGGATAAACTGCTTCGTGCTCATATACAACAATTTGGAGTCAGTTTTCTTCAGTCATGTAGCTTTTTTTGTATACCAGTTAAAATCCTTTGGAAGGGGATGTCTATTGTAGAATTGTTATGTTTTCAGCAGTTACCTTTAATTAGATCAACAGCTTCCTCTGGATAGTCACTGCTCAGATTTACAGCTGAATTAACCTGCATCTTTTATCTGTAGGTCATCCAAGATCACTTCAGCTGACTGTAACCTTCCACTTAGACTTTAAAATTAACTAGTCCTGGTAGAATTCCAGTTTGTGTACACTCAACATAATTTTTACTAGAGCAGCCCAGTTGCCTACCATCTACATGCACTTGGTAGGAAGGTCTTCAATTCTATGA
Organism: Falcunculus frontatus; assembly: GCA_013398115.1. NCBI lineage: Eukaryota > Metazoa > Chordata > Aves > Passeriformes > Falcunculus > Falcunculus frontatus. The sequence goes on from VZRV01004606.1 coordinate 248,499, forward strand.
TCACTGGAAAAAGAAAGAAATTCCCTGACATGCCACACCAGCAGCACTGGAAATGATGGACAGAAACTCTAGGGTCTTTGAAAAACGGGAAATGGGGAACACATCTAAGTAACTGATGGTGCCAAGGAGAGATCTCTTTTCCAAACAGAGATTCTTCCAGATACTTCCAAGTAGATTCTTTTAGAGCATAACAATCTTCTGGAAACCTAAGACACATATGTGAATCTTTAGGTGAAGAACTAGCCTGCAGCTTCTGCTGAGGAGAATACTGCTAGCTAGAATGCAGGCTGGCATAAACCCTCTTAAAATTACGAGGTATAACACATGGTCTTAATTTAAAGCAGATCAATGCAGGTTTGCTTAAACAGGAAGAGACAGATGTAAACTCTGAGGTAGAAATAATTTCCAAATGCTGCCTGAGTTGAGAATATATGCATGTAGATAGATGGAGAGATACATACAGGAACATTTAGCATCCAAAGGGAAGCCTAAATTGTAGGGCTTTGGATCACATTCTGTAGAGCTGTGTTGGATGAATCTGTTGTTTCTCATGGCACCAGGGATATTTCCAGTCTGCCCTTTCTAATGTAGTAAAACTGGAGGCTTGGAATGAAGAGAAGAAAATAGCTGAATGAATCCTGTTATTTATCCTGGTGTAATATTCTTATGGTGGTAATTAAAAACCTACACTCAAAGTTCGAATTTGCAGTCAGTGGTTATGGCAAAATAAATTTTTTTCTAGATTTTTATCTAGGATGTGTAGTTATTTTGTCCACTGAAGTAGTGAAGTAACAGTGACTTAAGTCATCTGAGTTTTAATCCTGCCTCTGGCTGGAAGCCCAGTGTTTCCCTCCCACGCTTTGCAGTAGCAGAAGAAAAAAGCATTAGAAAGAAATTACACTTCTGTTTTGGACCAGAGTCCATTTCTTCTCTTTGGCTTTGGTTTCTGGGGGTTTTTTCCCAATTTTCAGTGTATTTATGAATTAGTCAGCACCTACCAAAGGTGATACTGCAGCTGAAATGGTAATCAATTATATATCAGAAAATCATTGGGCTATGCATGCATTGACAAGTAGGATAACACAGTAGGAGTGGACCTGTAAAGTAAAACAATTCATGGGTATTTCACAATACATTCATTTCAGTAGGTTTTACTTTAGATTGATCCTGCTCTCATTCTGTTGCTCGTTAATGGCTGAAGCACTCCAGGGGCGCATCTTCTGGGCTGGAGTTACCTGCAGGTAATCCAGAAAATACGCTTTGAGACCTCTCTGCAGCATGGTAAGTGGGAAAAATGGGGAGGTTTGCGTCAAAGTTGTGCTTCTGTTCTCACCTAAAATGCAGTGTAGAAGGAGGGTTTATCACTCTGTCCTGAAGATAAGTCATTGGTTTTCCATAATGCACTAAATTCAGTCTGCATATGGTCTTTCAAGTTCCTCCTTTGTTAAAAGTGTTCCTACTGAATTATAGGTAAGCTTGCTTGCAAAAGGATTCTTTCTGAGCTGAAGTAAAACATATCTGGTGTATAGCATTGTTTACACTCTTCTGAGGCTTTCCAGAGAACAGCTGTTTCTTATTTTCGAAGTGTAGTGAAAAGGAGACAAATCTGGCAGAAAAACTCAGAGGGGTGGTAATGGCCTAGAATTCGTGCTCCCTTCTTCAAGCAAGATGCTTGACTCAAAGAACTGGAAAGTGGAGCTGGACAAGCTCCCTGAAGCAATACAAATGCCAAAGTGATTGGAATTTTTGAAGAACTGACCAATACATTTTTATCTGGAGAGGAAATTAATGAGCTGTAAGCCTTGCCACTGAAGGTTTATACCCCTCAAGTTACATACTTTCATTTTCGATGTGCCCAAATGATCAAGATCACTTTATTTTTCACAAGGCAATAACTTCAGAGATCAGAGGACAGACAATAAGACATTGATTTGAAGTCATTAAAGCAATTAATAAGTATGCTTATTTGACAATAATGCTTCCTGGAATAAGTCTGAAACCACTGTTAGCCCCAATATCAGAGCTGCTGAGAGCACTTTCCAAAGGGTAGCCAGAGGTGGCCCTGACAGCTGCACTGAACTGTCATGCTGCACATTCCATGGTTTAAACAGTAATTTATTTTGCAATCCCTGCATCATCAATTCTGAGATGTTTGTCCATAATGTTTAATGTTTAAAGAGGTCAATATTTAAAGAGACCTGTTTTCAGCAAATAAAATCTCTATGTTGCTTTAAAGTTAATATGTCACACACTCTGATGGTAATACAGAGCAAGAACTGTCACCCACAAAGTGTCAGTGCCTCTGTTAAGACAAGAAACTATGGTGCCAAGTGAACCACTACTGAAAAAGTCTGTTTAAAACTTCTGACGCAGTTTCTGAGTATCTTAGTAAAGTTCATTGGAGCAAAAAAGAAAAACTCCATTTGTTAATCCTATTCAAGACATGCAGGGGAACAAAAAAGTGTGAAGAGTACAAAACAGGCTATATAGGATTTGCCAATGTAGAGAAATCTGCTGCTCTGCCTTCTTCTGCAAGCCAGCGTGGGAATAAACAGGCGTGTGTATTGGCAGGCTTTGGGATACACTGCTGCTCTCAGCAATGCCTGTAAGAGGTTACACAATACCTTCCCCTAGGATCTCTCCTTTGAAGTAGCATGGTCATGCTTGGCATCGAAGTTCCCAAAAGGATGCTGGAGTAAACAAAACAGCAAATTTGTGGGTTGTGCTGCTCACAGGGGAAGGTGATAGCAATAAAAGCTGGTACCACAGGCACACAAGTCACAGTGCACACAACTGTATGGCAATACAAGCAAAGAAGTAAAGGGCTGGTGGAATCCTTTCATGTGCTGGTGACTCGAGGTTGGCAGGCTTTGCCTCTGCTAACCCAGCTGCTTCCAGATCACCCCCTTTGCCCGACAGGGTTTTCTGCCGCTAGTCTGTGGCAGTGATCCTGGGAAGCACAACCTGCCCTCCCTCTCCTTCCACGCAGAGGAGGAGTGCTGCCTTAAACAGCAGATGGGCAAAAGAACTCTGAGTAAAATCCATAATTATCAGAATCTCGAAGATCCTTATGCACCTGTTAATTGAAGCTCTTAGAAGGATTAGTGAGAGGACTTCTAAATTTATACCATTCATTATATAAATACAAATATAAAATTTAATCTGATTCGGGGAAATTCATACTTACAAGCAAAAAGAAAACCATTCCACTGTTTTGGAAAAGCACCACTTGAATCTAAAATTAATTTAGTTAAAGCATCAGGTTAAACAGCTTGATCTAGTGTATTTGTTGTGCAAACACAAACTAAACCAAAAACATTCTTATAATTCTATTTTTTCTGATTTTTCAGAAGCTGTGAACATTTGTTTTCAGATACTCTAGGCAGTTCTGATAATTCTGGGAAAAGGGAAGATGCTAAAAATCATACTGTCTCTTGACAAGGAAGCTTGGCATTTTAAGCTGATGTGACTACCACTTCCTGAAAATCACATCAGATAACAGCTTTCCTTAGCCAGAAATACTTTTGTTTGTTTGTTTAAAAGGAGGACAAAATACAGTTTAACACTTCTAAGTACCATTTCTAAAGAAGTGGGGCATGTAGTTTGTTTCGCCAACCTAAGCTTTGTGAGTTAGATCCTCCATAGTCTCTAAAGGCATTAATAATTTCTTGTAAATAGAAAACAGAAACAAACAAGACTTATAAAATCATCTCAATACCCAGGTCTCTGCACCCTCTCTCTCCCTCTCTCTGCGCTCTCTGTCTCCAGACCTAAAAACGCTGTGAAGTCAAGGCAAACTGCCAAGAGTTTCACACCCAGCGCTGAACTGGCATAGACTCAAAGGTTGCTACTTGCATTTGGATGCCAAAACATTAGCACTGCTCTCACTACTGGCTTTTACACATCCTTTTACTTTGCAATCTTTGCCTCTTCTACAAGCTTTCACTGCTTGCTTTTTCAAGTTTTCCTTGAGTGCTAATCTTGCTGCTGGTAAGAAAGCATCTTGCACACCAAAATACTCCTCTTCAGTAGCACTTGTTGATATATGTCAGTCTTCTGCAATGGGAAGCACATGCTTCAAGTGTTGCATGCTCCGTATATCTCAGCAGTACCAGTTCAGTGATATTCAAGCCTGCTCTTTGGTCCACATTCACCATTCAGCCATACTGAGTCAACCCCAAAAGCCCACTGAGATGCTACCTCACTCTAAGCTCCACAGATGTGCGTGGATGCCCTTTCTTAGAGCCCCCAAACACATCCAGACTCCCACTCAGAAATGGAGCATGTTAAGGGCACTACTGCTCTGTCAGTGCAGAGCATTGACCCTCAGTAACACTGTACGAATACACTTGGTGACTGACCACCGCAATCTAAAAAGCCACAGGCCACACCAGCTGGGATCTGTCCCTGAACCTTGGTCATAAGTAATGTCTACCCTCAGAAGACACCCTACTGGTATAGCAAGATGTTTTACCCATGCTTTTGGAACACCAATCAGCAACTAATAATTCACAAACTTCACTTTAAGCTCAGAAAAACTCCCACTGAACGCAGTGGGAGAATTCACATGTTAAATGCTCTGGGATGAGTCATGTGAGTGAGGCAATGAGATCTACCTAAAGTTCTTTTCTTTTATAAACAGGTACATGTATCAAAGCATCTGACAAAACGGCAGATTGACACCTTGACAATATGTGATATTATGGGACTTTAATACGAGGCTCTGTTCTCTGGGAAAAGTGAGGACTCAATCACAGAAAACTCAACGTAACATTATTTCATGGTGGATGTCCAAGTGGCCACCCCAAGCAACCAATACAAGCTGTGAAGATGCCTCCTTGTACCAGGGCAGAGTTAACTGTGGCAATGGGGGGAAAAACCACTGCAGCCTGTGGGGAAGTATTTAATCTCTGTTCTCCTGTGCAATTCTCAGCAGCACAGTAAAAGGAACACACACTACAATTAATGATTCACACTTTTATAACCCAACCCTCTTGACCTTTGTTAGCCAAAACAGCTAAGTAAACCAATCTCTATGCTTAAATTTCTTCTAACAGCTGTGAATAAGGCAAATACTAAAAAAAATGTTGGGCTGGAAGATTAACTGGTTTAATTCTTTAAGGTAACACAAAGCAAGAGTACAGGAACAGTCAGATGGAGTTAACAATAAGACAAGTAGTAACTGCTAAAAACAAAATGTAAAAAGCTATTTTGTTTGTGTTGCACACTTCAATTTTGCAATGATAACAAGTTGTTTGTTTATCTCATCCAAGAAACTGTTTCCTCATTTTGTGTTACAGCAAACAGCTGACTAGGTGAAAGGGGTTGATCAGTAATTTTGAGGATTAAAACTACATCATTGAACTGTTTCCAAGTTAATAGGCATTAAAAAATCTGTTCTCTTTGCAGTAGTTCATGGGACAGAACACAATATTTTGACTATTTCCAATTCCTAGGATGGCAGGTGCATCCCAAAAGGACATATAAAATATATACATACTCTTTTTAATCACTACCTGTTTTGGCTTTATCCACACACTGAAGTGAACAGAATCTGAAAGTAAATTTTATGCTCTTGAACAAGAGCAGGGTTCCTTTTCTGAGTATGTCTCACTGAAGCTCCTACAGCTTGTAGCTAGTGTTTTGTCTTATGGCAGCAATGTATGCTTCCTATTTTGCAGTAACAAATGGCATAATGATAATTTAGAAGCCTATTTGTGTCAGGCTAGTAAGTGAAAGCCAAATGAAGAAGCAAAGCTATTAGGAGAAACAGTGCATCTCTCACTCACAAGAACTCAGTGCTCTGTTAGTGCCAGTGAAGAAATTCCTACCCACTTTTAGCATTCTGCTTTAGAGGCCAAAAGTAAATTGGGACCCATAAACACTATGGATTCCTTCAACTCCACCTATTATCTGTTACTGCCAGATCAAAGCTTTTAACTGAGTAAACCAATTTATGCTTCTATATTTGAGTCTAATATGCTCGACAGTGCACACCCTCCAGATTAAAAAAAGCTTCTTAATCAGCATAAATGCACGCCTTGCGTGCAAGAGCCTCACTGGAAAGAGACTGCAGCATTTCAGCTGGGGAAAATGGCTGTTGTCCAGATCACCAGGGATTTGGAAGGTTGTTTCTCTGTGGACATACTAGGTACACACAGAGGCCTATAAAAAAATGACTGCTGAACAGCATTGGATCCATATGGGTGCAGAAAGGGTCAGAAAAGTAATTGTTAAAGAGGTTTTAAGGGGGAATGGAAGGACGCTTGTTATATCACCCTGAAAAGTGTAACATATAAACAATGAACATGGGAGCTTGCTCAGCAATTCCTCAGAAGCAAAAGGGTATCACTGTGACTTCCTGCATAGAGACACAATGTAGATGAATGTTTGTGTCCCTTACAAGATTTTTCTTATGACAATTTGTTATTGAAGACAAATAACAATTATTCAAACAAACCCTCCACTCTCAACATTTTAAATAACTTAACAAAGGTTATCTTTCTCTTCCAAAATCAATTTTTGTTCTTCTCTATTATGAAGTTGCTATTTCCTTTGTTCTTCATGCTCAGGACTCAGAAAGGAAAGTTTCCTCATTTCTGAAGCAAATAATGTGGACTTAAGACTAATTTACAAACAAACTTGCGCCTTCCCTCAAGCCAGCTGCTCTAGGACACAAAATCTAGTATTCTTCACTTTAAGGACTGAGAAGCAAGAAGAAGAAGAAAGGAAAAACTCTCTTTAACTTTACATACATATTACTTGTGTATTCCCTTAAAGAGAAGGCAAACAATGTAATCTAAAGCACCTCAAAACCATTTTCTTTGACTTTAATTGGTTGGCAGTTTGAGTTAAGTTTCACTGTTGTGCTCCAATTCATCTCTTCAGTGCTGTAACTATGGCTTTGTAACTGCAGTGTATACATACAGGTATTGTGTCAAGTGGGTATTTAGGCATAAAATCTGGTCTAAAGGCATCAATGGGAATTTTGCTACTTCCTTTGCAGCCTAGATTTCACTTACAGTTTGTTGAATCACTCTTTTGTTTGGTTCATTTGATTTTTTTAGCAGGGTGCAAGATGCAATTAGATGCTACATATCACATTAATATTTCTGATGACTCCCTGGACAACTAACAGTTTATGCCTGAGTTCTTCAAACTATGTGATACAAGAAAAGATTCATGCTCTGGTTCCAGTACTATTGCCTTTTGCGAAGCAAACATCTCTTGTTAATCTGCCTAAATGGGTCTTAAAAAAAGCAAAAAAAAAAGAAAGCAGGACAAGGTTTTTAAACTTGTGAAAGAAAGTGGCGGTTTCTAGGTATGCAGCAACAGTTGCAAAAGCCGTATCAGCAGGACAGAAGAGCATTATACCAGGAAAAGGAGCAACTAACCTCTGGAGACCTTGCTCTTGATATGTTGGAAGAGTATCTGAATGATGCTCTATGGAGGAATTTCAGGAACATAAACGTTAATCTTACATATTCAAATCCATCATCCTTGGAAACGGGACTCTTCTCCAGAAAAAATTATTTGTATAAGCGAGTCTTAGAATAAGTGACATTTGGTGCTTTTCCATTAAAGTAAATAATCCCTCTTGTTTTCTAACTGTACCAAAGATTTCAGTTGATCAATGGGACAGTGGTTCTTCCTTTGTTTTCGTTGGGGAAGGGGGGGAATACCTTCTTCAGATTAGAAGTACGTGTATTGGTATAACACAAATTAAGAGACAGATCTTCTTGAACCATGCCAGTCTATAAAATCACTGCTCCAGGCCACTTAGTTTTATTAGAAATGAGCAATGCAGGATCCTTCTTTGCCCAAACTCACAGTTTCTGATTGCATCCATTTCCAAATCTTTCACTGATATTTCCATTTTGCAAAGCAAGCATAAACCTGCTCAGCTTGGCACCGGTGCAAATGACCTAGCAATTGCAACCAAAAATGTCCATTATATAACTGCATTTGCTTCCTATTTTAATCAGTGCAGCAAATTAGCAATTGTATAAATGTGCAATTAAAAAACCTGCTGATATGAAAGCATGATAGAGAAACCTTCACTTTTGAGATGCCTCTACCCTCCAGCTAAATACATCATGTTCAGTGCTATAGTTCTTGTCTGAAATGACACACTATCTAGTTCACCTGTTTACTCTCTAAGAAATGTGCTGAGCTGTAACTTTTGTGCCCCATTGAAGAAGCAAGAGAGGACAGAATGTGATGCCTTCATTTGGGTGACCTCTGCAGGTGCAGAGATGATCAGGTTGCTGCATTAGAGGTATCAAGTATTGATCCATGCTAAACTTTAGCTATCTCCACATTCAAGAACCTTTTAGACTGGGAACAGCTGACCTCACAGTGAAAGAATTAGTTATTTCTAGAGAAAGAGAAAAGGTTGTTTTCTGTGCTTGTATACCTTTATTTTCTTGGACAGATGATTTCAAGACTATAGATTTTCCTCTATTCTCTATGTATCACTGATAAAACAGAAAAACCTTGTTGAGGACTGTAATCCTGGATAACTCTTCTCCACAAATTACGTCTAATATTCTGAATGTTAGCACAGGGAAGAAAGGCATGTGTGTCCTTTGACATACACCAGAAGTTAAAAATGACCAACAGCTAGTGACAATCTACTGAGACATATCAAGACCTTTGAAAAGTAAAAGCACATATATGGGNGCAGGGAAAGTAATTTTATAAAGTTCTCTCTCTAATTTGTAAACTTAATGTTATGAAAAGTATTACTCACAGTTTCAGGGGCTCTTTTATTGCTTGTCCAAGCCCAAAGCTGTTTCAAGAATGCAATATATGCGTATTTAACATGCTTATTCCAGGAAGGAAACAGAGGTTTTTTGTTTTCATGTTCTCCCACTTTTTGCAGCACCTAGTATATTAAAAATGTACAAATGCAAAGAGTATCTGTGAATGAAAGATTCTACCTGTTCTGTTTGTCACCAGAACCACATGTATTGGTGTCCAGACCTGCAGACTGCAGTAATGACGATTACTATCATTTTTGCAGATACAGCCCTACAATTTAAAGGCTTCACAAATTAGTGATAATATCAACCCAGAGACATAAATTCTAACCCAGAAAAATTAGCAGAATATATACTATAAGCACTTAGATTCCAAGAAAAAAAAGTGCATGGATTCATTGCAACCTCCTTACAGTTTTATTCTACAAAGTTCTTTAATATCAACATCAATATTTTGCAATGTAACTATAGGTGTAATTTTTAAAGTCCTCTGGAGTTAAAATGCTCCACATGTGACTTTCAAGAATGGAAGCAGTATTCTAAACTAAGCCCCTGAATTTCTTTAAATACTTAATTTTCTCTGCAGAGTTTCCTGATGTCAGCTTTCTGTTTCATCTAATGCACAAAAAACTGCTGTCAAAATTCTGCCTGTACCATGGTAAGTTATTAAGCACTTTACAACTATACTATGACATTAATCCAGATCTTGGTTTTTATTTCTGTATACAACTTTAAATATTACATACTTGTTGCAACATAGAGAGCTTTCAGTCTATCTTATTTTTGTATTGAAAATGTGTCACAGTATCCTAACTAGCAAAAAGATGCTGAAAAATTAACAACTACAGTTCCTAGCACCAGGAAAATCTACAAGTACTTAGAACTAGGAAAATGACTTTTGTTACTGCCTCTCACTCATCTTCAATAGTATCCTAACCTTTCTTCCTCTGCCCATAAGCAAATCTAACTGTTGAAGCAAACCCTTGTATTCTTGGTCTTGCTTCCCTGCCACAGCCACTTTAAAACCCTTCCCTCTCTGCTTTAAAATGCCTGTATCACACCAGACCAGGTTTGTCAGATTATCTGTTTACCGCTTTCTCTAACAAAACAAATTAACCTTTTGCACTGAAAGAACCTGTGAGCATCTGGGACAGAAAGTATATTGCAAAATTATCAAGTCACTAGAAGCATCTTCTGAAGGCAGCTGTGGGTACACATGTAATTTTACAGACTGGCATAAGGATATCATCTTTCCACGTCTGTGATTAAGTATCAGCCAGCACCAAAGATTTCAATATGTAATTCAAAACACAGCATGGAGATCTCTCTGGTTTCATAGTCCATACCGGTATAAAACCTGGTTATCTATTAACCTAGTGATAGCTACCTGTCTTACATGAATGCAATAGGTCTTGCAGACTAGACGGTATCCCTTACAGAGACAAATAATAAACATTACAAGATTAGGTGGATTATTTATTCAAATAATTTGAAAACATCTTTGGAAGGGCCAGATGAGATGACAACCCAAGAAATTACAGGAAGTGGAAACAGAAAATGTGAGATTGGAATAGATGCCTTAAGAGAGGGAAAGGAAGCAGCTGTTATTGTCCATCAGTATTACTATTTTCCTGTGCCCAGGATCCAGTAGAGAACAGCAGCAACAACAATCAATCCATAAAAGCCTGGCATCATTCCTGTTCTTTCTTCTAAAAAATATTTTCCTCCATTGCCTGGTGGATGTCCTCATTCATCTCAATCATCAGATTTATGACAGGACTCGCATTACTATTTTCTCCTAATAGAGTAGCAGATGAGCAGCAGATGCTGGCTGCAATATCACCTCTAATATCAGCTGTTTCTGTGCTTCCTCACAGGTGTTTGTCTTCCACACGACTGACAGCTGAATTCTGTTCAAAAAGGGTGATTAAGGCTGCAATAGGTATGAAGCCAAGTTTTCTCTTGAATTTTCTTCTTCCTGCTGTGCCCCATGTGGCTGGCAGAGCTTTGCCATTGAGGAAGAGAGGTTGCTGGAAGTGAATTCTTCTTAAGCAGACAAGCTTTTGTTCAGTTTTGACTCAGGCTTCCAGCCCAAACTCTTGAGCAATCTGCACTGAGAAAGCTCTCTGTGTCTGTGATAAGGCTTGGGGGTGGTTTGGGTTTTTTTCGCTTGGTTGGTTTGGTTTTGGTTTGGTTTTTTGGGGTTTGTTTGTTTGTTTGTTCTTTTGGGTTGTTGTTTTTTGGGGTTTTTTTTTTTGTTCTTTTCTAGAGGCTTCCAGTCAGAGTCAATCTGTGGTACACAGAACCATTTTTTGAAAGACTGTCTTCTGGGCAGAGGATCTTCATTATCAGCCTTGTGCTAGCATATTCTTTAAGATTTACATGAAATTAGGCTTTGGATTTAGATGCAGATGAAATTATTCTTAGGTTTCTATACCTCTGTTTTTCATGTGGGCACAAATCAGGGTGGCATACTGCATTCTTTCACTTCTTGTCTATTAATTAACTAATTAATTCATCTTTTTACCCTGTACAAATGGGTGGGAAAAAAAGGTGTTTACACATTTAATTTTTCTTTCTGAAAAAGGAACATATGATTCAACAGCTCATTTTCTGTCACAGCCACAATTTCATCATGTGAAATCCAAGGTTGCTCCATGTTCTAAAATAGTCACCATGTTCCACATCTTTTTGTGGACACGCATGAGACCAGACAGTTGTATGGGCTTTACTAATTCTTTTCCACTTCTCTTGTTATTCACTTTCAGAATTAAATATCTGCAATGTCTTTGCACAAGTCTACAAACTGAGACACTCTTTAGAAATACAATCTTTTGGGTGTGCTCGTATCAGCACAATGTTCACAGAGCATTTTGTGTAACTGTTGAAAGAGTATCCCTCTTTCATTTTATTAGTGACAATGGTAGACAACCACTCCTGTCTGTTAGAAGTTGTCATCACCTCTCACCCAAGTTCGAAGCATTTCTAGCCAGCCTTTACCTGACAGCTATTTTTGTTGAACGCTTTGGTGAATCATATAAAAACTGTATGTGCCTTTTGCTGCAATACACACTTTACAGCTCCTTCACTTACTTCTTTTCCAGCTAAAAAGAGAGGAGTGAGGACTATGAAAGTTCCCGTGTTTCTTCATCTAACTCTAAGTCTCAAGATGCACATTCACCTCCCTCTATCCTGTCCCGCACAAGGCAATTCTACAACAGCTACAAGCTCCTGGGTAGCAGCTTTGTTGTTATTATTTTCAATCCCACCTAAAATGCTTGCTTTCCCCCCTTAACCCTGTTTTCCCCATCCTCATTTCACCTCAATAAATCCCTCTGACTCTTCCTCTCCCTCTCCACACTGCTACATGGGTTTTTATCCTGAAATTGTTTAATGGACGATCTTTGCCTAGACTAAATCTGTTACAAATTGTCACATCCAGGCTTGAACTCCTACTTTTTAAACACTTCAACAATATATTGCTTCTCCAAGTGCTTCTATTTTCTGTAAGAATACGTGAATGTACCAATACCTCAAATACCTTAAAAGTAGCAAAGCATACAGAACAAGTGAGAAAAGCCACAAAACAAAACTCTAGCTGATTCACAGTGAACCTGATTATTTTGCTGGAATCACTATGAATAGAGAAGAACCATTCAGCTATACTGCAGAAAAGAAGAACTGAATTATAGAATGGTTTCACCTGGAAGGGATATTAAAGATCATCTAGTTCTAGCCTCCCTGCCATGGGAAGGAAATCCTTCCACTAAGCACCATTCTCAAAACCTTCCTCGAAGCCCCATCCAACCTGGCCTCAAAGACTTCCAGGGCTGGGGAATCCACAGCTTCTCTGGGAAATCTGTTTTAGTGTCTCACCACCCTCACAGTAAAGAATTTCTTCCCAAAACCCAATCTAAACATATCCATTTCAGTTTAAAGGCATTCCTTCTTGTCCCATCACTACCTATCCTTTCTAAAATTTCCTCTCCAGCACTCTTGTAGGCCTCCTCAGATACTGGAAGGCCATTAGAAAATTGTCTTGGAGCCTTCTCTTCTCCAGGCTGAACAACCCTAATGCTCTCAGCCTGTCATCATAGGGGAGGGCTCCATTCCTCTGATCATCTTCATGGCCCCAGTCTGGACTTCTTCCACCAGGTCCATGTCTTTCCTATGCTGAGGGCCCCAGAACTGCACACAGTGCTCCAGGTGGGGTCTCATGAGAGCAGAGGGGCAGAATCACCTCCCTCTCCCTGCTGGAAAAGCTGCTTTTGGTGCAGCCCAGGATATGGCTGGTTTCCTGGGCTGCAAGTGCACATGGCTGGGTTATGTCCAGCTTCTTGCCCACCAACAATCCCCCAAGATCTTCACCCAAAGGCTGCTCTCAATTCATTCCCTACTCAGCCAGTACTTGTGCTTGGGATTGCCCTGACACAGGTACAGGATATTGCACTTGGCCTTGCTGAACTTCATGATGTTCACATGGTCCAACCTCTCGAGCCTATCAGGGGCCCCCTGGATGGCATCCCTTCCCTCCACTGTGTCAGGTGTCCCACAAAGCCTGGTGTTGTCAGCAAATTTGCTGAGGGTGCGCTCCATCCCACTGTCCCTTGTCACCAACAAAGACGTTAAACTGTGCTGGTCCCAAGGTTCCCTGACGAACATCACTTGTCTCCACCTGGACATTGAGCTGTTTCCTGGAACTCTCTGAGTGCAACCATCCAGTCATTTCCTTACCCTTTGAGTGGTCCAGATGTGAAATCTATGTCTCTCCATTTTAGAGACAAAGATGTTGTGTGTGAGAGTGTCAAATGCTTTGCACAAATCCAGGTAGATGAGGCCAGTCACTCTTCCCTCATCCACTACCTCTGTAATCCTGAGATAGAAGGCCACCAAATTTGTCAAGCATGATTCGCCTTTAGTGAAGTTTGTCACCAATCACCTCTGTGTTTTCCATGTACCTTAGTTAGTTTCCAGAAGGTTTGGCTCCATGGTTTTGCCAGGCACTGAGGTGACTGACCATCCAGTAGTTCCCTGGATCTTCCTTCCTTATTTCTCTTTTTAAAAATACAAATGATGTTTCTCCCTTTCCAGTCAGTGGGAACTTCACTGGACTGCCATGACTTCTCAAGTATGATGGGTAGTGATGTAGCTACTTCCTTTACCAGTTCACTCAGGACCCACACAAGCATGTTGCTGGGTCCCATGGACTTGTGCACCTTCAGGTTTCTTAGATATTTTTGAATTTGACCTGCAGTTGGTGGTTCAGTGTCTCTCAGTCCCTGCCTTCACCCTCTGCAGTTTGGGTGGTGTGCCTGGAGAACTTACTGGTGAAGAGGCAAAAAAGTCATCGAGTACCTCAGCCTTTTCCATATCCTGAGTAACCAAGTCTCCTATATCCACCCTGAGAGAGCTCAAATTTTTTCTAGTCTCCCTTTATCACCAGTGTACCTATAGAAGCTTTTCTTGCTGCCCTTGATGTCCCTGGTCAGATTTAATTCTGTTAGCTTTTCTAATCTAATCCCTGGGTATTCAATCTCCCTATATTTCTCCCAGGCTGCTTGTCCTTGCTCTAAGCCTCTGTAGGCTTCCTTTTTGTGTTTGAATCTGTCCAGCAGCTCCCTGTTCATCCGTGCACACCTCCTAACATTTTCACCTGGCTTCTTCTTCATTGGGATGCTCCTGAGCCTGAAGGAGGTGATCCTTGAACATCAACCAACTTTCCTGTGGTCTTCTTCCCTCCAGGGCTTTATCCCATGGCACTCTACCAAGCAGATCCCTCTAGGCCAAGACAGCTCCTCTGAAGTCCAGGGCTTGCTTTGCCCCCTCCTCTCAGCCCTAAGGACCTCAAACACCACCATTTCATGGTCACTGCAGCCCAGGCTGCCCTTGAGCTTCACATCCCGCACCAGCCCCTCCTTCTTGGTGAGAACAAGGTCCAGCACAGCACCTCTCCTTGCTGGCTTCTCTATCACTTGGAGAAGGAAGTTACCATGAGGCATTCCGGGAAGCTCCTGGGTTGCTTAATGCCCTGCTATATTGTCCTTCCAACAGATGATAGGGTGGTTGAAGTTCCCCATGAGGACCAGGGCTTGTGAATACGAGGTAGTTCCTACATGCCTATAGATGACTCACATCCCCTGTCCTGGCCATTCCTTTAATCCTGGCCCATCATCCATGTCCAGGCAGAACTCCATGCACTTCGAGCTTGTCATTGACATAGAAGGCAACATGTCCTCCTAATTTCCCCTGCCTATACCTTTTTAAAGAGGAATATACAAAATATAGACAATTATTTTTGGTTTCGGTCTTTTAAAATGTGTCCACTATTATGAAGCCACAATATTGCTTCAAATACTTTCAAACAGTTTCTGTAGGCAGAACGATGTATTTTATTAGAAATAAATTGTGCACAGTTGTAAAGATAGTAAGTTATTAAGTATTACCATGGTTTAACCCCAGCTGGCAGCTCAGTCCCACACAGCTGCTCACTCATTTACCCCTACTGGGATAAGGGACAGAATCAGAAGGGTAAAAGTGAGAAAACTCATGGCTTGAGATAAAGGCGGTTTAATAGGCAAAGCAAAAACCACACGTGCACGCAAAGTGAAACAAGGACATAATTCACTCCTTCCCATGGACAGGCAGATGTTCAGCCATCTCCAGGAAACCCAAGCTTCATCATGCATAAGAGTGACCTAAGAATACAAATGCCGTCTCTCTGAACCTCCCTCTTTTCCTTCTTCTTTGTCTTCCCTCAACTTTATATGCTGAGCCTGATGTCATAAGGTATAGAACATCTCTTTGGTCAGCTGGGGTCAGCTGTCCCAGCTGCATCCCCATCTTAGCTCCTTGTGCACCCCAGCCCACTCGCTGCTGGGGTGGGGTGAGAAGCAGACAAGGTCTTGACTCTGTATAAACACTGCTCAGCAAGGAAAACACCCTGAGTTATCAACACAGCCTTCAGGACAAGTCCAAAACCCAGCTCCATACTAGCTACTGTGAAGAAAATTTGTCCATTCCAGACAAAATCAGCACAGATGTTTTATAATACGTTATAAGTACCCTAAATCTAAGTGAATAAAAGTGCACATACGGAAACACAAGTCTTTCTTTCATTAGGTAAAGTGTAACAGGATCATCAAAATTCCACGACTGGGAGAAAAAAAAACAAAAGAAAAGGTGAGCCACTGGGAGAAGTGCTTTGGAATCTTAAAATGCTTCATTTAAAATCTGGTCAGGGCATCCTTTGGGCTTCCTATCTAATTCAGTGCAGCCAGCTTTTCACTGTGTCTGTCTTCCTGGGTTTTTCAGCCCTTCCCCAGAACTCTCCCCTTCACACCATCCACTGAAGTCCAGGTTTAGACTAACAGGAATTGATCTTTCATACATCCTGAGCACTCCAAGTCCTAATGAAACTAAAATAATTGGGGATGGTCCTACTGTCGCATCCCAGCACTAAATGCTGTGTAACAAGGCTGGAGAAGGCACCTGTCTCTGGAGAGGACTGGGAGCTGTTAATGTCAGCCAGAGATTTCTGAGAGCAGGTCACATCTGCCACAGATGCCAGAACAGAGAAATGTCAGATATTTCCCACGGGGTAGCATTTCTTCATTTCCCATGAAGCAGCTTTTGCAGCTCCCTCCGTGTTCAGAAGACAGGTGCTTGTAAGCCTCACTGCTGGAGACCTCTGTAGGTTATATGCATGGAGTCCTGGTACCTAAAGCGATGTGTGGCTTTCACTGCTGCACTGTGAGTCCGACCAAGGTGCAAGCCTTCAATGTTGCATTCTGTTGAGCTATACCTACTTTATGTACGGCCAAGATTGCCACTATCTTACTTAATTATTTAAACCTTTTGATATCCATTTATCACTGAATTAAAAAGAAAAGAGTTAATTTGAAAGAAAGAAAACCTTAGGTACAGAAAATACTTTGAACAAAAACTGAGAAGAGGGAACTAGAGGTGTGAAGATTATAAACCGAAAGAGGGTAGGTTTAGACTGTACTTAAGAAAGAAGATTTTTACCGTGAAGGTGGTCAAACACTGGCACAGCTTGCCCAGCGAAGTGGGAAGTGCCCCACCCCTGGAAAGACTCAAGATCAGGTCGGACGGGGCTCTGATCAACTGATTTAACTGAGGATGTCCCTGCTCATTGCAGGGGCATGGACTAGATGACCTTTAAACGTGCTTTCCAACCCAAACCATTCTATTATTCTGTGGTTCTGTGAAGGTTGTGGTGACCAAGAGCTCCCTCTTGTGTGTTACAAAAAGAGCAGCAGGGCCGTGCCTCTGCAGGTCTCGCCTCGGGCCCCTAAGTAAAAACTTTTTCCAACGCTTGCAATCATGTTGAGTTCCCTACCTTGTCTGAAAAGAAAGAAAGCAAGAAACAAACAAACAAACAAAAACCCACCATGGAACGGACATTTTGAAACAAATTTTAAACCATTCGACCTTCTTACGTACCAACGCATTTTTGAAAATCCAAGGACTGTGTTTATACGAATACAGGTTCCCAAACCTGTTCTTGTCAGTAAGACTCAGGACTCTGCAAGAGAGCATGTGGGGTATTTCAGATGGTAACAGAGGTCACAACTTTCCCAACAATCTCCCTTCTTCCAACTCCTTGCACTGAGCAGCCTGTTCCTCTGTGAAGCTGTATGTGTGGAAACACAGTAAATGCTTAATTTTGGGTGCATCTAAATTTGGTTTTCATCTAAAACATTTACTTGAATGTGTTATTTTCTTGGTGTATTCTGTTTGAAGGTGTTTAGGCTTTTATGTAATCAACTAACACAAGCACAGACAGCAGTGCACTGACTTTTTAGACTCAAACAAGCTCATTTCTTGTTCACTGCAGTTCTGAAAACATGAGAACAGAGGTTAGAAAATGCACTGAACCTTGGAAAAAAGGATAAATTCAAGCAGTTTTAAGGTCTGGTGATTTTTTCTTCCACAGCATGACTTTGCACAAATCACACCAAAACAGGATTCAAGTATTTTTTGCAGGTGGCAGAGTTATTCAAGGCTGCTTTTTAAAGTACGAAGGACAGTGAAAAGAAAGATTAATTTTTATTTTAGCCTGTCTGGTTTATTTTAGTAATTTTAGCCTATCCAAAATTAAGCACTATACTGGGAAGAGGAATTAATATCTTGATATCAAGGTCTATTATTTATATAAAATCTGCCAAAGCAAGCCCACAGCAAAGGCTTTTAAAGCTGAGGTACTTAAAACGGGGAAACTTTACCATTTTAGGTAGTCTGAGTAGCAAGATAAAACATACTGTGGAATGTGCTTTAAATGAGAATTAAATTAAAATGATAAAGTGGATTTTTTTAACTGTTACACACAATTAGATTTCTAGAAAGATATTAAAGGACTGTAAAGGTGAAGAACAGGTTTTTTTCTGTTTCACTATTTAACAACCAGGAGATATTATTTCAGTCATAAGACCTTATTTTATAAGTCTGCAATTGCATCCATATCTACAACTTCTAACATGGGTAAAAGGTCTCTAACTACCTCAGGAGAAAAGATTAGAAACTTGACTCAGCTACTAAGTGGAGAAGAAACACAAACACCTGAATATCCTGTATTTTGCAGATTTCTTTGGTCATTCTGCAGTGGCTTCCACATGTTTTTGAAAGAATGAGAACTGCTTGTACAGCAGTCTTCAGGAGAGCATGTTTTAACTGTCTGCACAAGAAACACGTGTCACTTGACAATTTTAATTTTCCACAGACAGTAAGTGGCACCATACACTTACAAATCAAACCAATGTAAAAATAAGAATCCTTGGTTTTTTTCTAGTCTTTGACTTTACATATAAGGTTAAAAGAATCATTAATAAAGTCATGTATCTATGCATACATGTATGGGGAAAGTTGTAATACTGATTTCTGCTTGCAAATATTCTGTCATAATAGAGAAAAAAATAATAAAGATTTTTCTCAGGCAAGAACTATGCTGAGAGCACGTCAAACCAAGTCTCATCCTGCTTAAACAAATTGTCTAGTAGAAAAGGAAAACTCTTCACATGACTCTCTCTAAAATATATTTCTTGAACTTACTATATTTATTGAACTTATTTCAGTTTCAAGCTGCAAAAGAAATTCATAAGTAGTTCGTATAGCTAGTAGCAAGTTGTCAACTACTGTCATGACTGCTACATATATAAAACAATTAATCCTTAACAAATGTACACCAGATGAGCTGCAAGCACACAATACAGTGGAGTTGATGCTATGCAGTTAGTGCTGACATCACAGTTTGTTGGTGGTCCTTAGTCGCTAGGGTTAAGGGGACCAGGCTTGGGAGCTTCTTGCAAGCGGTTTGCTTCCTTCACTCAGTTGATGTTTTATACCCTCTGACCCCAACCCAGAAAGAAAAGGATGTAATCTCATCTGTTCTTGCTGATTTAATTTGGGGATTGGAATATCTTCTGGGTTTTTGCTTATTCCGCAGGTGTCACCAGACTTCTTTCTTGCCTGCTCTGTATCTTTCCCCTTCTGTTTTCTTGTTCGATTATTTGGTGATAGGTTTCCAATTGTCATTTCTTAGGTGAGCTTCACTTTGCCCATTTAGTGAAACTTTAAGAGAACAGCTGGAAAGAATGAAGTAGGAACCTGTAAGCTGTACACGATCACTTCAGTTGCTGTGAAAAAATCACAGAGCAAGTCCTCCTGAAATGTATTTCTTGCCACACAAAGGAGAAGGCAATTAGGCGATACACTTCCTACAAGCCTGTAGTCACTGATTTAAGTAAAATGACTGGAGCTGCATCGTGCGGCCCAGACACATAACCTGCTTTTGAGCCGTCTCAGCTATCAGCGAACACTTAAAGGCCATCTAAAATAAAAGTGTGTTTAAATGAAAACAGCAAATATCTGAGGATTAATTGTAGGTGGATAGTGTCTGCCTCAGCTGTAGGGTGGGCACTTGGTAAAGCATCTGCCATCTTGCTATAATCCACACTTGCAAATCTATCAGGGCCTTCAACACACGAAATCTGGGTACCTCTGTCCTGTGAAATCTACAGTCCTCAAACTGATGCCCAGGTTTCTTACACAGTGCTGAGGATGAAAATCACATGTTTCACAAGCTAGCACAGGACTTCTCTCTTCAAGGCTAGAGGATTACACAGCAGCACCCCAGTGTGGTGCCTCTTTTGGCAATAGGTACTTCATGCAGGTTCAGCCCTTCTTCGGGAGGAGCAGAATGGGTGACCAGGCCCACTGCATTACCAGCTCATGCTTCTGCCTGGGAGGTTTGAGCTGACTTTTCCTTTTCCCACTCTGCCTGCTTTGCCACAGAACTTAATATATAAGAATGGAAGACATCTTTGATTTCTTTTTTTGAATTTGTAAAAATAACTGAGAAAGGCTGAGAGAGTTGGGGCTGTTCAGCCTGGAGAAGGGAAGGTTGCATGCAGACCTCATGGCAACCTTGCAGTATCTGCAGGGGCCTGCAGGGAAGCTGGAGAGGGACTCTTGATCAGGAACTGTAGTGACAGGACAAGGAGTAATAGGTACAAACTGAAAGATGAGAAACTTAGGTTAGACATGAGGAAAAAATTCTTTACAGTGAGGGTGGTGAGACACTGGAACAAGCTGCCCAGGGAAGTTGGGGATATCCCAAACCTGGCAGTGTTCAAGGCCAGGCTGGATGGGGCCCTGAGCAACCTAGTTTAGCAGGAAGTGTCCTTGCCCATGGCAGGTGGATTGGGACTCGCTGATCCTTAAGGCCCCTTCCAACCCTTAACCCTCTATGACTCCATGACTGCATTTACTGGAATAGAACTTGAAAGCCGACACTCCTGCAGTCAGCGTGAGCACTTTGATCCATGTCTTATATATCTGTTTATTCATTCATCTCTTATTCATTCTCTGCAACAAACATTTAAGGTTCTGCGAAGCAGAACTCTCCGGATTCCTCCCTGTGTGTCCTACTTCTCGGAGGGCACCGAGGTTGCCTTCTGCGTGCGTTCAGCCACAGCAGCCCGCCATTTCCAGCCTAAGGGCCTAGCCTAGATG
>VZRV01004606.1:269378-286005 GCA_013398115.1 Falcunculus frontatus
GCCCGCAGCGCCCTCAGCCCCGGCCGCCCCGAGCCGCTCCGCGCCCTCCTCGCCTCTCTCCGCGCCGGGCCATGCCGCCGCGGGGCTCCCGGGGGCCGCTGCCGCCCTTGCTGCTGGTGTGGGCGCTGGCGGCCTGCGCGGCGCGGGCCTCCGAGATCACGTTCGAGCTGCCCGACAACGCCAAGCAGTGCTTCTACGAGGAGATCGCCCAGGGCACCAAGTGCACCCTCGAGTTCCAGGTACCCGGGCGGGGGGAGCCGCCCTGGGCGTGGCGCCGCGCTGGCCGGGCTGGGCCGCGGCCCCGAGCCCGGAGCCCAGCCCGCTGCCGAGGAGCTCTCACTCACCTCCCTTTCTTTAGGGAGTGTTTGGGAGCAGCGCCCGGCACCGGAGCGGCGGCTGGATCCAATGAGGGGTTTCCAGCTCGACTAAGGAAAACTGCGGGAGCGGCTGGGAGGCTTCTGTGTAGTGCAGGGCTGAGGGGGACACAAAGCTGGCCCTGAATACTGGCAGTGTCTGTGCCCTGGTCGCTGCCATGTAGTGCCCCACCTGAACAGCGCAGAGAATACCTAAAGCACACCTGACCAACAAGGTGCCACAGACGAAGTTTCCTTGTGGTTTGTGAAGCATCGCCAGGATGAGCCCAATACATCTTAAGAGCTAATGCTTCATATTTCGGAGTACAATTCAGATATGTGTTACATACTAAACAGGGGAAGGGTGATAGGACAAGGATGCAGTACAGCATCACTGTTTCGGTGCCTCTGAGTGTATCAGCAGGGTTGGAACCTTTCAGTCTGTCAGTTCAGTAGATGAAGTCAGTGACAGTACAGCAGCAGCATGAGAGAAAAGTGATGGAAATCACAGATATATTTGGGGGCTTTCGAAAGGACTGTGTGATTTTTATGGGCTGACTTTTCTTGCTGAAGTCTTGTGCTTTCTGGTTTCTCAGTTGCTGTCCCATCAAAGTATATTTGGGGAATGTTGCTGCCAAATATCAGTTCTTGTTACTGTGTCCTGTGTGTTCTAGGTCCTGGATATCTTTTTCCTTACCCAAATATTTCTTGTCCCTGACTGTTTCTTCCATAAAGTCTTTTCTGTGCAGTACTTTCCCCTGCAGTTTTGAAGTGGGTATCACTGGACAGATAAGCCTGCTGTTCCCACTTTTATTGGTGACCAGAATGGGCTTAGCACCACTAAAAGAAAAGTCTGGATTTGACTGGCCACTGGCACACTGAAGTGCTGTGTGAATGTCCTTTGGCAGTATGTCTCAAGGGCTGACAGGAGGCACAAGCAAGTTCTATGACAAGGGATCCTAGGGGAACTTTAAAGCTCTGGCCAGTCTTTACCACCTCTATGCAAATCAACATTTTCAGGGTGCCTGTACAACCGAATGCAAGTGACTCCATGTAATTGGTAAAAAGCACACCCTTATCAAATTGTAGATTGTATTTCAAAAATGAAGAGCTGTGTTACTGCTTGCTACTTGGATACTTTTAAAACTTTGCCTTTGTGGAGGAGCTCCTGTTTCAATCTGCTGTTATTTTAGTTGTGCCGCTAACGTCATCATTTTAATAACCTGGTACTTCAGTAAACTGATGAGCGTTTAAACGATGCCGTGTGGACTGAAGTGCAGATACACGAACTAAAATATTTCAGTGACTTCTGCATGCATATGAAATAAGTCTCTTCCTCCTTCAGCATGCTTTATTTAAAAAGTGCAAAGTTTGCAGCAAGGCTGAAGAATAAAACTGCTAGGTAAGAGTCATCAGAATAACACGTTGTGAGCACCTAAACCCCCAATCAGTCTTTCTGTAGAATCCAGGTAGCAATACACTGTAGACCAACAGTAATCAAAGCCTTAAAAACCCCCTTGGGACAATAGTGAAGTTTTGAATCAGTTGCAGGCATTATCTGGATGTGCTGGTTTTTGGAAGAACTCCTGTGTCTAACTGTGCAGGAGGGAGGCGACAGGTCCCCCAGAGCATTGCTCTGTTGTCAGAAGCAGACAGGAAAACTGGACAGATGGAAATTCCTGTTCCACTGGTCAGACACCATTCCTGCAGCCTAACGCAGCTGATACAGTTGGGCAGTTACACTTTTCTGGCCGCACAGGAAGGAAGTGTCTTGCTGCATGTTAGCAGTCTCAGCTGGATGAATCAATTCCACAGAGGACTTGTGTATGCAGCAGATGTCAGACTCATTACAGTCATGTCTTTGCTGTCCCATTGAATTTCATCTACTGTAGCCTTTGCTGTTGTACAGTTATTAATAACAAAGTAACTGAAATTACTCTCCTAAAGGGTTTGAAAATACAGTTGACATTGCATATGCTGAACCTAAAGCATTTTAAATTATTTTCTGTGTGTTGACCATGGGAAAATAATTTTGCAGACTTGCTTTGAAAGATTCTCAAATGAATGCATTATATTTTAAAACACTTGTCAAAGCAAAAAGCTTTGCAGTTCTACCTGACAGATCATACTTCTTAGAAGAAATGTATAAATGTCCATTTTTTTTAAAGAGACAATTTCTTGGTTTTTGTTTCCAGGTGATCACTGGAGGTCATTATGATGTTGACTGTCGGTTGGAAGATCCTGATGGCGTTGTACTGTACAAAGAGATGAAGAAACAATATGATAGCTTCACGTTTACTGCATCCAGAAATGGAACATACAAGTTCTGCTTCAGCAATGAGTTCTCTACTTTCACACACAAAACTGTGTACTTTGATTTCCAGGTTGGAGAAGATCCACCACTGTTTCCTAGTGAGAACAGAGTAACTGCACTTACCCAGGTAAAACACTGTTGTCTTTGACAAAAGTTGTTAGGTGAAGGCAATTTTTTCTTCAAGTTCAGCTGCATTAGTTATCTATGTCACTTTTGAAAAGAAATGAATTGAAGCTTTTAAAATACTCTAAATTACTACAAATAGGCTTTCTTTGTAAAGATAAGATTTCTAGAACACAAAATAGAGCTGAGAAGCAATCATCAAATGTTTAAGAGGAAATTAGGACAGAAACATAAGGCCACTATTGTATGGGGTTTTGTTGTTTGGGTGGTTTCTGGGGTTTTTTTTTATTGTTTTCTGTTTGGTTGGTGGGGTTTTCCTGAAGTTTCTAAGGGAACTTCCTTTTAGTGCCACAGTAGTGTGCCTCTCGATGTGTGGATTTCACAAACTAAATATTGGTGGAATAGGGTTTAAAAAAATTTCCAGACTTTGGAGAAACTCTGGAGATTGTTTCTATATTTAAAACAGGAGAGTCTGTTTTTAGGAGGAGGACTCATTTAACTACGATTTTTAAAATGGAGAAGGAAATTCTAGCAAAATAAATGAATAATGTCAGCTGTATTTATCTAGCTTCTAGATATTTGATCTTTATAAGTCTACAAAGTGTCAGAGCATCACTGTTACTATATTTTCAGGATTTTACAGTTTTGTACCACCTCTACACAACCTAAATACATTAAAACTTCCTTTGGAACATTTCATGAATTCCTGTACTGCTTTATTTTGTGTTCAGATTCTTGATACTGTATCTCTTAATTTCTTTTCCTTGCTTCTTTGGTAAGGAGGTTCTTTTTGCAGTTCTGGGCAGGCTTGTGGCATGACCAAATTTAGGCAGCCTTTCATGGGAACAGTTAAGGGTAAATCCCTAAAACCAGAGTGACCTTGGATTTAAATCCCTTGCGCAAATCAGGATGTTTCTAAAATTTACCAATAGCAAAACTTAGTTTGGAAAAAAAAATCTTTCTGAATTTTGTTGAGAAGATTATCTTAGACTTGTTCAGACACGTGTCTTGAAAGTCATCAACTTGAAAATATGGTTAGACACAGATATAAGTGACTGAGAGCAGCCCTATAGGGTGTTAGACATTTCCTTTTATGATAATTTGTGCTGTTCAATCTTCGGGAAATACTCATGTTAAGCGATTAAAGAGAAACCTAAACTGTGAGTAGAAAATAAGTCTGTTGAAGATCTACTGACTAATCTCTTGGTGATCAAAACACAGTGACGAGTACTTTTACTTACAGAAGTTAAACTGAAAGTGCAAGAAGTTTATATAAAAAGTTATCTAGGGCTTGGAAAACCAATAATGCTTTTATTTAGTGAAAAATTACAATGAAATTGGGCAAGTTGCTAAGTATTTTTATATGAGTATGGTATTGAGTGTTCAGGAGCACTGAAGGATAACAATTGTCCCTTCTCTAACCACTTTTTGTATATGTGAGTAAAAGAATGGTCTCTTGACAACAGAACAGACATTGTACAACTTGAGTGAGAATAAAGCAATGAAGAATGTAATATCTGTGAAACAGAAGCATTTAATATATGCTGTATGCATCTTAATTTTATAAGCAACTATTTGTTTTCCTTTGGAATTAACAGCTGGAGGATCACTGACATTTCAGAAATGTTTCTGATGTTCATTTTGAATCCAAGTATGAATTCAGAATTTTTTCAATAATTCTCAGAGCTCATTACTTTTTATTAGATCTGTGGTTTTATCTGCTTCTGTATTTAACAGCATCACATTTTTGTGTGTAAAGTTTGATCAGTATAAGTTAAATTTTACTGTATTTACACTATTTCAGTCTGACATTGGTCTGAGTTAATTCTTAGCTTGCAAAGTTACACGACTCCTCATTTTAAATACTGAAGCACAAAACCTCTAGAAGAGTTCTTAGTTCCGTGTTGTGTATTTGTTTGTTTCTCCAGATGGAGTCTGCGTGTGTCTCAATTCATGAAGCTTTGAAGTCTGTCATCGATTATCAGACTCACTTCCGCTTGAGGGAAGCGCAGGGCCGCAGCAGAGCAGAGGATTTAAACACAAGGGTGGCCTACTGGTCAATAGGGGAAGCAATCATTCTTCTTGTTGTTAGTATCGGGCAGGTGTTTCTCCTTAAAAGCTTCTTCTCGGATAAAAGAACCACGACAACGCGCGTTGGATCGTAACCCGTGGCGGTGATGCTTCAGGTGTGTTACTCATTAAGATTAGCGGTTCTCCAATTAACTGTAGGTACAGAGGTCTGAATATATGCAACATTCAAATGTGTATACTCCTCATCTCTTAAAAATCACAAAACAGACCCAGAAAGTTATGAAAGGGACACATAATTTGAAATATTTTTAAGGATCCTCTGGAACTTAAGTGTTTCAATTCCTATATTAAAATATCTGTCGGTGTCTAGTCTCTCTGTATTTCTACTGATGCCAATCCAATCCAAGTATGATTTTTACCAGTATGATTAGTCATCTGCAGTGTAACACTTTAAAATAACCCAACAATCTAGTGTCTGATATGAGAGATGATATATATGGAAATCTCATTTGATTTAAATTTTCAGGCTGAATAACTTGGATTACAAAAAAGAAAATGTGATTAACTGTAGTGCACTGTTTTGATTTTGCTGTTTTAAAAAAATGCAGTCATATCCCTTGCTTATTTGTAAAGTTGTTGAAAGCTTGGCACTACATTGTGGTTCACTTTCTTCATCAGCCTGGAAAGTCTTCATCTTCAGAATTTGCTGAATTTTATACTTCATTATGATTGCTTAAACATACATTCTTCTGTATTAAAATAAATACATTTTCTCTTTTGCTATGTTTGTTTTACTGAAGAAAGCTGAGACTACTCAGGAAATCCACTTCTGCATACAAAAAAAAATCCAAATTTCCAAGTTCATGTAAAAAACATGCAGTAGAATAGGGAGTCTTGTAACTTTGTCACTGAAACTGTGCAGTACTCATATAAGCTGCTGCTGCCTTTTGGATTTAAGACCAGAAGTAGCTTGGTTTGTTAAGCAGCACAGCACCAGCACTGGATGAGGTTATATTATGTGTTAGGCACGGACAAAGCTTTTTACTAAATTGTTTTCCTAGTAAGAGGGCAGTTTGATATTGATACTATTGCACAAGTGCTGTAAATACTCCTCTGTGTGGTGCACTGAGACATGATGGCCTTGTGCATCTAATTGCCACTCTATTTTGTTAGCGGTCAGGAAATGTTTTCAATATTTTAGGTTATTTTTTTGGTAGGGTTATTAGAGTTGCATTGTTTTCACTGCTCATGTCTTCAGTAGCTTATGTACTGTAAAGTTCTGTTTTATTTGGTTTTGGAAGGTAGTAAATGTATGTACATGCCCATAGCTTGAATTGAGCTGGTCATAGTAAGGCTAAACTCCTTCAAATGGCTCTGGAAGAAAAAGAAGGCTGACCAATTCTTAAATGCACACAAAATTGAAGTGAAAAATTTGTCATGTATTACTAGCTAAATCAAAACATGCTTCTTATACAAAAGCTCTTGGCAAGCAGAGAAAGAGTGCTACACCCTTATTAATTGCCCATATTCTTTCTAGTAAAAATTTGAAATTACATGTTCAGGTGATACTTGAGCAGTCTGAAGAATTGATCTAAGATGACTTGATTTTAAAATCATGTCATGGCTGAAAAAAATAAAAGTGCCCCTACTCTGTTGTGGACTGAATGACTGCTCTTTTGGAAATGTAAGGAAAACATCAGACAGCTCAAAGATTATATAGAAGGTCATGGAGGTATTAAGAATCTTTAAAGTAAAATTCAGGATGTAAAGTTTTGCTGTCCTGTACTGAATTTTGAATACTGCAGTCCCGTTTTGGGATGCAGGTTCCCCAGAAATAGTTAGACCCACTAATATAGGAAAACTTAAAAGAGTCTGCTTTTGTCTTGCGATGCAAATCTGTGCTTGCACACATTTTTTATTGTACCTCTATGCTTTCTTCTTGTGTTTCAGCAACTGATGTCTAGTACTTTTTGTGCTGCATTGCACACAATAATGAAGCAAGTGGTATACTTTGTGTTCAAGTGTCAAATGAAAACATGATTTAGTTTTGCTAGTGTTCACTATTTCTGGAGTTTGAATATTAGTTATGTAGCTTTAATCACAACAAAGGCATTTGTTTTAAGGCTTGAATTGTGTTGGAGTTTTTTTCCACTGAGTTGTTCTGTGTGCTGGCAAAATTGGTAAATAGTGCTATAAAACTGATGATCATCTATTGCATACATGTCTCTTTATTCTTTCATAATGTTTGAATGTGTGAAGTGGACTGCTCAATTCAATATTAGTCCCACTGCAGAGGTTTAGTGGACTTGACTTTTCCATTGAAGTTAGGTGTCTGAACCAATGCTCTGGCATCCTGCTGCATAATACGCAGCAACAGCTTAAAAATGCCTTTATTTTTGTGTTGTTAAAAACATGGCACAAATACACATTTAAACGTAGCTGTATATAGTTTTTAAAATAACTGACTGAATAGGATATAATAAAACACACATGCTAACACGCAGTGGGTGAAGAAGTGCATTGTGACCTTTGGTTAAAGCTGCACCTTTTTAATATATGAACGGTTTGGTTAACGGTGTGATACACACGAAAACACCCGGCGTTAAAGGGGATATAACTGTGTTTTTAATTGCTTAATGCTCTGGGTTTCAGCTATGCGTTGGATGTTTTATGTTTACAAGACTTCTTTTCGTGTTCTGAAATGTCGGTTCTTTAGTTTAAGGGCATGGGGGGAAAAATTTAGTTTGAATAAGACAAAAAGCAGACCCTGTGAATATTGTAAGGGAAAATAAAAAATTAATATATGAATGTGGTCTGATTGTTTTGTTTGCATATGGGATTGGGGAACATTATTCTTCAAAAAAGCTTTGAACCATAGTTTGAGTAGTCAACTTGTGTTCTAACATATTACAGTTAATCTTCCCCCTGACACTTGATCATTACTTCTATTGCTGTACATCACAAAGTGTACAGGTTCACTGCTGCTCGTAATCAGCCTTGCTTAGCAAGGCAGTGTGGATACTGGCTCTTTGCTCAGCACATCAGTAATGCAGGCAGTCGTATTCATAAATCTCTTCATGCTGGAGTAGAATTCAAAGTATTTAACTGCAGATGCCAGGAATGATTTGGGATCTACTGCATCCTTTCACATTAATTCTGTAGATACAAAGTTATGGGGGGACCTGGAAAGGTGCCTTCAGTCAGTGTTGTCCAATTATGAGATACGAACTTCAAATAAGTGGTAACTAGTTGTGTGATTTGAGGTACTTTTATATTGCGTTGCTTAGGTTTAAAGAACATGTGGTAGGCATCGTTGTTTTGTGGGGACGCCTTCCAAAATTACTCTTCTTGCTAAGTCAGTTGCTGTATATTCAAATAATTTCAAGACTATTTATAGAGGAGTTGGATTAAGAAAAGCTTTTGTCTAGAAGTATGGGTAAGTTCTCTTTCAGGGATGTGTTACTGTAGTTGTCTGGGGCTTTTTCAGGTGCATGGCACCCAGGATTTAAAGTAACTTAAGTTGTGGTCTGAAGTGCTTTTCTGCTGAAAGCTGATAATCCTACCGGAAAAAAAAAAAAAAAAGGCAAAGCGAATAAATGAGTCAGTGGATCAAGTGGCATGTATCATGATGATGAAGGTTTTTATCAAGGAAGAGATAGAAATGCGCTCTTGACCGCCACAAATTTAAACAATTCTCGGGCTGCCAGGCTACCAAAGGGCACAAGTGCAGCAGTGATACCAGAACCACCTCCTTCAGGGGCAAGATGAACCAAGAGTTTAACACGGGCCCTAAGTGAGATGGATGCAAAGTCTTTCTCTCGCGCTCTTCCCCTTGACTTGTAGAATCAAGTTCCAGAAAAGCAAGGTTATGCTATGTGCATACTGAGGGTGCTACCGATTTTGATCGAGTGAAGTGTTGTGCGACATGAGGGGAAGTGGTGACTCAGCTTAGCTTGGTACGAACTCTGCCAGTAGCAGCTCTCAAAAGATTCAGTATTTGTATTAAAAAGTCCATGTTGCATTCCACAGGGCAAGATGTTATGTAAACGTAAGGTGGTTTTAGTTTGCAACACTTCTAAGCAGATTGATTTGACTCACTCGTACCACCTTCTCCCCCACCTGCTGACAAGAACCAACATACACGTGCAAGCGACCTGGTCAGCATCTGTTGTATGCAGCACACTTTTAAGTAAGTGGATGGCCTTGTGTGTCCATGTTTTATGTTTCTTATTACAGGCTGTTTTGCTGGTGAACTAACAGGAAAGGGAGTGACATGAGTTATGCTGTAGTTTTGTTGCCAGCCTCCTGTTTTCAGGATGGAAAGTCCTCAAATGAGTCATCTGAACAGTGGTTTTACCGAAGTGCAGAAACTAATCCTGAGAGGAGCACCACGTTCCTTAATTTCACTGCTGATCACTGTGTGTTTGGTTATCAGTAGAGGCCATTGAACAGAACTTCCTCCTTTTCATGAGCTGAGTCTCACTGTGGGATACTGTCCAGCTCAGAATATAGCACATGAGAGGCAACACAGCAGGATGCCATCCCTTCAATGGCCTGCATTGTTCAGGTGCACATTCCATACACAGCTGAGTGTATTTTTTGGTGTGTTTTCCCAAGAAGGATGCAGTGACCTCTTGCAGATATATGTGACAGTGCATGGTCCTTTGCTAGCTGCATCTTTGAGAGGCCTCTGCTTGATAGGGTATTCCTGGCTTAAGCAAGAACGTTTTTGTTAGGGATGGCTTCTATGCATATCTTGGACGTTCTTTCCTAAATTTATGTACAGGGATTTTACTGGCACAAAGGACAGCAGATTTGTTCAGACCTTACTGTAATTGAATTACCAAAATAAGTTACCAAAAAGAAAGAGAAGCATTTTCTTCCTGGAAGAAATCAAACATGAGGAAAAAGGGGTTGGGAAGGTTAACACTGATATGAGTCAAGAGCTTTTTTGGCACAGCACTGTCTTTTGCTGTGGTGTTTGAAGAAAATAATACCACTAGGTGTCAAGAAAGTAACTCAACAGGGACAAAAAGACGGGGTAAGAGAGGCAGAAAAGAGGCAAAAGAAGGAAGAGGAGTTAGGGAGTAAGAAAGGACAGAAAGAAGGGAGAGGACAGATGGGACAAAGCAGAGAAAGGAGCCCATTTCTGGGCTCTGTGCTGGGTTTGTGAAGCTTGAGGAGTGCCCAGCTTGCTCCCTATGGACAAGAGGTGCTCCTTCTCCTGTGATGCTGGTAGCCTTTGCTGGCTGCTGCCCTCAGTACAAGTTCACAGCACAATCTGCAAATAGCAGCTGAAAATCACACCAGAATCAACTCTTCTTGATGCATACTGGCACACATGTAGTGAGGAATTCAATGAAAATTGCCCTGGCGGAACTTAGAAGAAAGATATGTCAAATGGTGGGTGAAAAATGGAAGAAGAGGTGGCTACTACAGGGAGGGAATGTGAAGGATAGAGAATGGTAACAACCAGGAGGTGCTGTCACCTATTAAGTACTCTGCCTTGCCTAAAACCAGCCTTTAAACCACTGATACAAACCCACAGTGACTGCATTTCTGTGTCAGTGGTTGTCCTGAGCTTCTGAGTTAAGGTAGTCAGCTGCCCACCAGTTCTGCATGTCCCTTTCACTCACAGAGATGCCTAAGACATTGAAGACCTCACTTATTACCACACCACACTTGCTCTTCTCTGGAACAAAAGCCCCCAGAATCCAAAAATTCACAGAGCAGAAAATGAGTCCGTATTTCATGACTTGCACAAATCCCTAGGCCAAACCCGTAGTGAGTTACACCTCATTAAGTGGAATTGTATAGCAAATGTAATTGTCACCATTTTGCAAGTCTCACCATAGAAAAAAATTGGTTGAATTTTAAAATGCAATTAAGATCTTCAAAAAACATGGGAAAATAATGCTTTTAGGCAAACTATGTGGTATTTGTCATTCTAAATACTGCAGTTTAATTTCAGTTACAGACTGTTAGGATCTACAGTACATTGAACAGAGCACATGACAGGATGTCTAAAACATTTCTTTCCTCCAGGTTACTATACTTTCCTGCAAGAATACTCAAAACCAAAAACTTCCCCTTACTTGTACCCCAAAACCCCAAGAGGTGAAAGTTGAGCCTCCTGGCAGCCAAGAGTCCTGCACCCAGTGCAGTCAACAGCAGAGGAAAACAGTTGTGGATGTCCTGGGAATCTGTATCACTCTGTAGGGTTGGGCTCAGGACATCTGTTTCCTTTCCGTAATATTTTCTCAGGACTTTGTGTGGAAGCAGGACTGCTATAAACTAGGATTGCTTCTGAGTGCTTCACTGGAAGCAGTGATTTTACTGATGCACTTTCTTGGAAGTACACTGAATGCACAGCGATAAAGAAATAGGATGAATGGCACATGTCTGGAAGTGTAAATCAATACATTTCATGAATGCAAAGACAGAAACGTTGCTGCCTACCTTCAGCTCATTTCTGTAGGACTGAACTTTCTCACTGTAAATCCTGACACTAGTGCATGATAAAAGAATCCAATTAAGTACAAAAATTAAATAGAAATATTGAACTTATGGCAGTCATAGAGATAAAGCTCCATACAGGGAAGGATGACTGATTTAGAGCAGGGAGTGCTAACACGTGCGCTGGTAACACATGCTCTTTACAAATGCATAAAGAAAACCAGTGCCTGTGGGTGATAGCAACCAGGTTCTGCATTGGAAGATATTCAGAAATGACAGTACTGGGGTGTCTTGCTGTAATGTGAGAATTTCAACATCTGAAATCACTGCAGAAACTGTATTTCTGCCTGTCATTTCCATTTACTGGCAGACCAAACACTGCACTGTAGTAAGGAGATCCCTGCTTGGTGAATACAAACTGTCACTTGACACTCTCGCTGCCTTTGGATGTTTGGATAGGGAAAGCTTTGATGGGCTTTTACCATGTTCAAAAAGTGATAATGATAAACCCCTTCATCTTTGTCATACCTGTGGTGCATACTGATGCAGCCCGAATTCCCAGTAAGCTTAGACCAAAAGTAGTTCTGAAGTCATAACAAAAGCCCCATGAGAGTGGGGCTAGCCTGGTACTTAGGACACCTGGATATGCCTTCTCTTGAGGCCCTAATCTCTCCTCAGGAGATATATGCATTTCATGGCACATAGAACCATCCACTTCCACTGAACTCCTAGGAATATGGCATAAGACAAAACCAGGGATAATTTGGATCACTAAATCATATCTCCTTCAGATGCATCAACTATGAAATGAGCATTCATGCAGGAAGGGCTCAGAGAACATCCTCCAGCCACTACAGCCTTCAGCACTTAATAGCGAGTAAATGGCCGGTCATTAAAATACAAGCTCACAAGTCTCAATGGAGATTCCCCAGACAGTAGTCCACAGGAAAACCTTTAGCAGATCTGAACCAAAGGTCAGTGATGGAAAATAAAGTGGAAAGAATGAAATTCTGAAAGACCCAGCGTGTTCGCACCCCCAGGCTTGCTCACTTAGGTCACTGTGCTGGAAATAGCAGACCCTACACAGCTCTGCACACAGATTCACAACTCCATGCTTTCAAACTTTTTGTGGCTATCCTTCAGAGCCCTTCACAATCTTTGAATCACCCAGATGTGGACACCCATATGGTGGCACAAGATGGGCAGAAGAAACAGGTGTGTTTGAATGGGTATTTCCTCTCCACATGGGAAACATTAGCTCCTTTTACATGGATTTGGAGCAAGAAATGTTCTTTTTTCCCCATTCTGCAGACTAGGCGGTGGATCAAAGGAGGGAAAATCCTTCTGTCTCAAGTTCCTCATTGAGCTTGTGGAAGTAATTCCAAGGCAATACCTGAGTCGGGCTATGGAGCTAGACTGTCTCAACTCCATCTCAGCTTCCAGATTCCAGGACAGCACGACAACCCTCCAACACACCTTGTTGAAACCTAATAACTCTCAGACTTGTTCTTGTTTATGCTTTCAGCCCACCCAGGACTGCATGGCTGGTATCATGGATTAAATCACCAGGAAGTGAGAGTGAAGGCTCACGGAGGCCAGGGAAGAAGGAGAGGGAGAAGGGAGGTGCAACAATTTGCTTCCCAGCACTTTGCCAGTGCCTGCAGGAATGTGAAGCATCTTGGAGGCCATAGTGATTGATGATGGTTCAAAACTGTTGCACAGTGTCTAGCTCTAGCCTTGAGCTGTAGTAGTAAAGGTTGAAACACCATCTAAAGGACGGAAGACGCCACTGGACAACCTGTCTGAGGACAGTGCTGCACCCAAAGGATGCCTTAAGGCAGAGCAGGTGGCTGCTCATTAATTCCAGCTCCTCAAAAAAACGTTGATTTGGAAGGTTTATTTTCAGTACGTTTACCTTCCAATTTGGCTGATTTGGCTGTCACATCTTCATTTCCAAAATCTGCTTTCAGGTGTGAAAGAAACACTTAGTCTTTGGTCTCTAACATTATTAATGCAGGACAGTAAGTGGATGCAAAGAGTGATCTATTAATTTTTCTGCCAACACTGAGAAACTTGCAAGAACAAAAGCTGTTGCTCGATGGCTCAATGAGATGGATGAGATCCCCCAAAGGTCGGCATTGCAGGGATTGCTTCACGAGGGACAGTTTCCTACTGGTGGCTGTGGCTCAAGAATATGCTGCTTGTGCAGAGAGGATATTTGTTTTCTCAGTTGGAAAGCTCTCCAAATGGCAGCAGCTGAGAGAAATGCAGAGAACTTTGGGAGAGATGCAGGGCAGTAACAGTCCTCTGAAACTTACGCTCTCCTGAGGCTGCCTGAGTTTCCTACGCAAGAGAGCAAGGATTGCAGTGCACCTTGGAGGAGAAAAGAGCATAAAGAACAGCAAGGAGCAGCTGATGTTGTCAGAAAATTCTGTTGCTAGACCCAGGT
Organism: Falcunculus frontatus; assembly: GCA_013398115.1. NCBI lineage: Eukaryota > Metazoa > Chordata > Aves > Passeriformes > Falcunculus > Falcunculus frontatus. The sequence continues at coordinate 283,105 of VZRV01004606.1, forward strand.
ACCTGTGCTTGGGAAATTAGATGACAGCCAGCTGCTGGGCACAAAGGCAGCAGGCTTTATGTAACATCTAGATGTGAGGCTCCAGAGTCACAAATTGGTATTTGGTCCATCTTTGTTCCATTGATGCAAGTAAATGGAAAGGGCCAATTTTTGGCCATCAGACCAGTGGCTAAGGACGAGGACCTTGCATTTTATGAAACACTATCAATTCCATGTATGAAGCCAGGAGCATACAGAAATCCAGAGTCTTAGTGCCCAAATGAGATGCAGAGAGCAAGGACTTAGGTCCATGGAGCACTAGGAAGCCTTCTGAGACAAGAGAAGTCTGAACAAGAGGAGAAGGCTGCACTTTGATCTTAGTGAAGTGAGACTTCTGGCCCTAAAAATTCAAAGACTCCCAGAGGAATATTTAAAGAAGAAGCTGGGGGAAAGCAAACAGACACAGAAGAGTGTGCAGACCAGACTGATGTGATGTTAAAAAGTGGATATAGCTAGGGTTCAATGCCCCTTGGGAAATACCAGAGGGGAAATTAAAATAAAAATTGCAGTAAGTAAGAACACTAAGTTAGACTGCTAAGGCCAGTTCATTTTCCCATGCAAAATTAAGTATTGGTGTCAGGGCAAAACTTACAGGTGCTGGCACATCCATGCATGGAGCCCAGAGAAAGAAGTTAGAGAGGCTGAAATGGTTGCCTTCAAAGAATAGTGGCCATCTCAAGAGCTGGGATATGGAGGATCAATGGGATTCAATATTACCTTGCTGCTAGTTTCATAGCAAGGAAGCAGTCAGTGCCCTCCCTCCCCTCTGCAAAGCTCTGGCCAGTGCCCTCCTACCCACCCAAGTGCCAGCAGAATTCTCCCCATGTCCACCGTGTGCTCTTCTGCTCCTACAGGAATGCTGCTTGGGAGGAAGACAGGGGCCTTCATGGCCCATCCCACTGGCACAGCTCCTGTGATGCCAGCTGGTGCCTGTGCCCAGCAGGACAGGAGCAGGTGGACAAAGGATGAGTGCCAGTTACCCCAGTGCCCACAGTTCCAGTGAGCACCTCCTTCTCTGAGCAGGGATGGGGGCTTCCTGTCATGCTGGGTGGTAGCCACCGCCCCCTGTGTGCAGCTCTGCCCAGTATTAACTGGCCCCGAGGCAGCACTCCCCATGCCCAGGAGGGCCAGAGGGCTGTCTCTGCCCCTGGTGGCCACTGGGCACAGCTGAAGCCAGCTGGGAATGTTGGTGGGATGAAGTTACTGAAATGCTTCAAAAGCTTCCATGCACCCACCTCTGGTGAGTCAATGGACAAATGTGGGAAATTAAAAGCTGCACATAAAACAGTGTGGCCAGCAGGACCAGGCAGTGACTGTCCCCCTGCGCTCAGCACTGGTGAGGCCACACCTCAAATCCTGTGTCCAGCTGTGGGCCCGTTACCAAAAATCGGTAAAAATAAAAACTGCTTAACACTAATGTAGCATTAAGAAGCAGGCATTCTTTATTCAGGTAGATGCATGAGGGGATATCTCCTCCAAAATCTCATTCATGCTGAGCACAGAGAAAGCTCCAGTTTATACACTATATTTTACATAGATATTGATAGGTTTTCCTAAAAAAAGCATAGATACGATAATCTTTTCTCTGAAGTCATTAACATACGATCCCTTCCCTCTGTGCATGTGTTCTTCTGTCCTGGGGGTCTCTTTGGCAATCCCTAGTGATTGGGGATGACCCCAATGTCACACCTGACTGCCTGGTGAACTGGTAAAAGTTGGCACAACTGCACTGGTTGCCTTCCGATTCTTCTTCCTACAGAATAAGCATTGTGCAGTTTCATAGGTCAATGGTTTTTGAAGAATAAGCATTGTATTAACCCACCAGGTGCAAACAATTCTTCATCTGGTAACAGGCCCCTCACTGCAAGGACATTGAAGAGACTCCAGAGAAGGGCAACAGAGCTGATGAAAGGTCTGGAGCTCCGGTCCTGTGAGGAGCTGCTGAGCGAGCACGCTGTAGCCGGGCGGGGGTTGGTCTCTTTTTTCCAGGTAGCAAGTGACAGGACGAGAGGACACAGCCTCAGGCTGTGCCAGGGGAGGTTGAGGTTGGACATTAGAAGGAATTTCTTCACAGAAAGGCTGCCCACGGAGGTGGTAAAGTCAGTGTTTAGTGGTAAAGTCAGTCTTTCCTTACACACCTCCCTGGAGGTGAGTACGGGAGGACTGGGCGTGGCACTCAGCGCTATGTTTTGGTTGACATGGTGGGGTTCGTTCACAGGTTGGCCTCGGTGATCTCAGGGATCTTTTCCAACCTGAGTGCTTCCGTGATTCTGTAACAGCGGAGCCATTTCAGCGCACACTACACAGTCCGCGGTCCTGGCGCGGGGGCACATCGGTACCGGCGGCAGCCCCGGCGGCGCTGCCCGGGTGGGCCGGCAGGACGAGACGGAAGGGGGAAAAGGGGGCTTCCTTCAAGTCTCGTCTCTACCTGGAAGCACCGGACAGGGTGGCTCTCGAGACACGCCTGCGTCGCGACCGGAGCGCGGGAGAGGCGGCGGGGCGGGGCGCGGATCGCTCGGCGCGGCTGCCGGCCCGGCCCTTCCCGTGTGTGGGCGGTGGCGGCGGGGATTGGTCAGGCCCGGTTCCGACATGGCGGCCAGCGCGGTGTCCAACCCGTCCCAGCTCCTGCCGCTCGGTAACCGTGGCGGGTTCCGGGGCATCCCCCCGGGGCCCGGCCCGGGATCCCTCTCCGGGAGGGCAGCGGCGGCTGCGGGCCCTGCGCCGGCGCCTGGCGGGAAGCGTGAGGGCGGGAGCGCCTCGCGTCAGGCGGCGGGGCCCGCGCCCGGCCCGGGAGGATATCGGGGGTCTGGGCCGGGGAGAAAAGGGGGGTGGAGTAGGGGATAGGGTGTGGGGGGGTGTTGG
>VZRV01004606.1:286038-306878 GCA_013398115.1 Falcunculus frontatus
GTAGGGGTGGGTGTAAGGATGTCGGAGGGGGTGGGTGGTTTGTGTGGAAGAAGGAAGGGGCAGTGTGTAAGGGTGTAGGGGATAAAGGGCTGTGTGTGGTGTGTCTCTGTTTCTGTAAATAAACACAAAAAACCCTGTAAGGTACGAGAGATTTGATTTGTAGAACGTATTCTTTTCTGTGTATCTACAGAACTTGTGGACAAGTGCATAGGTTCACGCATTCACATCGTGATGAAGAGCGACAAAGAAATTGTTGGGACACTTCTAGGATTTGATGACTTCGTCAGTATCCTTTGATGCAAGTTTAAGGCTGTCTGCTTTATGCTCTGGCCTAATTAATTTATAGCTCTTGAGAGTTTTGAGTTCACTGAATAGAACCTTTTTATATGGATCAGTTGTATTATTCTGATATTTTCAATTTGCAGGTAAAATTACATTTTGGTATAAAATGAAAATAACATTAAATATTTTTGTTTTAAAATTCTGGGTGTTATTTTCCTTGAGACTGGACTTTCAGATATGGTGTTGGAAGACGTTACAGAATTGTAAGTATTTTTCTGCCTCTTGTCGCTATTTTAATGTTTGCTTCACTGAGGTAAAATACTAAGATCTGCTGGCAAAGTGTTTTTATATTTTTGGAATACTTGCCAGCTGACTAGTTTAACCTTGGACTTAAAACTGTTCGGAAAGTGATCTGTTCAAGACAGCCATAGAGTAGCAATTGCGTGTTTTTTGCTTGTATGGGGATCCTCTTTGTAGTCTTAATATTGCATGGGTTGTGTGGTGAACTTTCCAGTAGTTCATTTACTTTTACGCTTTCTTAAGACCTAGGCAAAGATTCAACAAGGTAGCAAACTTAAGGATAAATACTTTCACTTTGTCGTGCCATGTTGATATGTCATATTCAAGAAATTGCCAAGCTTTAGAGGGTGAAAGCACATCTCCATGTACTGAGTAGAAGAGATCTTCTTGGATGCCAGTTAGCTTTCTGTACCTAGGTGGTCCATTTCTCAATATCATGCTGCAGTGTGGCTGATTAATTTGTTAGTTCCAACAATGGTCACCTTAATGCAGAGATTTCTGTTGGTTCTGTGGTCAAAACTGGTCCATTGTCCCTGGTTCTGTGCTCTTACTTGCTGTTTCTAACGTTCCTTCAGCGAGATCACACCTGAGGGCAGGAGAATCACAAAGCTGGACCAGATTCTGCTAAATGGAAATAACATAACAATGGTAAGACATCAAAGGCTGCATGTGTTGCCTTTCTGTACCTGTAAATTGGTCAATGATTGTATTCAACTACTTTAAGCTATGCTTTCCTGACAGTTCCATTATATCAGGAAGTTTCAAGTAGCATCTGGGGCACCTGTATATATGAATGAAGCTGGAAAGTTGACCTTACTGCCTTACTCAGTATATTTTGCAATTTACAAAAGAAAAATTTAAAGAGCCTGGCCCTGATTTTGTTTTGGTGAATGTTTTTCTGGTCTTCACGTGTGCAAGGGAGTCACTGACTTGGTAAGAATCATGAAATCACTAAGGTTGAAAAACATCTCCAAGACCATCAAGTCCAACCTTTGACCAAATACCACCATGCCCGCTAAACCATAGCACTAAATGCCATATCCAGTCATTTTTTCAACAATTCCAGGAATGGTGTTTCTACTACTTCCCTGGGCAGTCCCTTCCAATGCCTGACTACCCTCTTAGTCAAGAAATTCTTCCTTATGTCCAGGCTGAACCTTCCCTCGCACAGCTTGAAGCCGTTTCCTCTTGTCCTGTCACTGGCTGCCTGGGAGAAGAGGCCAACCCACACTATACTACAGCCTGCATTTAAGTAGTTGCAGGCTGGCTCTTCAGTGGCTTTTAGCTCCTGAGTGTTTGCCTGTGTACACAGGCCAGGCACTCCTGCATTCCTGCATGTACAAATGTGTCTGTAGCAGTTTGGATGCTTCATTGAGTCATTTGACAACTACAATACCACATGGTGCCTGGAGAGCTGCACCTGTATGCATTCTGCCTAAAAATCTGGAGGTCTGTTGGATTACACCAAATCAGAAGCACTAGGATTTTATCATGTGCTGGTATGTACAGATCAGTACTGAAACAGTAATTAAATGTTGTGATTATGCATCCTTGAGTTGAATTCTGCAACTTCTTAGACACCACAAAAGCAGAGCTACAGTGTTTTTTTTGCTTGTCTGCATAGCTGGCCACAAAGCCTGGACTTCCAACACAAGGGCATTCCTAATTTTGTGGGAAGAGGAAGGCTCAAGTGGGAAGACTTGAGTTTAAGTTGGCTCTGTATGAATGAGGAATTACCTCCATTTCGTTGTTTACCTGTCTTGCACCTCCGCATTGTGTGTCTGAGCAAGTGTCATCCTGTCTTAATTTCTACGCCTTTTTCTGCTTTGTTGTTCTGCATGTTGAAAGGACAGCCTATATTCTGATTCCTTGTATGGGGTGAAATTCCTGCCATCCAGTTAAGGTGGTGGTGTGGTGCCCTTGAAGAAGAACCTGGTGAATTTTCAGGAAGACATAGATAATGTTTCTGCTGTAGATGTCTCTTCTGGGGACACATCTTCTCATACCAGGAAGTCTATGCTTAAGACTTGTTCTTATTTTCATCCCAAAACTAGTGAAGCTCTTTTTCTTTAGAAGTGCTCAGCTGATTATGAAGAAGATATCAGTAAAAGGAGTGGTTAGTCTTTTTTTTTCCTTCATATTTTTCCTTTTATATTTCTTTTTCTGTTGTTCAGTTCTTTGCTTCCTTCACAAGGGAGTGCTGTGCTCACTTACCCCCTACCGCCTTTTTGGTTTGTGCATCTCTGGCAATAACTGACTTCCACTGCTGGGAGAATCTAAAATTGTGGTCTACCATGAAGTCTCCATGTCCTAAAATGTTTGTTGTAAAGCAGGAGCTGTCGTGTATGGATTTGTAAAACTCAACTGTATGGCACTAATGCAAAAATGTCTCACTCTTTCATAGCTGGTTCCTGGAGGAGAAGGACCTGAAGTATGAAGACATGATATTCATCTGTATTTTATATTGATATGCAAGATCTAAATAGAGATTTTGGAGTAGAAGTGTGTTTTGGTGTAGATTGTTCATTTGCTTTGCTTACAGACTTGACATTTTACAAAAGACAGCTCTTTAGGAAAGATGCTGATGGTAATGTGGACTTTTTAAGTTGAAATCATGGCTTTCTTGTAAAGACACATGAACCTCTTCTGAATAAAAGGCTTTTTCTTTGTTAGTTACTGTGTTCTGTTATGTAAGGGCCCAAGTTAGATAATTTTGTAACTACTTGATGGAATACAAAAATGACAATTACATTTCAGTTGCCATCAGTCTTCAGTTTTTCTACATCTGTTGCATTTGTTTCTGTCCCAAGTCTGTATAATTCACAAGTCATGAGCCAGGAAGTTGCTGTCCTTTGGCACACAGGCAGATACTGAGCTGGAAGTTTTGTTTAAAGGCTGTGTCACTGGAAGCCGTGTGGCAGTTCTGTAGAGTTCTGAAAGCCCTTCAAACTGGGTGCATCTGTTTGATGCTCAGCAGCCTTTGGTTCTGCTGGCCTTGAGGTTCAGCTCTTGTGGACCATTTTGCTTTGCAGGTACACTTCCATACAGCAGAAGCCCTGTAAGGGCATTTGGCAAGTGGGAACAGACAGCCCAGGCCTAGTTCGTGTTCATGGGGGTAAAAATCCCAAAGGCTGGTGTTAAAACCCCACTGATGTCAGTGGTGACTCTGCTTTCACCACTCCATGATGCTGTGTATACTCAAACTGGGAGCTGCCTGTGCCTGCTTGCATAGTTTGGAGCACTCGTTTTAGAGTAAACAGGAGTTTTTGGCTCCATCTGTTCTCCTGTGATACAAAAGCTTGACAGATACTGCAAGCTACTATTTTAGGACAATTTCTGTAAGGAATGGCTATTTTGTTGTGATGCCATACTGCCAGTGCAGCTGATGCTTCCATAGTACACCTCTCAACTGGCTTCTGTGTGTAAATGTCTTTGGAGAGGAACCACACGTGCCTGCTGTCACTGTAGACAAGGAGGGTGCAGCATCAGCTCACATGGACGGGACGGGCTTTGCCTTCCCATCACCAGAAGAAAGAAGAGTTGAAGAAGGGGGCTCAGGAGCAAGAAGCTGCAAGGAAGCTGCTGTACTGGATCTTTCTGCCTTGCTTAATCGGACAGAAAAGCTGCCTTCTGCTGGTTGAGTCTGAGCTCACAAAGCAGTGAGAACCTGTTGCTGTAGCCTGTTAAAAGGGAGAGGGAGTTCCTCTCCCAAAGAGTGTGTGCCTTCTGGCTCATATGTTCTGAATAAATGATCTGCAGTTGCAATGTTTAGGTTGTGTCATGGCAATCTCTACCATTTACTCCCTGAACGTGTTTGCTTTTTTCCTTTTTGTCTCCGTGTCTTCCTCCAGCTTTTTTTAAGACATGTATTTAAAAAGATATATTTTTTTAAGCTTAGGTTTGGTTGAAACATTATCTGTGGGTGTTTGCCTCAAACAGAAACTTTCCTAGAAATAAGACAAGTCTTTTCACGAGAAATGAGAACACTTCAAAGATTTCGACTTGGGGCAGTGCTACTCTGTTGGAGTATTGTTGAATAAAATTATGTTTTTGTTCCAGTATATGCACTTAATTTCTAATTCACTCAGTGTTTTGAAAACAGTCATGCTTCTGAGAGGAGTAGATCTTGACTCAAAAGCAACTTCTAGTCTGACAGCACAAATATCTTGTTCTCTCAGGATTTTGTTGCCTTGAAAAAACCAAACAATTTGATACTGCCTCGGTTCCTGCTCGACTGTTTGTGTTTTGTTCCACTCACTCCAGAAGACGTGCTAGGACTTAGCTTTTAGGAAGACATTTTAATTCCTGATTCACAGGTCTGCAGAGGTCCCTCTAGGGACAGTCAGTTCATGCAAACACTGTTAGTCCTTTCTAAGTTGAAACATTTTTTCGCTGTCGGCTGAGAATACAAAGTATTCCAGGTGGGTCTGGTTTGCTTTGTATTCAATATTCCTGTAGCCTGTTGGCTTTGGAAGTGCAGCTAGTAAGCTTGTCGATTCAGAAAGTGTGGGAAATGGAGTTATAGAAAAGTTGCAAGTGCAAACAGAGAATATAAACAGCATTGTGCCCGAAGAGATAGAAATGGACACACGTTTCAATCTGAGGCCTTGGCAAAGGCTGCCTGAGTTAGAACAGTAAGCTTCTGTAGAACCGAGCTTTTGTAGTTTGAAGAAAAGAATGTAGTTTTGTAAGTTTAAAAAATATATACCTTATAAAGACAGAAATATAGTTTAAGTAAGAGTAAGTAGAAAACATATCTTACATATGAAATAATTAGTAAGAAAGTTAAAAATTCTAAGTTTAACAATAAGCCTTATAGCTAAGTTTAGTAGAAAGTGATAATGTAGCAATATAGGCCTGTACAGTAGGCCTGGAGAGCAGTATGATGATTGGTTAAAAAAGTACGCATTGTGGTAAAACCATGTAGAACATAGAATAATGATTGGTACAAAAATGCAAGCGAGCTTTGTGGGATTTGCTTATTGGCTTAAAAAAGTATATAAGGCCTTGTAACGACATAATTTTGCCTTTGCCTTTTGCCTTTGCGTTTTGCTTTTGCCTTTTGCCTTTGCTTTCGCATTATGCAGGTTTGCCCATTTACCTTTTGCCATTGTTGCTGTCATACCTACTGCAACAACTACTGATACTTTTACTTATCCATCAAATAAAAATGAGACTGATCCTATGATGAATCATCTCTGTGACATCTTTTAAATATTCCTAATAACTCCAACAATCCTCTACAAGTAAGTAGTTGCGGTTTTTGTTCTTCCTCCCCTGGAAATCCAAGCGCTTAATCATACTGCACTGTCTTCTTGTGGACACTGGTGTTCTCCAGAATATATTTAGGGTGCTACCACATGTAGGTAATTTAAAATAATAACCTTAGGCTCAAAAAAGATAGAAAACTGAATGAGGCTTGAAGTTTAGAGCAAGGTAGTCATCAGGTTAAAATAACTTTGTGGTTATGACATGCACAGTGGTGGTTCTATTCAGATTTATGTTTGTTTTGCTTTCTGTTTTTCTTTAGGATAGCACTGATTGCAGTGATCTTTAGTCCAACTACCTGGCTATCCATCTTAGTATGGAGAAAGTTCCCTTCTGCCTACTATTTCAGTGTACTAGCTCATTTTGGTTTGGATGTAAATATCCTCTGAGAAACCTCACTGAAATTATTCAAAAGAATCCTGTCAGTTCCAGATCACTGATAATTCTTAACACAGTCAGTGCTTCCAAAGCGTATCATTGTAATCTACCAGTCTCATCAGTAATGTGTCGTTTTGCAGGTGTAACAGTATTTTGGTCAATTGAACCACAGTCAGACACAATGTAAGCAGAGAACACTAGAAGATTTATTCCAGTTTCAATTCCAATGAATCTGAGCTTGAGGCAGTTGATAAAAGGAGTCAGCAAAGAATTTCAGGAGCTTGCTTTGACATTTTCGAACTGCCATAATGAACAGGAATCAAAATTCAACTTTGTTTTGACTGGTGCTGCATTAATGCCGGGCCCCACTTTTGCTTTCTGCTGGAAGAGAGGATAGATTTGAATTAATCATTTATCAACAGATTCTGCAGCTTGATGTCATTTTCATGAAGACACCATGGTTGGTTCATTAACCTGTTAGAAACAATATCAGGGATTCACAAACTATGCCAGTTTATTTCTGAGGTCTTTGCTTACATTTGTACAATATATTGCTTAACTCCCCATTTTCTGCAAAACCTAATATATATTTCATGGCTATTTTCTATAAGCTTTTATAAGCTCACATTCTCTTGAAGCCTTCTCCTAGAAATTCAAAATAAGCATTACAAATGCAGTATTTGTTGCTTTAATGGGAAAACAGTTACAAGGAAACACAAAAATACACCTGCTTAATCCATTATGAATTAATACTTCAAGCACATTGAATATGACCTTCATATATCAACACTTAATACAATTTGTTTGCCATTTTCTTTCCTTTTTTATACTGTATTTTATCAAAATTAAAAAATACCCATTTTATAGAATAAATGGCAAAGTATTGTAGTTTCATTCCAGTTAGTGGGTTCTTAAAACCCAGAGTAACCTTTTTAAATCTAGTTCAAACCTGCAAACATTAGTCAGTCTTTGTTTGTTTGTTTCTGCTTGCTTCTTTTAATGGATCCTCATATTTTGTTTTCAGGACTGATTAAAAAGAGTGGCCTTCAGCAGCCATTAAGTGCAAAGTGATTTGGCAAATCCTACTGTCACCTGCATTCCCCTGGCATTCCATTTGGTGAAGAACTCGACATGGCAGCAGCCCCTGCACAGGAGGAGGAAAACACAGGTTATAAGCAGTTATAAATAAGCAGTTAAAATGTTTTTCCATTCAGTAAGCACTGGTATATTGTCGTGATTTAGGAATGTTACTCCCCAGTTCAGTGCTCCCACCGAGGCTCTCCCAAACCGAGTGCAGTTTTTAACAATCCTCTGTACTGTTCAACTTTCCCAGAGGCTGGTGCATGGTAAGGAGTATGATATACCCATGCTCTCTGGACTAGGGGTCTATGTGACTACTTTTGAAATGAATTCCATTGTCTGACTCAACTCTTTCTGGGGCTCCATGTCAGAACAGGGCTTGCTTTTCAAGGCCCAAGATGGTGTTCGGGCAGTTGGGTGAGGCACAGGGTGTGTCTCCAGCCATCCAGTGGTTGTTTCTATCACGGTCAGCACAGAGTGCTTGCCTTGGTGGGTTTGTGGGAGTGCAGTGTAATCAGCCAGGCCTCCCCATATTTATATTTTGACCATTGTTCTTAATACCACAGAGGCTTTACTCGGCCTGATCGATCACAGAGCATGTTTCACAGTTAAGGATAATCTGGGAAATAGTGTCCATGGTTAAGTCCACCCCTTGATCGGTATGTTGCATCTCTTCCCTGATGACCTGAGGCATCATGGGCCCACTGAGCCAGAAATAATTCACCCTTTTTCTTTCGCCAGTCCAGATCCCCCTGAGACATTTTAATCTTGGCAGCCCAATCCACCTGTCCATTATTGTGATGGTTTTCAGTAGCCCAGCTCACAGGTGTATGTGCATCTACATGACATGCTTTTTTGGCCAGCTTCTCTACCCAGGAAGTGATGTCTTGCCAAACTTCAGCAGCCCAGATGGCTTTACCTCTATGCTGCCAATTGATTTCTTTCCATTGATCCAGCCACCCCCATAGAGCATTTGCTACTGTTCAGTGGTCAGTGTAGAGGTAGGGTGCTGGCCATTTCTCTCATTCAGCATTATCTAAAGCCATCTGGATGGCTTCCAGCTCTGCAACCTGACTTGATCCACCTTGTTCTGCAGTAGCTTCTGTGACTCGCTGTGTAGTTCTCCACATTGCAGCTTCCCATTTTAATTTATCCATATGATATAGCAGGAACAGTCAGTGATGAGGGCATGTTGCTTTTCTTTTTCTGGTAGATAATTATATGGTGGGGCCTCCTCAGCACATGCCACCTTTTTGTCCTCCTCTGATGGTAGTCAAAAATTTTTGGCTTCCTTGATTTCCAAGATCCCTGGGTGATTGCTATTTCTATTCGAGCTCGCTGTGTGATCAGCACAACTCACTCCATGTAGCATCAGTGGCATGATGTGTGGCAGGGACTTTCCCTTTGAACATCCAGCCCAGCACTGGCGGTCAGGGTGCCAGGAGGAGCTGTGCTTCAGTGCCAACCACTTCTGAAGCAGCTTGAAACCCTTCATAAACTGCCAATATCTCTTTTTCAGGTGGGGTGTAACAGGCCTTAGATCTCTTGTATCTCTGAGTCTGGAACCCCAGTGGTCATCCTGAAGTCTCCCTGGGTACTTTTTCCCAGAGACTCCAGGAAGGACCATTCTCCCCATCTGCAGTGTAGAGCACATTTTTCAAACGTGCTCCTATCCTGATTGGCCCAAAGGTTACTGCATGAACAATCTCCTGTTTAGTTCTTTCAAAAGCATGTTATTGTTCAGGACCCCATTTGAAATTGTTCTTCCATGCCGCATGATATAGAGAGGGTTTACAATCTGACCATAATTTGTAGCATGCATCCTCCAGAAACCTGCAGTGGCTAGCAAAACCTGTGCTTCCTTCTTGCTGTTTGATGGGGACATAGCTGCTTGTTTGTTCACCACATCCATTGGAATCTGACAACATCCCTCTTGCCATTTTACTTCTAGAAGCTGCATTTCCTGAGCAGATCCCTTGAGCTTGCTTTGCCCTCCTGCAGGGCAGGACTGGCCTTCAGGAGGATCTGGATTATCTTCTCCCCTTTCTCAAAAACTTCCTTTGCCGTGTTGCCCCATACGATATCACCAATGTACTACAAGTGTTCTGGAGCCTCACCCTTTCCCAGTACAGTCTGGATCAGTCCATGGCAAATGGTGGGGCTGTGTTTCCACCCCTGGGGCAGCCAGTTCCATGTGTACTGGATGCTCCTCCGGGTGAAAATAAACTGTGGTCTGCACTCTGCTGCTGAAGGAATGAAAAAAAATGCATTAGCAATGTCAGTGGTGGTACCACTTTGCTGCCCTGGCCTCCAGTTCATGCTGAAGTTCCAGCATGTCCAGCACAGCAGTGGTCAGTGGTGGTGTGACTTCATTCAGGCCACCGACAGTCTATTGCCAGTCTCCACTCTCTGCTGGACTTACACACTGGCCATATAGGGCTATTAAAGAGTGAGTGAGTCTTGCTGAGCACTCCCTGGGTCTCCAGCTCTCAAATCATCTCCTAGATGGGGGTCATGGAGTCCTGGGTGATGCGATACTGCCAACACTGCACTGCTGTAGTAGCCATTGGTACCTGTTGTTCTTTGACCCTCAGCAGTCCCACAGCAGAGGGGTCCTCTGAGAGATCAGGCAAGATCACCCTTGAGAGAATACCTTTCCCTCACACTTGACAGGAACTGCCTCCAGAGGCTGAGTTTCTGTGCTCTCCCCAACTGCCTTGTCAATGCCCACATCCCAGGACAGAGATCCTAGCTGCTTGGCTTCACTGCCATCCAGTTTCATATCATGGGCCACGACCTCCCAGAACTGGAGCAGCCAGGTCATCAGGGGCTCTCTTGGCTGGTGTTTGAAATCTATTCCTGTATCTCACAGCTCACCTGGGGATCGGGTGATTATCTCTGGCCCTGCCTCTTCCTCCTGTTTTGAGGGCTCTGCTTCCTCTTCATCCCTCACTAAGTGAACTGATTTCATGTTGGATTTCTTTTCCTGTATAGGGGTGACTGCTACCAGCAGGGGTTGTTCCTCTGGTTCAGCAGCAGTTTGAGTGGCCATGGTGCCTGTTCATCTTTCTTTCTCCTCTCCCTGGGGGTGATGTCTACTGTTGAGCAGTGTACAGTAAAGAGTAGCCAGGACAGAACATGTTGCATGAGTTTGTGCCTCTCTGGAGCTACCACAGCATTTTTCTTTGACATATTTCATCACTTTAACAGACTCCTGTAGCTGTTCAGGGGTGAACTTCCAAAACACTGGAGGAGAGAAATCTTCCAAACACTGGCCCATGTCCTCCCACATTTTGTACTACTCATTACTATCCCATTTCAGGGCAAATCTCTGAATTTGCCTCCCTAGAAAGTCTTTCTTGGCTCTAAATATGGTGTGCACCACACTGAGGAGACCTGGCAGAGCTAGCAACAAGAACATGCTTTCCTTAACATCCAAAGGGAATTCAGAGTTCTTAAAAGCTGTTGTAATAGGCCTGAAGGAGGAAAAGGGGGTGAAAGGCTGGGGAAAATCATCCTCCTCTTTTTCCCCCATAGACTAGATACTTTTAATAATGGACTCCCCAAGGGTAGCGCCTTAGGTAACAAGGAGAGCAACACTGAATGCACATCCCCCGTGACCCTTGGTATTATCACGTCATGAGCTGGTATCAGACAGTGTAACAGAGCAATCCTGATCCCTCTCCATGCTCTGAAAAAGAGCAACACGATGGGCATATAGGGCATATATGGAAATGTATTGAGTTCCTATGGCCAGGTTTTGGTACTGGGCAGCTACAGGGGTGGCTTCTGTGAGAAGCTGCTGGAAGTTTCCTCTCTGTCTGGCGGAGCCAATGCCAGCTGCCTTCAGGACAGATGTGCCACTGACCAAAGCTAGGCTAATCAGAAAGGATGGTAATGCCTCTGTGATAACATATGATAACATATTTAAGAAGAAGAAAAAAACAGTTATTGCGCAGATGTAACTGTGGCCAGAGAAGAGCAGGAGAATATTTGAGAGGAACAACTCTGCCAATACCAAGGTTTGTGGGGCAGGACGAGGAGGAGTTGAGATCCACCTGCAGTCTGTGGAGGACAGACATGCTTAGGTAAATGCTGTGAAGAGGCTGTGAATTCATGGGAGGCATGTGCTGAAGCAGGCTCCTGGCAGGAACCGGCACACCTGTGGAGAGATGAACCCATGCTGGAGCAGGTTTCCTGGTAGGACTTGTGACCCTTTGGGGGACCCATGCTGGAGCAGCCTATCCTTGAAGGACTGCACACCGTGGAAGAGTGACCCCTGTTGTAGCAGTTTGTGAAGAGCTGTTGCCCATGAGATGGACTCACATTGGAGAAGTNGGACTGCACACCGTGGAAGAGTGACCCCTGTTGTAGCAGTTTGTGAAGAGCTGTTGCCCATGAGATGGACTCACATTGGAGAAGTTCATGGAGAACTGTCTCCTGTGGGAGGGCCCCCACACTAGAGCAGCAGAAGGACTCCTCTCCCTGAGCAGTGGCAGAAACATGCAATGAACTCCCTGTCCATCCCCTGTCTCCCTATGATGCTGGAGGGGAGGAGGTAGAGCTGGGAAGGAGGGAGAGGTGGGGGAAGGTGTTTTTATTTCTTGTTATCCTTCTCTGATTTTGTTAGTAATAAATTCAAGTAATATTTCTAATTCTAGCCGGTTTTGCCTGTGACAATATTTGGTGAGTGGTCTCTCCCGGTCCTTATCTCAGCTCATGAACCCTTTGTTATATTTTCTCTCCCCTGTCCAGCTGCAGAGGGGATGATAAAGAGGCTTTGGTGGGTGTCTGGCATCCAGCCAGGGTCAACCCACCACGGGGTTAGGTAGCACACCCACATGAGCAGACCAAGCAGCATTGTGACCAGTGACTCTACCTAATACAACAAATGCTTAGATCAAATAATTTCCAGCTCACTCAGGGCAGATCTCTTGTTATCTCAACCCTTCAAGCCCTACACTGGGGGACAAATAAGGCTGTTGTGGTTTCAGAATGGTAGTCCTCAGTTCAGTGCCCCCACTGAGACTCTACCAAACAACACACTGCTCTCTGTTGCTCCCCCTCCCTGCCGCAGCATGCTGGAGAGGAGAACTGGAGGCGTGAAAGGTAAAGATCATTGGTTAAGATAAGAACAA
The DNA here is from genome assembly GCA_013398115.1 of Falcunculus frontatus. Classification (NCBI taxonomy): domain Eukaryota; kingdom Metazoa; phylum Chordata; class Aves; order Passeriformes; genus Falcunculus; species Falcunculus frontatus. The sequence goes on from VZRV01004606.1 coordinate 298,485, forward strand.
CCTAGCTGAAACAGCAATGAGATACAGAACCAAATGGTAACAGCAACAATACTAATGTCAGAGGGTATAAGAAAAGAAACAATTCACGTAGAAAAAAGACCCCAGATAACAGACAATGTTAGACAGCTCCCTCTGCCACATTTTCTTGAGCAGAAGAACTCCTTCTCTCCAGAACAGTCTCTTTCCCCTGCTCCTGGAAGTGATGTGATGTGGTATGGAATAACCTAGCTGTGCTTCCTCCTGGCTACTGCAAAAAAGTAACCCTGTCCTGGCCAAAATGAGGACATATCTACAGGCTTCAGCATCTAACACCTAGCAATGAAAAAGAAAAAAGCCTCTTTCCCCTACTTTTGGTGTTATTGCCCCTTGGAGCCCCAGTTGACCAACCATGCAGATCACGAGCCCAGCCGGAGGACATCAGAGCTCATTCCTGATGCACCAGTAAGTCAGCTATTCTGTTTCTTTCTTCTGAGAGCCGGCACAGAGAGGACCTTGTCCCAGCACTGAATCTACACCTGCTCTGGCAACCAAGCAGCAATTGCAGTTCCCGTGCAATGGCTGCAGCCATAAAACCTCACTGTATTTTCAGTCTTTCTTCCTGTACTCAGTGAACTCTTAAACGCATAAATGAACAAGATATAGAGAAAATTATCCTTCTAACACTCCTACCAGAAGGCACACTAGAACATTTCCTGCAGCAAAATACGTGTGGCAGCTTCAGAAAAATGAGACATTTTATTGACTGTCTCCCTTACACTCTTGAAATAAATCCCTAATCCTAAGTGGAAAGCACTAAGTAGACACACAAGCAATGCTACAGGAAATGTATCTATAGCTTGACGAGAAGTTAGAAGTTAATAACCTTCCTTTGTTCGCTTCTTAGAAAAGTTTCTTTTCTGTATATTGTTTCCTGTATAAAGCAGTTCTCCTTTAACAGAATTAACAAGGTTGACTGCCTTGTTAATGTTTTTCCCTTTACATCATCATTGGGTATCTGATCTAGACCTTCTAGAGGTCATAAAATAACAGTATCAAGTGTTTTCAGAAAAAAGCAAGCATAAACATACTCCTAATAGCACTAACCTCCCTAAAGATTATTCAACTCTTGTTAAAATCTTAGTAACATGGCATGTAATTTAGCCCTCTAAAAGTAGATTTTAGTTCCCAGCACTTACTTTCCTGCTCTTTTTTTTTCCTTAAGCGCTTTCTCCGGTCAATGGCAGCCAACTCAGCTTTCAACAACAGGTAACGTTTCCGGATTTCCTGCATTTTTGCTTGGAGAACTGCTATGCGCTCAGTGCTACTCAGATTTTGCAAGTCAGCTGCAAGTTAAACAATTTCTGTTCATTATTGCATTGCAGCATTTCCCACGCCTTCTGAATTTCGACAAAGGGGGAGGTACTCCAATCTTGGTGATGTGCTTTGAGGTAGCAGGCAGCAAAGCTGAGAAACAGCAGCTGCTGTTTATTATCACAATCTTGACTGACACAAACACACTGAGACTTCTTACAAAAAATACTAAACAAGTCCTGGTTCATTAAGGCGAAATGGAAGGGGAAGATTAAAAAATTAATAATCTAAGAAGCTGAAGCAGAAACAGAGAATGAGGAGTAAAACAGCAAGAACTAAAACTATCAGGATTTACAACAAAATTAAGCAAACTGAGGATGGAATTATTTTAGAGGGAAAAAACCCTCAAAACCAGAATATTCCAAAAGCCTTCTTATAGTATATCTCAAGACCACAAGAGGCATGTTTCAAAGAAGATACTTACACACTTGAAAACTCCATTTGCAACCGCTGGGCAAATGATTGTCGTGTTCTTTTAGATCAGACTCCCTCTCTCCACTTTGCCCACATTTTCCTGTGGGAAGGTAGATCGTTACAAAACAAAGCAACCTTCCCACCCAACCCAAAGCTTACCAGGAGCTGTCTCACTCTAACATGACAGAATCCATCCTGGTGTAGCAGCTTGGCACACAGCTCTCTGCACCACTGGTGCCCAGGTACAGGACCACAAACCAGGTATGTAAGGGGGCCCTCTAATTCTGGCATGCTGGGAAAGGGAAACCTTGCACTGGAAACACCTGTCAGTTAGTTGTCGTGCACGTAGACTCAGATCTGTTCCATGGATTTATGAGAACCTAAGTCCTACAGACCTAGAAGGTTGATAAAAGTAGCAGACTGTGGCTCCACAATCCATCCCAAAAACTGGCAAGTATATTACTGAAAGCATTTGTGCATGAACATAAGGAGTGGGGTAGGGACACACTTCCTGGAAGGAGATTCTTGAATACGATCCAGCTGCTCAAGGTTCGTATAGCCACAGTCCACTCTACTCTCCAACTGGATCACGACAGCAGTGCACTTACTGCTTTAGAATCACAGCCATAAATAAATTGCCTGCATCAGAAAATAAGGCAAAGAGGCACTGTAATGTGTTCATGTAGGTGCCAAAATTATCCACATCTTTAGTTATGGAGCTATACTTCTTTTAAAAGACTTTGCAAGATTGATCATTACGTTCTAGCTCCTGTTCACCTTTTTTAATATTAATTTCAAACAAATGACATGGTACTATCACACATTTCATTTCACACTGATCTGCTGTACTTACTACTTTTATTCTTCTTTTTGACGCTCACAGATGTTTTGAGGCTTGTTTTCTGCTTTTTTGAGGAGCTGTCTCTTCCCGGAGCATCTTGAAGGTTATTTTGGCCTCTAAACACTATAAAGAAGGGAAAAAAACCCCAAAAGTAGAAAGAAACAGAAATAACAAAAACAAACAAACAAACAAAAAGCTTTAAGTTCTGTGTGTTTTTCTCAAAGTATATACATCAGAGATTAACAAAGCAATAGAGATATATTTATTTAGGGCTGCCTATTGACTTCTCCCAAACTCTAGCCTTTGTTCAAGGAAACACATTTTGTTGCATTCTTTTGAAACAACACTTCTAGATGAATGATGGTAGTAACACACCTTAAGGGCATTTTGAGGAAATTCAGTTGTTAACTGGGATCTGTTGCAATAAAAAAACCAATTCTGTCATCTCAGGATTATAGTCAGACACATATTTTCTTCCTTAGTGTTAAAAAATTTTTAGACTCTACAACACAGTGAAAGCAGCTGTACTTTTGATGGAACTGCAAAAGAGACAGTCACTTTGACAAAAAAGCTTTCGCATCCAGCCTTGCCAACAGTTAAAAAGCAGGCAGCAGTACACTGACATCATGCGCACAACTTTTGGCTGTGTTTATAATCCTCTATTCTCTGGTGGTCTCAGGATGGATCTCATAATCACATCTGAATGTGAAAGCCAGATAAGAAGGTCAATGTTTGATATCAACTTGACTTCCATTTTTCAGAACATTAACTTCACAAGGGGCAAATTTGAAATGGCTGCCCAAACATACAATAACTGGCACTTTCTCCCCCAAATTAAACAGCTTACAGAGAATCAAGTTTTACGCAAGAAACAGCATCTTCTACTTGTAAGCAGGGCATTCAAAATGCTTCTGTCTTGCTACAATAAATATTCCTTACACAATGTATTACAGCATGTTCTGGGCTTTTCTTGTCAGGTCCAGTATAAATGTCACTCTTATGTACTTTTTTCCTCACTGAAACCATCACAATTCCTAACAAAAGGCCAGGAAAGTTCCTGGCAGTTGTATCTTATTCGCTAGACGATTACACCATTTCCACATATTTGAAGTAGACAGTAAGCTACTATTTCCTACAAAAATTCTCTTTCCAATAGGAAAACTGTAAGAGAATGAAGATATGTCCGCAATGGCAAAATGAGAGTTGCTTAGGTTGAAGACAGCTCTTTTTACACTTTCCTTTACCATTTTCAGCACTCTCTGGCTCTGAATGATTACCACTACTGGAGCTAACACTGGCATCAAAACCTTTTGAAGAAATATTTCTCTCAGACTGAAGATCTGCAGCATTCTGTGCCTCTGTTATGCCATCTGTTTCACTTGTGCTCCTTTGTATCTCTTCTTGATTTGGTGGCAGACTCCCAGAGACGGTGACAGTGGACTGATGGTTACTGTACTCTGCTACAGCTACAGTGGAAGGTGACTCAGGAGTTGGAGGAGTATTTAACACTGAAAACTCCTCTTCCTTCTCTCTGTCAGTTTTATTCTAGGTGAAAGAACAGATGAAAAACCCTTCTCATTTGAGATTGTAATGCAATTAGAAGATTGTAATGTTAAAATGACGCAGTGCTTACAATTATCTTAAACATTTGATGTGTGGAGGAAAGCTCTCCTCTTCATTTAAAAGACTACAAGTACCTTCCTGCAGTCCATGCTGAGACCTTTCTACCGAAGACTGGAACTTTATCAACACCAAAACAAATGTGAAAGCAGACACAGCCCGCGCTGTAGAAGCAGTGGGGCCACAGGGCGACAGGCACAGCACGGTAGCCGTTGGGCAGTTGGGCAGTTTGTGGCTGTTGGGCAGTTGGGCTGTTCCTTGGCACAGGGGTTCCAGAGCTTCCAGGATGCTGCAGGAGAAGGAGGGGGAGTGATGCTCTAAAACTAGGCAAGAAAACAGTACCTGATAGTACAAGGCTTATAGAGTAGGTATTGGTTTATTCAATGCCGGGAGTGAGGGGGATAGCTCCACCACAAACTCACTCGTCCATTCTTTGCACAGTACTAGTTTTAATACTTTTTTACCTAATGTGCACATTATACTTTCTTAACCTCCATATAGCAATGTCTTTTCTAATCACATGATTATGTCAGCCCTTGTAGCACATGTGTGGTTTCTGCATGAGGTGGTCATCAGCCTCCCAGTGGTTGTTTTTGATGAAGGCTTGTAAGTCTTCCTCAGGCTTGAACTTTTCACCCGTTTTCCGCTCATGCTGTATAAGATTGTCTGCTCAAATAGCCAGTGGTTAGCTTTTTGCAGTTAGCTTGTTCTGCTAAATTTGCTGATTTCTAAAAGCGCTTCATTCACATATCCTGTTACAAAAAAACTACCCCTTTCTGCATACCTACAGCTTTTTGCAGAGCTCAAGCAGTATCTTGTTGCCTACACATCAGAAGGTGGGCCAGCAGGAGCACTTACTCCTGTTGCAGAAGGAACTTCTTCCTTGCAGCCCACCACCTCAGGAACCTGATCTATACCTAAATATCAGTCTAGACAAAAAAAGAATTTTGAAGGAAATGCTCTGAAATAAAATGATAGAGATACGCACAGACTAGTCTTGTTTGCTCTCCAGAATCAGCAGAGGGAGCTCCCAAATTTCACTGAACAAACTGGCTTTCAACACTGACGAAATGGATTCATTTGTTTTCTACAAAGTCGTTTGTAAATTTAATAAAAAAAAAAATTTTAAAAGGGAAAACCCCAAAATCTTTATGGGAAAATTTTCAGTTTTAAAAGGCTGAGAAGTAGACTGTCAAGTCTACTGGGACACCCACAGCTGTCCTGCCAAGTATTCCCACACCAATCAAAAGAAGCAGAATGGAGAGTACTTAAGAATGTATCAAGCCAAAGTTGGGGGCAACAAGGGCAAAAAAGGGAGAAAAACTACCTTTACTTTCTTTCATTCTTAATTTTTGGTACTTTCCCTAGACCTGCCTTCATCCATTCATCATACCTAAACACAAAAATAAATTGAATACATTTATGGTTTTTAGCAGCCAATGACAACATTTGTAAGAGAAATTACTGGGGAAAAAAAAGAAAATCAGGAGCCATATAAAATGGAATTGGAATTTGAATAAAGAAGTAATTTGTTAACTTTTCAATCTGCTAAGTTTCAGCTGAGGTTCAGTTCTCCATATATTGGGGCACAGAGAATGAAGGCTTTTTTACACTGACAAGAAAGAGCAAAAGGTGCTGTTTTTCCAGTCAGCACTGAACAGTAGGGTCACAGATAAAACACATCACTCAAATGAAAATTCAGTATGGATCTCTAGCAGGTTTACTTCATGTATATATATACTGTAAAAACGTAACAATAAGATTAATTCTTACAACTAGATAAAATGCGACCAGGTAATAAAAATAAACACTTCTGAGCCTGAGTGTCTGCAAAGTGGGTATTTGGAGTGACTACCCCTTTGGAGTCACTAACTTTCAAGTCATTGATTTTGCACTAAGACTTTTCAATTCTTTTTCAGTTCAAGGCCTCCATTTTATATCAGAAGGATGTAAAGCAAACACTACTCCCTAAGCACCAAGATACTAACAATAGGCATCTTATGATCTAAGGCTGGACCTGTTCAATCCAAAACCAAAGAAGTACATTCTCAGAGATTGCCTTGTAGATCCTCCAAACAAAGAAGTCCTGGAGGTAAAACAAGGAATAAAGAGTATTTTTCCAGCTGCTAGATTTATACTAGCAAAGGTATCACTTTCTCAGGAAGAAAAGTGACCTCAAGGAAGTAGCAAGCCTTGGCAAATTCACTGAAAAGTTCCAGTACTCCTCTGTGTAGCTCATAACATGAAAAGATCAAATGGCTTTTTTTTGGCTGTGGTCAAAGAAAGGAGGAAAGTTAGTCTCATATGCAAATACTGGAATATTAGATGATGGCTCCATTTTCTAATTTAATTTATTTTTAAACAATTTCCCTTCTTCCCCCTCTCCCCACCCCAACATACACTACTCTTCAAAACTTGAAATTTCATCATATGTGTTCCTTTTTTTATTTCAGTGGCTGACTGTAAAGTACAAAACTTGTATACTGGTAAAGCTTAAACAAACTGAGACAGAAATTAGCATTTGGACATGCAGTTCTCTGAAGGGAAGAAGGAAAAATGTTGACAAGAATAAGTCTAAGTTTTAAATGCCTGAAACACTCAAAAAGAACATATTTTGTGATATTGTACCATATGTCACACAGAGTTAAAACAACCACAAACTCATTAGTATCTTGACTTCATTGCCCACTATGCTTAGGAATGTTGCTTAAGACACTTCATGTCAAAGATCTGGTTCCTGTAGATCACTGTTGATGTTGATCAAAATCCCACAAAAAATCAGTATCAAAACCAGCAATTGTGAGACTTTTCTCCTTGGCAGTGGCTTAGGTGCTCCTGGGAGTCACCATGCCTAGACACAAAGATGTGTATTCAAGGCAGGGAGAGAAGCATCATGCTTAGCTCTGACTGTGACCTTTGCTAGCAGATCTTACTAGCAGTGAATAAATGACATTTGTCCTGCTCTTAGTCAGAGGCAGGATGGGAATCAAAGTCTAGGTGGCAGAAGAAGGTCACTAGAGCCTCGGCCTTTCCAGAAGAGGAAAAATACAAAGTATTTTGTACAGTGAATTTGCCTCGAGTTTACTGGGTTTTTTTTACGGATCTATAGACATAGTAACGAACCTTAAAAGAGGGCAGCCAAGGATAATCAGCAGATACACTGAAACTGAGTAAAGAAGAAGAAGACTTGCAAGTTAACTTAAAAGCTGCACAGAAAGCTTCTCTACTTTTTTCAGTTGCTTCAAGTTTTAAATGGCAAAAATATAGGAGGACTTCAACTTATTTATATTAATTCTAGAATAAAGACAATCAAAAGCACGTACTCCTGCTTACATTAAGTAAAGCACATGAAGCCCTTAGACTAAGAAGAATTGTGTTTAGAAGGTTGAGGCAGCCTTAGGGGTAGGAGTGGGGAGGGGTGAAAATCAGGCCTGTCGGCACCACTCAAGGAGCATCCAGTCCATGAGCAACCCCTCGCTGCAGGTGTCCCAGCAGATGGAGTCGAACTGGAGCCATGGCTTTGCAGGGAAAGTGCTGCAGCTGTGAGTCACAGGTAGCAGGGGCTCCTCCCTGGCGCTGGTCACTGACAGGCGTGACACGTTGTGTGCGTGTCCAACATGTGGCAACAGCGGCCTGACCCAGGTGCGGGAAGAGGCCAAGGAGGCAGCAGAGCAGGAACGGGGCTCTGCAGGAGGTCCCAGCGGCTGCACGCACCCGTGGGGGATGAGGCCGGCCCAGACGGTCCTTTGGGTGGGTCTGGAATGAAAAGGGAGGAAATGAGGAGCAGGGAGGAAGGGCCAGATGTCACTAAAGGAATGCCATTACATCCCACAAGTGACATAGTGAGAAGAGGGCAGGAATAAACCGGTGATTCCTGCTGATCATCCTGATACCTTCAGGACAAGAGGTCTGGGAAGGACTGTGCAACTGCCTCCTGGTGTTGCCCTGAATGGGAGCTCATTATCTGTGTGCATTACCCAGGAAACCCTCTCGAATGCTCATGGGCATTCCCCATTTCAGGTAAGCAAAGCTGCTTGCCTCAGCATGTTCTTTGGGCCTCAGACACTTCAGAAGGCACTGTCCAGCTTAGCTACAGCCCAGCAAGGAAAGGAATCTTCCAACAATCTGGGTAATTTATGTTTTTTTTGCCAATCCAGCTGAAACAAAGC
>VZRV01004607.1:0-82229 GCA_013398115.1 Falcunculus frontatus
ATGATCAGAGGGCTGGAGTACCTGTGCTGTGAACGTAGGTATGGAGTGGCTCCTCCTTGTGTTGGGGCTGGTCCCTGTGAAATGGTGGATCCGCATGGGGGGGGCTGGTCCCCATGAAATGGCGGATCCATGTGGTGGGACTGGTTTTAATGAAACGATAAAATCTCGTGATATGACAGAACAGCTGTCACAGAGAACTAGAATTACAGAGTTAGCACAGTTAAAGAAGGACATTCAAAATTTCCCATTCCTCCATTCAAATACCACCTCAAATGTTAATGCAAATATTTCCGTGTTTGCCTTGCGAGAGGTACCTATGCATGGAGCTCCAAGGGGAATAGGATTTGTGAATGTACCTCTTACTAGTACGGAAGTAAGAGAATTTAAAAGGGAGATGAGTAATATATTAGAGGACCCCTTGGGCTAGCAGAGCAATTGGATCAATTTTTAGGTCCAAATATCTACACTTAGGAAGAAATTCAATCAATTTGGGGAACTTTATTTACTTTGGAGGAGAGACAAATTATACAAATTGCAGGGTTAAGAATTTGGGAAAGAGAAAATCCATCTGATGTTCAAGGAGGAATACCCAGTGAACAGAAATTTCCAATATTGAGACCTAATTGGGATCAGAATACAACTGAGGGAAGGAATAACATGTCAGACTACAGGAGGCTGGTGATTAGGGGGATAAAAGAAGCAGCACCAAAAGGGCAGAATTTTGAAAAGGCATTTGAGAATAAACAGAAATGAAGTGAGCCTCCCACTGCTTTGGTTACAAAGGCTTAGAAAGAATGTGCAGCAGTACTCAGGAATAGATCTTGAAAGTGATGCAGGTTGAGAACTATTGAAAGTAAGTTTTGTTATTAAAGCATGACCAGATATAAAGAAGAAATCAGAGAAAATAGACAACTGGAGTGATAAGGAATTGAGTGAATTACTGAGGGAGGCTCAGAAGGTTTATATTCGGAGAGATGATGAGAAACAGAAGAATAAAATTAAATTAATGGTGGCCACTGTAGACCAAGTAATAAAGCAGTAGCCTGGAAATGGGGTCGGGAGAGGAAGAGGAGTAGCACAGGGAAGCATTCAGCCTAATGTTGAGAGACCCCAGAGAAGAGGATGGGGAATGACTGCTTGGCAGACATGTCCCAAGAAGAGCTTCTATTGTGGAAAAGTGGGACATTTCAAAAGAGAATGCCTGGAACTACAGAGGGAGGTTAAAACCTTCCAGATGATGGAATCAGGAAATTCTGCACAGGGTTAGGGGTGTCAGGGGCTCTATTTTTGGGGTCCAAATACCATGAAGAGCCCTTGATAAATTTAAAATTAGGACCCCAAGAAGAAGAATATGCATTTATGGTGGATTCAGGAGCTGAGAGATCAAGTTTAATTAAAATCCCCCACGGATGTGTGAAAAGAGAATAACTGCAGTGAAAGGGGAGGAATTCCATGCCCCCATAGCAGAACAAGTGAAAGTTTTGGGAAATGGTGAGGAAACAACATCTAGTTTTGTAATAATACCAGAGGCTGGTACCAACTTGCTAGGGAGAGATTTACAGGTGCAATTAGGGATTGGGGTAGTTCCAGAAGAGCATAGAATGCTAGCAAAGATATTTAAACTGACCATAGAGGATGAGGAGATAAATGTGGTGTGGGTGGCTGAAGATAATAGAGGAGGGCTGAATATCTCTCCCTTGGAAATAAAACTGAAGGAAGGGAGCCAATCCATCCATGCGAAACGATACCCTATATCTTTGGATGGAAAAAGGGGATTACAAGTTTTAATTGAGCAACTTTTGAAAGATGAGTTATTAGAACTTCGCAGGTACTCTTATCTTACCTGTCAGGGAATCAGATGGGACATACAGACTTGTTCAAGATTTGAGAGAATTGAATAAACTTGTTCAAGTACGCCACCCAGTAGTCCCTAATCCATATACTTTACTAAGCAGGATTCCCCATGACCATGTGTGTGGTTCGGTGTGATTGACTTAAAAGATGCATTCTGGACCTGTCCACTTGCAGAAAACAGCAGAGATATATTTGCTTTTGAATGGGGAGACCCCACTGCTGGGAGAAAGCAACAATTACGATGTAACGATGGACCTCTTTACCACAGGGATTTACAGAGTCTCCAAATCTGTTTGGACAGATTTTAGAACAGGTGCTTGAAGAGCTTAATCTAAATCCATGAGCAAAGTTGTTACAATATGTGGATGATTTGTTGATATCAGGAGAAGAGAAAGTCCAAGACATCACAGTTAAGCTATGGAACTATTCAGGAGAAAAAGGACTAAGGGTCTCTAAGACAAAATTACAGTTTGTAGAAAAAGAAGTAAAATATCTTGGGCATCTAATAAATGAAGGGCAAAGAAGGATAACCCCAGAACATACTTCTGGTGTTGTCGCTATGCACCTTCCTAAAACCAAATGAGAAATAAGAAAATTCTTAGGTTTGCTAGGATATTGTTTCTTATGGATTGAGAATTATACCCAGCATGTAAAGTTTTTGTATGAAAAACTACAAGAGGAAGGAGAAAAATTTGCGTGGATTAGCAATGAGCAACAGCAGTAAGTCATTGCTTATGAAAGGTATGATGCAGGTCTCTTCTGTAAGTCACTGGTTTCAGCAATCGGCTGTATGCAGAGTAGCTATTGCCTTTTTAGTGGAAGAGAGCAGAAAGCAAACTCTCAGGGGTACTTTAATTGTAGCATACAGAGCCTTCTCTTCTCCGGGATGAGCAACCACTGTTCTCTCAGCCTGTGGTCACAGGACAACTGCTCCTGCCCCCTGATCACCTTCATGGGCCTCCTCTGGGTCTGCTCCAACAGCTCCACATCTTTCTTGTGCTGAGGAGCCTGGGCCTGGACACAGTGCTCCAGGTGAGGCCTCCTGAGGGCAGAATCATCTCCCTCAACCTGCTGCCCATGTTTCTTTTGAAGCAGCCCAGGATTTGGCTTTCCGGGCTGTGAGTGCACACTGTTGGCTCATGGCCAGCTTTTCATGTATGAGAACCTCCAAGTCCTCCTTTGAATCCCACACGCAGGGGTGTCACAAAGGCCCCAAGAGCACCCCCCGCAAGCACAGAGATCAGCACCAAGGGAACTGATCTCATCTCACCACAGGGGATCTCAAGGAACAAAGCACCCAGGAATTGCATCACCCAGTTTTGTGTTGGCCAAGGGTTTGGGGGAGTTTTGTCCTGCTTTGTAAAGGGAGTCTCTGGGCGCCATTCCAGAGCAGTGGGTCTGCATTTTGTTGGTGTCAGGGCTTTGGTTTCTTGGGGTCATTGTGAGGGGCTGATCTGGGGTATGGATGCAGGGTGGGGTTGGCCTGGCTGTGATGTCTCTGGTGCCAGTGACAGCACAAGGAATGTCACAACGAGGGGTGGGTAGAAGTAGCACCAGCAAGCTACACTGCCCCAGTGCAGAGGGGCTGGCCTGTCCGTGATGTCTCTAGTATGAGTGACATCATAAGGGATGTCACAATGAGGAGCAGGTATAAATGGCAAGAACAATCAGTGCTGCCCCAGGCCAGCCTGGACGAGTGTCAAGTGGACATACAGACCAGACGCTGCACTTGATGGGGGCAGGAGCACAAACACGGCCAGCCAAGAGAGTGCTTCCCACCCTGCATCCAGGGCCCAGCCCCTTGCAGGCGTGCCTTGCAAAGGGCATGGTGCTACCAGCAGGACTGGGAGCAAGCTTTACTGCCTGCCAGCTGCTCTAGCCCCCTCTCCTTCCTGCCCGCTGTCTCCCATCCCTTCTTCCCTCACTGCCATCTGCCTTAGATTCTCTTTTCTTCCTTCCCTCCCTTCTCAGCCCCACTGCACTCCTCTCCCTCCTCTTGCAGGTCATAATGGTCTTATTACTCTTCTTCTGGCTTGTGCACTGGATCTACAATTACATCGATGTGTACCCGGATGAGGACCTCAACCAGCAGAGGATTCGGATGCTGCAGGAACTGGCCCACAGGAGCATGGGGCAGAGTGTTGGGTCCCGGAGAGCTGTGCTCTGGACTGCCTTGCAGCAACAGCTGTTCTGGGCCGTTGCTGGAATCCTGGCGCTGCTCTTGGCATTCTGCTGGTGGCTCAGGAAAAGGACCTGTGAGGTGGACAACAGCAGCGACTCAGAGAGTGAAGAAAGTGAGGAAGAAAACCCTGCTGAGATGAATATGATCTGGATCTTTTCAAGACGCTTCCAGTTGTCAGTGCCAAAGCTGGCCTCCAGGAGACAGGTGGTGCAGGAGCTGCTGAGTGACCTTCTCCGTGTCTCCCATAGGCTCTTTTCAGCCAGCTTCTTCCCAGTGCTGGAACCGGTCATTGGGGTGGGCAGTGCCTGTGAAGGTTGGAGTCCCCACAAGGAGGAGGATGTTGTCTACTGCATGTTTGTGCCTCTGAAGCCACCCCCTGGGTATGCCTTCCACCTGGAACCGGACACCATGGGGGACATGCCACGGAGCATGCGCGTCCGTGTGGAGCTGGTGTGCACTTGCACTGGGGAACAGAACATGCTGTGCCTCCTCCACCACTCTGAGGAGGATTTGAAGAGAAATCAGGTGGCCAGCCTTCTACACACTCTCTGCACTGGCCCTTACCTAGATGTGGAGAAAATTGCCCTCTGGTTCCAGACATTTGTGATCTCAGCCTGGTCGGTGGTGCCTCAGTCCCATCACTACAATATGCAGGTGCTGCCTTCCAGTCGCTCCTGCAAGATGAAGCTGACAAAAGCCTCGGGGAGAAGCCTTTTTGTGGAGATGATATTTAGCGTGCAGCAAGGTGACTCGGACATCTTCCTGAGTAGCCAGCCTACAGGGGCCCGACTCCCCCCAAGCACAACGTGGGTGGAGAGCTATGCTGTGGCAGAGGCAAAGTTCTTCAGCCATGTCGCCAGGCAGGCCCCACCCCGCAGCTGCCACCTCAAATGCCTGCGGCTCTGTGCTCGCCTTCTGGAGGGCTCAGGCTTTTCTATCTATGCCTTGAAGACCACAGTAATGCACCTCCTAACCTTGATTCCTCTATCAGAATGGCAGCATGGGTATCTCCTGCTGCGGGTGGATGATATCATGCACTACCTGCGCTGTTGCCTGGAGGAGAAACGCCTCAAGCACTTCTTCTTTGGCAACGAGGACATGCCTGAGGAGATCTCCTTGCCCCCAGCCTTCCAAGAGGCACAGCCCCTAAATCTCTTTCAGCATCTGGCACAGGATCCAGCTGCCCAGACTGAGGCAATGCGGAAGTTTGATAAGCTGAATTATCACCTCTCCTTTGGGCTCTGAATGAGACAACTGTAGAATCTTAGAATCGTAGAACTGTAGAAACATAGAATGGGTAGGTTTCTAGGAAAATACTTCCAATATCATTCTAACCATACTTTGACATTCTGGGAGCTTTAGATGATGTAAAGTTTACAACAAATGATATGTTTGAGCAAACACTGTGTCTCTGAGCATCCGTGCGTTACCTTGGTGTGGAATGCGGCTGCTCAGCTACCACAGAGTCAGGCATTATTTGGTAGAAGACTTGAGACAGTGGGCTCTGGTTTCTCTGATTCCCTACCTACAGCTCCCCCACCTGTCCATGCTCCTGCACTGGGGAAATAGGAATAATTGGTCACCCTCCACAGCTGTGCTCACTGCCAAGTGGCATTTAATGTTGCTGCCCTCCAGCCACTCCTGCAAATTCCCTTTTTGCAAGAGTCCATTCCACCTGTGAGCTTTACTGGGTACAAAGATGGCAACAAATGGTATATTTCAGCAAACACTTCATCTGTGAGTCTTCCTGCATCACTTTGTCAGGGAGCACTGGCAGAGGCTGCTGGCTGCTCAGCTGCTGCAGAGTCAGGGAGAGTTTTGCAGAAGAGCTGCTGAGTGGGCTGGATATAGCACTTGAGAGCTGTCTGGTTTCAGGATTCTCTGTTGTTGTGGGTTAATCCCAGTAGGCAGTTTGGCATCACACAACAATTTAAGAATATAACAGTTGAAAGCAAGTAAATTAGAAGAATTTATAAGAATGAAGATTAAAAAAAAATAAAAAACAAGTGATGCACAGTACAATTGATCACCACGCGCTGACCGATGCTGGACCCTTTCCCAAACACCGATCAGCTCCCCTTCCAGGTAATGCCCCCGTTTTATATACTGGCCATCACAGCCTATGGGATAGCCCTCTGGCCAGTTCGGGTCACCTGTCCCAAGTATGCTTCTCCCTCCCATCTTTTTGGGTTTGTGGTTTTTGTACCTCCTCACTGGCAGAGCACAAGGCACAAAGAAGTCCTTGATTTGGGATAAACATGACACTTAGCACCAACCAGAACATCAGTGTGTTACCAACACCATTGTCATACTCAATCCAAAACACAGCACTGGACCAGCTACTGACAAGAAATTAACTATGTTCCAGCCCAAACCAGAACAATATCCACTCCTGAACCCACAGCATTTACATCATGCCAAGTCTCCCACTTCCCAACACTTTATCACCTTCCCCATTTATCTGACAGACATACAGACACCCATCATTCCTTTAGCCTGTGGAACACCTTCTGTCAAATGTCCATACAATTGCCAGCAAAACCTTGACCATGCCTGTGGGGAGAGCAGACTCTGGGCTGCTGAAGGAGCAAGTCTGGAAAGTCCCCTGGGAACCGGCTTTTGAAGGTCGTGGGGTCCATGGGCACTGGTCCCCTTTGAAGAGCCATCTCCTAAGATCACAGGCGTAGGCGATGGCAAGCAGGGCAGAAGGACTTGACTGAGCAGGGATCTTCTTTTAGAACTCAGGCAAAAAGGTAAAGTATGTGGCCATTGTAGGCAAGAACAGATGACACAGGAGAACAACAGGGATGCTGTTCAACACTCTGGGGACATTTGTAGGCCCAAATCATGGAGAACCACTCCTGTTATTTTCAGGAGCAGAGGGGCACCACAGTTGCCTGCTCTGCAGACCTCAAGCTCTGCCTTAGCAGATGCATTTGGAAGCCCGAAATTTTCCAGAGGACTTTATGCTGTAGATAAGGCCTATTGAAAGGTGTGGAACAGGGAGTGCCAAACATGCACAAAATCTGTAATTATACGTATCTCATGGCAGACCTTCAGTCTTGCAGTTTCCTAGGCTCAGACAGTAGAGGCACTCAGACAGTCATGTATCTGCAGCTTCTGGTTCAGGTCAGTTAGGTGTTACGTCAGGGTCAAAATGTTCTTTTTGCCGGTTGTGAAACCTAGCACGTGAACTGAGAAAGGCCTAATTTTTCCAGTCCTGTGTTTCCCGATTTGTTGCTACAAAAGGGGTGTTGCCTTAAAAGATACCCTGAAATCCAGCTGTCCTACCAAATCCAGAACAGTCATTACAACCTCTGAGGCTTACGAGCAGTTCTTTGGGCTGTTTTACGTTAGGAAAGAATATCACTGGATAGACTGTCCTATGTTTACCATTTGCAGTACACCCAGGGCCTAAGACATGGTTTGATTTTTCAGTTAGGAAAACAAGGCAAGTGTTGTCGATCTAGTACACTGCGTGCTGTGAGCTGCCATCAGTTTCATAATGACACTGTGAGCATGTTACTGAGGCCACCATTTCCTAGCGGCTACTTCCTGGTCATTTAAAAGTACCACAAATACAGAGATCTGTTGATACAGCTGTTGCCTCATCAGATGTATTTGCTTTCATTCCCCTTGCTCCTAAATATTTCCTGTATTACAGTGTCATAGGAATTACCCTGCAGGCAAATCTAACTAACATGTTGCTTGCAAAGAAAAGCATGATATCCTTAATAGCTCTCGAGCTGGGCTCTAACAGGTTGTGATTGGTACCATTTGACTCTGTTTGTTTCCCTGGACTATCAAATAAAGGCAATAATCCTTTTCATGTATGAGGACACTGGGATATGCACAGACTGGTGTAATGGGAGGGTTGGTCACCACATCACCGTCCAGCAGAATTCTGTGGAGGATTGGTAGGATGATCTGCACCTGAAATTACACCAGTCTATGGATGCAAATCTGCATCCTAGCTTGGATGAAACAGGACCTGGATGGTTATTGGCAGCGCAGGTTGACAGAGAATCCTTCCCTCAGGAGGCCTCACCTGGAGCACTGCGTCCAGCCCTGGGCTCCTCAGCACAAGAAAGATGTGGAGCTGTTGGAGTGGGCCCAGAGGAGGCAAAGAAGATGATCAGAGGGTGGGAGCAGTTGTCCTGTGACCACAGGCTGAGAGAGCAGGGGTTGCTCATCCTGGAGAAGAGAAGGCTCCAGGGAAACCTCCTTGCAGCCTTCCAGTACTTGAAAGGGAGCTTTTAAAAAAGAAGGGAGAGTGAATTTTTACATGGTCAGATAGTGATAGGACAAGGGTGAACAGTTTTGTACTAAAAGAGGAGAGATTTAGATTACATGTTAGGAAGAAGCTTTTTACTGTGAGGCTGCTGAGGCTCTGGCACAGGTTGCCCAGAGCTCCTGTGGCTGCCCCATACCTGGGAGTGTCCAAGGCCAGGCTGGATGGGGCTCTGAGCAAGCTGGTCTGGTGAAAGGTGTCCCTGCCCCTGCCTGCAAGGCTGGAGATCTAGATGAATTTTAAGGTCCCTTCCCACCCCAACCATTCCAGGATTCTGTGATCTTGGGTGGTGTCTTGGGCCATGGGCATGAAGCCCAGAGCAGGAGGGGAGCCTGTTGCTCTGCGGATCAGTGTCCTGGGGCAGCTGCTGCAGAGGTGCCAAAGGTTGCCTGTGCACAGCCCGCGTGCAGCAGAGCTGGGGAAGGCCCTGGAGCACAAATCTGAGGGAGCTGGGGGTGTGTAGCTTGGAGAAAAGAGGCTCTGGGGGAACCTCACTGCTCTCGACAACTCCCTGAAAGGTGGTAGCAAGGTAAGGGTTGGCCCCTTCTCCCAGGTAACAAGTGACAGAAGGAGAAGAAATGGCCTCAAGTTGCATGAGGGGGTGGTTTCAACGAGAGATTTGGGAAAGGTTTCTTCCCAGAAAGGGTTGTCAAGCATAGGAACAGGCATCCCAGTGAACTGTGGAAATGTTTGAGAAACGCTTCAAGTGCCTGGATATAGCACTTGAGGACATGGGTTAGTGGTGACCAAGGTGGTGGCGCTGCGTTGGTGGTTGGACTTGGTGACTCTTAAAAGTCTTTTCCAACCTTAACAACTCCACAATCTAGGTACTGTTTTTGTCACAGGAACTGTCACTGTATATTAAAATACATTCACACACATACATACTGTATGTGATAACTCAGTCTCTGACTGCTCAGCATACTTACAGCATTTGCTCTTGCTTGAGGCAAAGCAGTTTGCAGGGAAGTTACTTTTGCCCTCTGCATCTTCCTGCATCAAGTAGGCACTAGAGCAATCTGACTTTTTGCCATAACATCTGATGTCCTCTCTTAATGGGATGATACGCTGATGCTGTCTGCCATTTCCAGGGCCCTCCACACACCATTGTTAAAACAATTACACAGATCTTTTTTTTCTCCTACTGAAGAACTGCGTAGAGGTCTCAAACTGTATTCCAGCTGGGAACATGCTATTAGTCATCACATGAGATCAAAGACTGCTTCCCATATGTCTTCTGACGCTTGCCTCATTTACAGGTGTCTTTGCCTTGAATGCCTGTGCCTTCTGAAAGAGGAGAAGAGAAAGGTGGGCCTGATGTTCTCCCTGCAAATTTGTGGATGTAGCTAGCCAACACTGAAGATAACCAAACTATTCCATGCTTTGAAATCCCTCACCAGATCTTGCTGCCTGTGAAACAAAGGAAATATGCAGCTTTTTTTATTAAAATGAATGAATAATAACTGAATAATGAATACCAGTGATTAAAATCCCCAGTATCACAGCCCCATCTAATGGACTGGCTGAAAGATATTCAAAGGACCCACAAAAAGTCTATCTGTTCTTCAGCAAAATACATTATCATGATAAACAGGACCCTGTGGCATATTAAACTCTTAATTATGGCACAGGAGGCATTTTCTGTGAAAATTAAAAAGGTTGCAAAATGGCTACAGCCTCTGGGAGGCAATTCTTAGAAACAAAATGTAACTCAGTGTTAGTGACTCCTTTATCTACTTCCTTCAGTATTCTCTTGGCACGGATTAATGTGGAGAGGGGAGTCTCCATATTTCTTAGTCATGTTATCATTATGCCAGTGACTCTGGAATGCCATAATCCTACAGAGCAGCACGGGCCCAAGGGAAAACACAAGGAAATCACTGAGAAAAGAGAGATATCAGTTAATTCAGGCTTCATTTGCTATTGTATATTTGAGACTTTTTTTTTTAATTGATGAAAAATGGCAGATGATGTGTGGCTTCCAGAGAAGTGGCTTGGCCTGCACAGTGTCAGTCTAGGGGAAGACCAGCCCCGGGGCTGCCTGTGCTTCATGCTGTGGGATACATCTCCAGAAACCTGCCTGATCGTAAGGATGGTTACCAGGCTTTTACGTCTCATAACCAAAACCTAGTGGATCAAACCTCACTAAATAGGTACTAGCAGCAGGATGCTGAAAGTACTGGTGTCATGAGTTTTACCTCCTAATCCAGAGCTTCTGAAGGGAAGCAGAAGGAAGGTTTTAGTTTCAGTGGGTGACAGAGTAACTACTAGTTTCTAAGCATCTGCAAAGGTATTTTAGATACCAGTAATTTTTGTGATACTAGGTCACTAGGATTTTCTAGTGCTTCTTCCTCTGAGCTGCTCTTAGTTCCTCCAGCAGTGACAACTGAAAAAGTACTTCTTCCCAGATGACTCAGAGCTCTGAGCCCACATCACATTCAGGAGTGCTAATTAGACACGTTACTCCTGGAAACAGGAAAAATTAGGCAGCAGAAGCCCTCTATAGGTGTTCTCATCCGGAGAGCCCACTCTTTTTTCTCTTCTGAAGGTTTCTCATCACTTTGCTCACCTCGTTAAGAAAAAAGCTCGAGCAAGGAGATCTCTTAACATTTCCTGTGTTCCTGAGACTGAATGCCCTGACACAAACAAGGACTTTTTACTCCAAATCCATAAATGACTGCTGTGTTTTACAGGAGTTCTGAGTTGGGTATCTGACTGCAAAATTTATCACACACTGTTACCTTAGGGCCTAGTATGGACTTTGGTAAGTGGACTTTGCAAGCCCCATAAAGCCTGGTCAAGGAATAACTGAAGCAGGAACATCTGCTCATTGTAACTTAAGAGAGTCTCAAATAAATCCTTGCTTAAGCCAAGTTCATTGTGGGGGAGAGATCACTTCAGATGGAGAAAATGTGATTTTCTACGCTGACCGTGGGTGCCTGCCTTCTGTGGGGCTGGAAGGACATGGTGCAAGCATTAATCTCCTGGATGCACAACTAATTCAGCAGCCACAAAAGCTTCCTCACACTGACCAAGTGCCAAATTCCCATTTGAATCCGTCACCTTGCTGGACCTGCACACAAGGAAACACTTCAGGGTTAATTTGGGAAATGTTTCTGATTGGGTTAATGGCTTTGCCAGGAGACTAACTCTTCTGCTTTGGATTGATTCACCCCCTGAGGGGGCAGCGGGGGGCTGAGAGTGCTGCTCTGGGGCTTGGGCACTGCAGTGAGCTGTATGATCACAGGGACAGGGCCTGCAGGTACAGGTGTCCGTGCCCAGATGCACAGCCACTGGTGGCTGAGCTTTATGTCACCTCCTCCAGAGCCACCACAAAACCAGAGTGGAAAAGGCAGATGGATGACACCATCCCTGTTAGTGACCAGCACTATCTCTCCTAAATTCCACATCTAGAACAACAGTCTTAGCTAACTGTAAGGTCATTAGGGAAGAGGAGGCTGAAGCAGTCAGGATTTCTCTGTAGCAGGAGCCCCAAGTTCTGGCCCTGGTTGCTGCATCCCGGCAGATGCCCCACTCTGGAGCAGTCATCAGAAAACAGGGGCATCTAGTGGCTGCGTCAGAAAGTTCAACAAACACCACCATTCCCTTGAAAAGATGTGAGAGTTCGCCTTTCTCCTCTCTCAGCTCTACAAATAAAAATATTTTATGCCATAACATCACCCGAAGGAGGAGGGAGGGGCACAAATCCTCGCTAGATTTCATGCTCTTGGAGCAGTGTTTCTGACCCATCTGTGACATTTACAACAGCATAACCAGATTAAATGAGACTTTTGCTGGTTTCTGCTGCAGCTGCTGCTCTGGACAGCCAGACCTCCATCCCTGGGACGCAAATCCCCTGCTGATTCATGGCAGGGGAAATGTTGTGTCTCTCTGTTCTGACCAAGGCAGAGTTTGGCCCGTGGGCAGCAGCCGTGCACTGCAAGCACTGTCGCTGTGTGTGACAGCCACGCTGGCCTGGGCTCCTCAGTGCCTGGTGCTGCCCAATTATTGAATTTGCTGATGATCATCCCCCTGCACCACTGAGCTGTAGCCTGGGTGCAGCCAGGCCGCCAGAGCTGCACACCTCACCACAGCGGGTTAGGGACAGGGAGGGAAATCATGGACCAGGGTGTGTTTTGCTCCTGTGGCTCCCGCTGCTCAGCTTTACTCTCTTAGCTGACGGCACCAGAGCACAGTGAGGCATTGCAGCAGCTCCTCCTTCCCTACTCCGGGGAGGGGGTTCCATGTTTTCTTTCTGTATAGGTGCCTTCCAGACCCCTGAGGGTTTTCCCCTGCAAGGAAGAAAAGGAAGATTATCAGAAATGCAGGTGAGGAAGTCTTGTTTACTTTAATGGCAGAGATATGCTACAGCTCCAGGTATAGTTCCCTTATACAATGCTCTGAGCCTGTACATGTAGCCCTTGCACACAGCACTTTTCATCCTATTCACATCCTAGGAATTGCAAATGGGACTATCTGGTAACTAATTGCCCCCTGGCAGTGACAGGTTTCAGTCCCTCTTGCTCTGTTAGGTTCCCATCAGCATCACTGGCTCAGTGTGATCTGAATTTGCCTGAATTCTCCCTAATGTGTGGACAGAGCTGGCATATTGCAAAGGGACTGTCACACAGGCGAGTTCCAAGTTTTCCTATTCAATGACTAAACAGAGGACAGCCCAGTCTCCTGAGCTGTCAGGCATCTATCAAATGCAAAATTCATTATTTTATTAAGCAAAAGTAATGAGGGAGAAAGCACAAAGCAAAGAACTGAGTGCTGAATGCTAATAGGGCTATTGCTGTTATGCAATTCTCTACAGAAAATCAAGACAAATGATAATACTGGAAAGGCATATTATTATTTTATAGGCTTAGTCCCAAAGTGAGAGGAGGAGAGAGAAAAACATGCACAGCTGTTTTTCCCTTTTCTGGCCACTTTGATGCACTTAAAGGATACATAATTTTGCAAGGTCTGTACGTGCTCCCTGAGTCACAGCTCAACTCACCGATAAACTCCAAAGCTTGCATTCCCCAGACAACCTGTTTTGTGCATAGATGTGCATTCTATGTGCAAATACTATTTTATTTTGATGAGTTTAGCAGGCTGGCACTCAGCTAAGGAAAGAGAGGTTCTGCAAGGTGGTTACTGCTGTGACTGCAGTTCAGGTGAGCACAGACAAGCTCAGCTCAGGTGAGTACACACCCAAATCCAGTTGGCAGTGGGTCCATGCAGAAGAGAGCTTGGTCACCAGCTGCCCACAAAGGTAGGGAAATAAATCAGTCATGAGCCCATGCTCAGCTGTGCTGGTTGCTGCAGAGGATTGGACTTAGCTCAGGTGTATCATGAAGAGTCAGAGATCCTCTCCTTTTCCTGCTCTGCAATAAACAGACTTACAGGTTGGAGACATATTTGAAAATCCTGGTTAGCTGCTCTCTTGAGGGGCTTTTTTTATGCCCATATCCACACACATACACAGAAAAAATGCACAGAGATGTGATGTGTCAGGTGAGGTAACATTGATAACAATTTTGATAGCAAAGCTTTTGGCTAAATAGCTTTTAAGTGGAAGTTCAGACTTGGGATCAGTTACAGCACAATTACATGTGAACAAGGACATTTTTATTTGTATGCCTGTTACAGTGTGGAAAATAGCTACTGTGATGGCCTCCCCTTGGTGCACATCAGAGGATGCCATGTGGGCACAGACCACCCCACAGAGAAGCAGCTGTCCGGATGGCATTTCCTTTTCTAGTTGTTCCAGCCAGCTGCAAGGGTCTGGTCATCTTTTAATACCTTTAATTCAAAAAACTGAGAAAACGGCACATGAATGTGAAAGAGAAACTGGTTTCTTCTGCTCACTCCTTGTGACAGAAGGAGCTGGAAAAGGTCAGTGCAAGTCCAGCAAGGGCCTTGTCTCACTTGGTGGTGTGGGCAATGTTCGTTTTCCAAACAGCCTTGACACCTCCAGAGGTGACACCAGGGATGTGCTGCTGAATGTGCAGGTGCATCTTGGCTGGAGAAGGCCCGTGGTGATTGGGTTTATCTCCATCAGTTGCTCTGAACTCACATCTCTGCAGTTGTTGACCTGATGTAATGCTTGGTTTCCTTATGAGTGGAATAAGTTAAGCAGCATTCTGATGGTAGAAATTGGTCATAGTAGGCAGGGACTGCTTCTTGCGCCCTCTTTTTCCTGTGCAGCAGTGAGCATGTTGTGGCTCTATTCAATATGTAAGCATCCTCTGCGTAGCCTCAATACTGAAA
Source organism: Falcunculus frontatus (assembly GCA_013398115.1). Taxonomy (NCBI): domain Eukaryota; kingdom Metazoa; phylum Chordata; class Aves; order Passeriformes; genus Falcunculus; species Falcunculus frontatus. Next base: position 14,586 of record VZRV01004607.1, read on the forward strand.
AAAAAATTTTCTATTCCAGGAATGGCAATATTTACTGTAGTGAGCTTAAAACCCCCTCAAATCCACTAGAATAGTGTCCTGGAAAACAGCTCCACCTCTCCAGGACAGCTGCTCTCCCCAGCCAGCTCTAGAGCTCAGACAAGAGCTTGACACTGGGGCAGTGGCACAGAGTTACCACAGATCACTCACAATAATTAACTCTGAGACTACGATTTTCTCTTGGCAGTTGTCCACCAACACAGTCACCACAGCTCAGGTGACAACTCTGCCATGTGTTAAGCTGCAGGAACCCACATGTGTGTCTGAGCTGCAGTGATATGCTAATATTTTAAACATTTTGATCTATCACTTATCCTCCAGCTAAACAAAAAGGTCTTTTTCACATACTTTTAATTTCTTTTCCATGCTGCTGAAAGCAGTCGGCATCTGCCGCGGTGATGAATGACCTTGCTGAGCCCATATAAAAGCCAACAGTTGCTGGCAGTCCAGTTCAGCGGTGCCTGCTCTGCTTCCTGCAGCAGGAGCTGAGGGCACTCTGCTCCAGTTCCTCATTGATCATTGCAGATACTGGGGAAAAACACCTCTTCCCACTGGATTCGGTCAGGAGCTGCCGTGTACTTCATCAGGTGTGAGACAGCCTGGAGCAGGGAAGCTTGTGCTCTGCTGTGAGTCTCTCCCATTTGTTTCACTTTTCCAGCTCTTTGATAACACACCCAAGGCTAGGATCTTTCAAGGCCATCATGCACTGTCCTCTGGGAAGCTGATCCTGGTCTGTCAGTGTGACGGGTGAGGCAATGGCTGTGTGAGGACCCATATGAAACGACAGCCTGCGGAGACAAAAGATCTTGTCACTCCTAGAAAAAAGACACGTTCAATCCCCATGTAACAGAGATGCAAAGAGGTTGGCCCGCTATTAGTAAGAAGCTCACAAATCTGTGTGTCCCAGCAGACAGTTTCAAAGCTGGTTGTTTGATTTCTAAAATCTAATGAAACTGCAAGAGAAGAAAAGCTTCCGGCTTTCAGCAAAGAAAGGATTTTTACAGGCGCAAATGATTAACACACACTTACCTCTGTCAGTTATCGAGAGAAAGCGAGGTCCTGGAGTTTGGATGTGTGCCTGGGATACTGGAGCTTTGAAGATTTTTCATGGTTGAAGTGATCTTCCTAATCACCCTAATTTTCCACATGACAGAGAGGAAAGGATCTCCCCCAGACCCTTTTCAGCAAGGCTGTTTGGTTACATTGACAGCTTATCTTCCAGAGAGAGATCTTTCCTGAAATGTTTGGAATGTAGAGCTGTGCTTGGTCTCTAGCACTGGCACAGGCTGAGGGCAATTCATAGATGCCCTCTATCCAGGCCTGAACTGTGGGTTTCAGGAGTGCTGAGGATGGTGCAACGTGGTCCAGCATTGGTGCCTCACTCTCCCCTGCATTATGTGAGGTCTTACCGGGGCTGCACCTCTGCAGACCTCCAGCCACAGCACTGGGGAGCTGCACTGCTCTGCAGATGAAGGCAATACCTTGCTGAGGAGAAAGGGATGGATCTCACGGCTCAGAGCCTTCAAACAGGCTCCTTTCCAGGAGCCACATCCCGTCCCCTTTCTCACATGGCAAATCTGTCTTGAGGGTGACTCGCTGGCCTGCTCCCCTAGATCCTATGCAATGACTGTTTAAGCTTTGCTTTAGTAACACCAAATCATTGCTCAATTGAGGTGCAAAACTACTTGGACAGGTTGTGCAAGTGAAACAGGGCCACAGGCCAAAGGGAAATGATGGGCAAGAGCAGGTAAAAGCCCTTTTGACCATCATCTCTCAGATTTAGCCACGCTGGCAGAATGGTTTACAACACCGGCCCAGAAGTATTCTCCAATATTAAACAGTGTTGTGCTAGAGCACTGTGCAAATTATTGAAGGCTTCTGTTCAGACAGGAGTTTGATTAGAATTTTGCTCATATTATTACAAACTCCCATCCTTCACATCCTTCTCCGGCTGCAGAGAGTTCAGCCAGGGCTGCCTTTGCCGCATTTAATCAGCCTGGGCATATTAACTACAAATTCCTGCAATGCTTGAAACACTTAGGTCTTATATACGTGCCCATAACTGATGATTACTAATTTTTTTACCCTGAAATTTATCAGCAGGATGAAATAATTGTTCATCTCCCCACTCAGGTTGGCACTGGAATGAATTGTATTCATTCCCAAAATTTTGATAGTGATCTGAGATATTCCCTTCAGTGTTGTATAGGGATGTCTTATGAACAATAAGGTTTATTGTAAATGTCAATGAGGTACAACAGTATGATAACCTCATTTTAATGAAGAAAACTGAATCCTGATATTTTCAGCTCCAGGCCAGCAATCCTGTTTTGCTCTCTTTCCTGGGCTTTCTGCACGGACTTCACCATAGTCATGGAGCTGAGGGACTGCAGTGTTAATTTCTGGATTACTCGCCCTGTTACACCTTGGTGGCACCTTTTTCACCACCCTGCTGGACATGTGTTTCAAAAAATGATGTTTCAATGGAGATACAAGGGGAATGCTCCCCTCCAAATGTGACAGATGTTCATGTTGGGAATCAAATCGTTTGACCTCAAAATGTGACTCAGTTGCCTTATAGCAGGGCAGATGGGTGGGGATCACAGTAGTCTAAACTTGCAAAGTAGTCAGTCATGTCAGGTGTCAGAGTTTCAGAAGGTCCCTCTTGAAATGCCTTCAGGGCCTCACTTAGCGAGTGCTTATACCTCTCTGACAGTGATGCCTTAGGATATTTCAGGTTGGTGACTGGCTGAGGAAAATGCAGCTACAAGACTCTCCTGTAGCAGGGAACAGCATTACCAAGAGCTGAACCAAGTTTGGCCAATGGCTCCTAGAGTAACTAAGCCTGAATTTTGCCGAAGTATCTCTATATACCAGAAAAAAAAATATTAAAAATTCAGAGCGTAGTAGGGACTGGATCTGTCTTCAACCCCTGGAACAGTTTTGCACAGAGCTAATTTTGAAGCAGAGGGATATACGACTGTGCACAGAGCTTCTCCAGGGGGAAATAAAAATAGTCTTATTATGCAAGTGATAAAAATGTCTGTTTCTATGTGTACAGACCTTTGAAACTCTTCTAGTACAAAATTTGCTCTGCTTTTGTGTCACCACTTAAAACACTCAGCTCTGACAATCGTTGAATAGCTGACCTGTGTCTGCACAGCCTGCTTCTGTAATTAAAGACGCTGAAATGGTGGCTTTAGGGGCAGAATTTTTGAGAATATTCTAAGAATCATACTGGCTAATCCAGACATTCATTGCTCTAATCCCATAAACAGTGTGGGCTATCATGCCAGGAAGAGTCCCTAATTTCCATACCAACCCTGCAGCAATAGGAAAAGCACTAAACATTCCTCTCACTGTCTTCACTCATTTCCCTCTGATGATGTTTTTAAAATATAGTCCTGAAAATACCTCGAACTCAGAGTTGTGTCAGGATAGCTGCTAATCATGTGGCAATGATGCCTCTTCTGATGGATGTTTCTGTTATCACAATTGAAGTTTTGTCTCTTGAAATTAAGAAACAGTAATTAACGTATTTAGCGCCATGGGCTGATAGGATTGTTTTGACACTGGTTCTTGAAGAAACTGAAGCACTCCATCTTCCCTCCCAGCACTATCTTATATGGGTAATTCAGGAGAATAATTGAGAATGGTAAGTCATCTGAGGCTATGGCTTGATTGCATTTGAGGTGACTTTTAAGGGTGAAGAAACATCTGGCACCTTTTAAAAAGTAATGTTGGTGAAGAAAATACAGAAAAAAGAGAATACTGGCAAGAGATGGTAAACATACAATCACCATAAAGGCAGAAAACATGCCATGGAAGATTTTTGTTTGTTGGTATCATGAAACACTCAGCCTCCCTAGGAAAAGCTGTTAGGAACAGACTAGTGAGGTAGCTCTGAAGGAGCAGGTTGAAGATAATCCTTCATTCTCTGGTCTGTGGATTCCCTTCGTGATCATGACAAATAATAGAAATCTGCCCTACATTTTCCTTTGTAAAGGAGACTAGCACTGAGATGCTGCAGGGCTTAAATCTTTCCTGTGTGTATAATAACACACAAATAGGTGCAGAACTATGTGGGTACAGTATTTTGGGGTGTCCCAGAAGCTGATGAACCAGAATAGGCCAGGGCTATTGATGTACATGATGCAGGCTAGGACAGCAAGTGTTTTCGCTTCTGGAGAATAAGGAAACTCCTCCTTTCTGAATCCATTTTGTTTCGCGCTCTCCAAAAATAGCAGAAGTGCAGCTACTAAACTGTAGCAGACTGTTGTCAACTTCAAGGTGCAAGACACAAAGCTATCTTAATTTGCCCGGGAGAAGCATTTAGGAAGTCGAACATTTAAGTGCCCTGATTCCTTCAAAAACACTGGACTGTTTAAGAATAGCCTTGATGAAGGGGACCTTGACCCAGAAAATCATCTTCTTTCAGGATACTACATATTAAGTATACATCTAAGCACACTTCTCAAAGCTGGTGCTGCCAGATCAGAAACAGCAAGAGAGAAAAGAGCAAATGGTTTTGAGCATGCAGAAGAATCAAAGAAATAAACAGCATGGCCCCGTGGTAGAGATAGCATTGGAGATGGGGGTTGCCAGAATGATAACCGAGAAAGTACCAGGCCCTGGGTCTTGTGAGCCTGAGAGGAGGTGACAGAGCTGTACAGAGATACAGCTGGGGTGTTAGATACATGGCACATGGAGGATCTGTCATTTCAAGAGAAGCTGTCAGGTTGAAAGCTTCGGATGGGGATTGGTTTTTTTTAGTTCAGAGGCTGTGGATATAATTATGACAATTTGCATGAAAGTCAAGCCCCTTGTACAATTTAATGGGGCTTGGCAGGAGGGTTTGGGAACACTCAGTGTGTCGGAGAGGCAGAGAAGAGTTGGAGCAGGAGCTGCTGCTTGTGGGACACAGGGTGGACCTGTCCAGTGGGAGGGCTGTGCCCAGACCGGGGGAGCTGGGCTAGGGACAGCGGAGCCACAGCCTCAGTCTCTGAAGCAACACGTGGCCTTTCTAATGGAACATTCCTAATTCGCAGTATATCTGAGGGCCCACCTTCAGAGCCAGATCTTGCTAAATGCTGGTAACTCTGGAAACCTTGCCAGCTCCTTAAGTCACAGAAGAGCCTTTCTGCAAACTCCCCTACAACTGGGATTTTAGGAGCCTGTCGGGCTGAGTGCTGAACACAGTCCTGTCAGGAGTCAATGTGAGCCACTACCACCTGCCAAAAGTGGGTCTCATTCCTTTGTGGGTTTCGTCTTGCTGCCCCAGGTTTTGACAACCAGAAGGGGTGAGTAGCGGCGGTCTCAGCAGGCTTCCTCTCTGGCATGCTCGCGTGGTGCTCAGCACTTCTCAGGAATAGCTCTGTTATCAAGAGAAGGTGGTGACTGAGTCTAACCCTCCCTGTCACCCATGGAGAAAGAGCCAGGTTTGACAGGTTAAGGGAGTTGATGCCCTCATAAGATTCCTCTTCTTGCCTGGTGAGAGGTAAACCAAATACATCTTCTAATCTATTGAAGAGTGGAAGATTGTTTGGGGTTTGCTTGTCTGCTTGCTTGTATGAGATGCAAGATTTCTGGTAGCAGTGAAAAGGAGTCAGAAAAAAAGGATTTGGAACAAATTTGGGGTGAACAACTACAATACAAGCTTCTCCTATCCTAAGCCGTTCGGAGCCATAAGTGGGCTAAACCATGCAAGTGGATGCTGTGTTTTTAGTGTGACCATAATTAAAGCAGTGGGCAGTTGTGCTAACCGGAAATTAATTTGAACCACTAGTACATAAGCACCTTGACATGAAATTAGGACCTAATTCAGAGCCCCCAAGAGAGAAAATTCTGGCGTGTACTCTGCCTACATACATTCAAATTAATGCATAATGCAGCAAGTTTCTTCCTCTCTCTGCCTGTCCCTTTCTCTTTCTCACACACACAGACGCACGCACGCAGCTGAACTCCCACACAAGTTCTGCGGGGAAATTACAGCCTGCTCATGTCACTCCCTTCTTTGTCACTGAAATAGTGCCATAGGTCTGGAAAGCGCTTTCTCTGTGCAGTACCAAACTTTTTCCAGCTCCGAAACATCTTACTTTGATTATACATAAATTAGAGCTTTCTGTGTAAATCAACAAATTGATTTTTTTCCTCAAAAGCCGGATTGCACCAACACTACTCATAAACTGTAGCTTTCATGTCTGCAAATTTTTGGGAGCTAGGCATGAAGAACCAAACTTTCTGTTGTCAGGTCACATTAACTCTAGGATTTCTCACAGGCAAATTGTGCCGTGAACACTCTGCATGATTCACAAAAAAAAGAGGGCCCTTCTCCATGTAAAGCATCAGCTTCCACTAAGCAGAAGAAATAAACCACTGCATGCAAAAGATGTGAGCACGTGGCTTTTGAATAATCAGAACAAGTTTAGAAAAATCACCTCAGAGCATGGCAGGTAGCAGTAACACACTCGGGATCTCTGATCCTCCAAGACCAGTGCAAGTAGCATCCTCTTGGTGTTGAAAAGAGAGCACAGCTCATGGCTGTTTTCAGTGGCAGTGGGAGGGAGGTTTGATGCTGTGAAGCCACAGGGAAGCCCAGTGGTGGAGGTGAGCAAGGGGCGAGAACGAGCGTTAGCCTCAAAGCACAGCAGGAACCAGGGAAAGTGGCTGTTAAAGTGGCAACAGAGGAACCATCGAAGGTAGAAGGCAGTGTAGGAACTACGCAGAGATGGGCTTGAAGAAAATTTTATCATTGTAAACCAGGGATGAGTAAGGAGACCAAGGGCTATGGCTATCTGCCCATCAGCATAGACCAGTGGCTTAAAAACATGATTCCTCCAGTATTTCATGAGGAACCTTGGGTGAATACTCCTACTCCATTCCGTTTCTCTTTGCATTGTGGCGGAGATGAGGAAAGTTACAACCCAGTGCATCCTTCCACACTGATAAAACACATTCCCTTAGGACTTTAGGAAGTTTGCTAGTTGCCTGCAGTCTCAACCAGAAGCCTGCAAAAAATCACCCTGTTCTACTACCAGTGGAGCTCTAGCACTTGTTGCCACCATACTGCAAAACAGAAAACTTTGCCCATGTATACTAGGTGTCATCTACTGTCCTGCTAGATGTGTGCAGCATGGAAAAATATACTGCCACAGGTGATAGGGAAATAGTCATGGGTCAGGCCCACGTTAGGAGGTCATGCCCCTTAGAGAGGATTAAGAGACATCCTAAGAAACATCCTGTGGAGTGTTTATTTACCCTTCACAAGGCATATACACCCAGTGGTTTCTTAATGTTGGAGTTTATTGTGGTTTCTCCCTATCAAATGGATTCTGAATGTTAATGGGTCTACTTACTTCAGCCCCCAGGCAAGTATTTCCATCCTCAGCTCTGTGCCCTTTGAACATCTGGCTGGGTCTCTTACGGTGTCTCAGCCAAGCTTGAGAAATTGGAGGGTGCACCAACATTCCCAGGTAAATCATGCCAGTGTTGACTTGTAAATCTGATACTTTGTTCTTTCAACAACACTGGGGAAACTCATTATACACATGATTTTGGACATGGAAGATACCTGACTTCACCATTTTTCTTGACATGGAGATTCAGAATGGTTCTTCCAACTTTTCCTCCACGACATTTGGAAAGGCACCACCAGAACTTCACCTCAGAGCAAAACTCTAACAGCAAAGAAATCTCAGCACCACTGTCAGGTCCCTCTGGAAGGTCTTTTCTTGGCTTTGTAGATCAGAAAATGACAACATTCAAACATTTGTGTGCAGATGAAAAATGAGAATCAGTTACTACTGTTCAGTCTCACTGCAGCCAAATTAAGTAGAAAATGAAATATTTTAAGAAGCATCCTATGGTAAGTGAATTTGAATTAGCTGCAAATATGGATGATTTTCTTCCAATCGCCAGACCACACAGAATTGCTGCTTGGATTTAATTCCCCCTTCATCTCACATATGTCTTTCCTTTATTTCCTGGCATAGATAGATGTGTGATTAAACGATCACTTCTGATATCCCAAAAAGCTGAGGAAAGGAGATTACACTATAAATCATAAAAATCCTCCTTTCCACCTGTTTGTGAATTTTAGACAGCTTTAATTTTTTTTCTGTTGTGATTACAGCAAATTGTAATAGAGATAAAACATAAAGTGTTGTAAGTATTTTTTAGAGTGTTGGATTTATGAGATCAGTTTATAGAGATAATTTTATCAACAAATGTGGAGTCATTGATGGGTTTTTACTTGTTATGAAAGCTGTTAGATTCAAATACTGCTTAAACTTGCTACTTCTTTGTGCTAACAGAAGTGAAAAGATGACATCCCACTGAGCTGGTCACTGTCTCATTTTATTTTGCCTTTTTGGGGCAGGATATCCCCAAATTCAGCCTCCATTTGTATGCGTGCTGCAGCTGCCCCCACAATATACCCTGCATATCAAAGTCCAAGACCACCAGCAGCACTGGGAGCCCTTGGGTGTCGATGGAGGCTTTGCTGCCGGATCTTCTGTGGCTCATGGGGAGTTCACAGGGGATGAGCCTGAACATCTGTGCTCACGGGCCCCTGTCCAAAAGGAAAGACTCTGAGATGGGTAGGATTTGAATTGAGTTCTGGACCAGCTTAGGGTGGATCAACAAATGGACACAGAGCAAACACAAACCCAGTGACTGAGACCTGACACGTACATGAGTCACTTCATTCGCTGCTGAATTAGAGGCACAGCGAGGATCTCCAATAGTTCTGCTGTGTCTGATTAAATTTTACCTGCTGAAATAGTACGCCCTTCTTCACTTGCAGGACTAGCACAGAGTGTCAGTCAGGTGTGTTGGATCCCAGGTTTCTCACAGTTTGCAGGTGGATCTGCTGATGGGGCCCAGGTGGGAGCAAGCACAGGTGGAGTCAGGGCATCTTCACCAGCCAGGAGAAGTTTTCATTCAGCCGGTTTGGGCACAATTGTGGACTAGACACATAAGGCCCCATGTTCACTTCTAATTGTGGCACCATGAATGAAGAGGAGAAATAACAGCATCAGATTGCTGGTGAGGAAATACTTCCATGAGGAGAAAATATTTTGTACAATGCAGCCAACTATTAAGTGCTGCTCCCAGCTTCCTCCTCCAGTCCCCAGCAGCTAGTGGGAACTCTGTGTCCGTCTGTATGCCCTCTGTAACCACACACTGCTTCTCTAACCTTTTCAGTAAAATAGGAGAACAGGTTGTTTCTGAGGAGAAGCACTGTTCTTACCTGATGACCTGGCATAAGGAGATCTGATGAACACGGTACAGGCACCAGGAGAGATAGACATGTACATACACACAGGGTGTGACCTTGGCACTGCAGAGGGCAAATGGCATTTCAGGAGCTCACAGAATGGTATAAGAGCACATTCCCAATGAACACTTCAAACTGGATGAATAATTCAGAATAACATTTATACTATTCACTTTGCTTGTTTTAACTATGAGTAAAGGTCAGATTTTTTTGAGATGCACTAACCTCAAAACCATTTATACAGTCACTTCTTTTAAGCCCTTTTAACCCCAAAACCAAGGGACTGCTCACAGCTGCTGGCTCAGAACCTTCAGTCCCAAAATAATGATTCAGTCCATTGGTCACTAGTGCTCTGTTTGCAATGGTTATTTGGGATTTGTTCAATTAAGTTCATGGGATAAATCTCAGGAGGCTGTGAGTTGGTAGCTTGGTTCAGAGCCATTGAAAATTTGTAATAACTGTAATAGTTGTAATAACTATAATGCAATTGGAGACATCAGTATTCTTCCACTTATGTTTTTTTGCATTTTCGTCTTGCCCTTGGCCACACCAAGTGTTTCCTGGGCAACCCCAGGCCCTGGTGGAGATGCAGAACAAGCTCTGGGGTGGTGTATGAAGGCCTTTCACTAGAGAGGTGAACACCCACCCACTGAGTGCTGAAAACCACACAGGAGAAAGATATGGGGTCCCAACTCTGGCATTTGACTGTCAGAATCAGGACTGGGCTGCCTGGAGTGTGACTCCATGGGACAGAGAATGTATCTACACCAGTTTGTCCTGTGGAGCCATGTGGATTTGCAGTGAGTACCAAGTGAGAGCTGTGTGTTGGTGCACTGGAGTATCTCTCTAATTATGCAACAGTTACACTTTCTGGTACTTGTGGTTATCATTAAATCTATAATAAGCATATTCCCCATATGTTTGAGAATCTCTCCCTTGCTAATACAATATAATTAAAGCACCCCCTATTTCAACAGTATCTGCATTAAAAAGGAACACCAAAGAGATCATAATAGGTGGAGAGAGGTTAATAATAGGTCATGTGGTTAATCTTCCAGTTACAAGGGCAAACACTAATTACAGGACTGGGAAGGGAAAGGGCAGCCTGATTGCAATGTGATTATGGTGACCTTGTTAAGGAGCGATCCAAGTCATGATGGGGCCGCAATAAATAAAGATAATAATCCCTCAGCACCGCCCAGTGAACGTCAGACAAATGCTGAGAGCAGCATTAGCCCTCTCTGCAGGCCGGGTGGGAGGATGGAGGCTGAGCCATGTTATTTTCCAGCCCCGTCTCAGCACAGTGGGATTGCTGGCTTCTCCTTCTGCTCACTGAGAAAAACAAAAGCACCAACTACTGATAACAAATATATCAAGTTGACTTCTAAAGGGCTCTGCAATACAGCATGTAGCAAATTACAGCAAACTTCAACATGTTTGAGCTTTGGAGAAATGGCAGGGCAATGTGATTCCCCACATTGTCAATGGCATGGTGGGAATTCCCAGGGAGCTGCAAAAATACTGGTTACCATCTTAGAAAAATGGTAAAGGCTCAAGCCTATTCAGCTCTTTTTTTAACCCCAAGTATAAGCTCTGCTGCCCAGGAAAACATGTCCTACAGATTATAACAGTTTCATTATTTCAGCAGAGAGCTCGCTGTCTGTGCTGCAAACTGGTCCGTGGAGAAATTAGCAGGCTCCCAAATTTAATTAGGGCAGGACTCAGACAGGGAACACAGTGAGGTTAACACAGATGTCTGTATGTCCCATCATTCTCACATCCTGTAATAAACAGGCATTTGGGGAACAGTAGAAGCCAGGGCTGGAACCAAACAGTCCTGCATTATAGACATGAGGCTGGTGCCTGCTGAACGCTCGTAAAACCACTGGGTCATTCGTACAGAAAGTCTTCTGTTACCTCTGATGGTTTTGTATGTTAATTGAGGATGGGGTTAATATGACAATCAGTGTCTCCAGACACATCAGGGCTATGTAGAGCTCTGTGGTCTGGCAGCTTCTGTGCTGGGTGTGAGCGGGGTGAGAGCAATGACTGGAGCTGTTCAAACTCTCTTCATTTCTGGTTTTAGAAAATGTGCAAAAATGCTGTCTACTTTGGATTTTATCTTTTCAACTGTATTTTCTTTTACCTAAATCTATACTTTGTTAAGGACAAATGTCATGGTAACTGCCACATGCATGAAGAAACCATTAAACCTCTGGGTTTAGTTGTGCCTATAAAATAAACTTCTGGCTTAGCCATACAAAGCCCTGCTCTTGGGTGTCCAGAAGGTACCAGGGCATTTCTTCAGCTGCCTACAATGCTGATGTGAGAGCTTGCTGTGCTGAAGGGTTTGGATGACCACAGGCCACCAACTAAGGTTTCCAGAAACAGAAAGAATACTGAAGCCCTGAAGTTGCAAAGGAAATCTGTGCCAGCTGTTCCTGTGTCGGTGTGTGTGTGTGCAAAAATGCAGAAAGCAATTAAACCTTGACATTTTTCTCTGGGATTCCACTCATGAGGATTTCCTATTAAATATTAAAATTAACTCAAATAATTTGTTCCATTCTATCTGTCCAAGTTGTCTTGCAGGTGCTGCTGGAAAGCAATTTCACAATTTTGAAAGCCCACATTTCCAGGGCTATTCCACTGACTCCCATTCTACCTTCTGCAGTGCCAATTACCTACCTTTGAAACACCCACCTGGATGTTAGAGAAAGCCAAAACAAATGTATAAGGATAGTAATTTTCTATTCATGCCCTTTCTTTCTACTGTTACTTATGTCAGGTTAGAATATCCCAGGAGCAGAAATGAGTTTGCAGGAAAAAGCATCAGGAGCCTGGTAATTTTCCATGCTTGCATTTTCAGTTTCCCCATGCTGAAAGGTGAGCTGCTTTGGGAAGAAGAGTAACTCCTGCAAACACCTGGGGTGGGGAGGAGGGAGGGAAGGGCCCAGGAGCCGGGATGCTGCAGGGGACTGCTGTCACCCCAGCGAGGTTTTGCTCCTTCTTCAATGACGCAGACTGACATTTTACAAGTTTTGAGAAAGCCAGTTCTGCAAAGATGGCTAAATTGAACCACAGTGCTATAAGGAGGACTCAAATACACCATTCTGGGCCATACAAGCTTTGAATTCTGTCTGATTTTAGAACTGAACATGATTGTATATAGTAAAACAATTTATTTCTTGCTGTAAAGCAAGGATTTTGTCAGGGTTGCTAAGGGATACTATTCCTTGTCTTTTTTATTTGAAGACTGAGTTGTAAATAGCTCTCCCTAGAAGCAACTTAATCCATGATTTTTCTTTGCAGAGGATGATGTTCTTAGCTCAGCTCTTGCTGCTGCTCAGTCCTTCTGTTGCTACCCTAAGTTTAAGCATGACAAAAGGAAAGATAAAGGCTGTGAATTTTCCATTACAGTAAAATGCTGTAAAAAACCTCCACATTTAAAGCATATTTTGAGAGAAAGAAGAGTATTATTCAGTGTAGAAGGGATACAGTTGATCACCACGGGTTCTGAGCATGCCTGCTATTTTTAGCTTTATCATCCCTAATGAAAGCCTCAGATAGTACCACTGGGCTTACCCAAGAATCTGGTGTATTAAAGCAATCATAAGCCTCATCAGGGCTGTGAAAGCAATGATGAGTCTAGAGAAGCAAGCTGTGATGTGCTACCCAAACAGCCACAAAATGAGAAAGATTATTTAGAACAGTTCTTTGGCAAGTGGAAATATTTATTCTCTGTACTCTAGAGAGCAAATACTGTGATACATTCAATCCTCTAGCTTCTCACTTGAAGGATTTAGAAGTCTGACCTTGGTCCCCTCGTAAGTGAATGTTGTGCCATGATAACATATTGGAGAATAGAGGAACATTGTAGAGAATTTGAATACCTGTGAATATTTTTGTCTGATGCCTGAAGCACATGAGTTCACAGTAGTTGCACAACTTCCAGTGAATTAATCGCCACTGCTAGCATTCTACCTGCATCTGACAACTTGGTGGCATCTTGAAGCTCACCTCCATCCACTTTGCTGCAATCCCAAAATATCTGACTTCCTACAAGGTCTGTGGACTGGTAATGGGATGCCCTGATTATCCACTTCTGCTGGACATGGAAAGGTCTGCATGAACTGGAGAGGACTCAGGGAGGTGAGATTGGGAGTGAAACAGAGGAGACGTACAGGAGATGTGGCGGATGAGGTCTGGAAGGGAAAGTATACAAGTTTTTGAAAACTGTAACCAACATAAAAAGAGTAAAAGATCTAATTTACCCATCTAAGCTGTGCCTCTGATAAGGGCTGAGGGAGTGCTGGGATTTGCTTTCATTCAGCAGGTGCCCCACAAGCAGTGTTGAACCTGCAGGGCCCTGAAGAAAGGAGGGATATGGGTGACACAGATGAACTGATGGGCTGGGTCTGGATGACAGTGCCCTGTCACTACTGAGCTTAAAACTGCCAAGAATTTGGTCTGTTTTCTGTGTGGGATGTAGATAATCACACTGAGTTTGCAATATGTGTGGGACGGGCTCCTCCTAAGCACGAGTGGGTTTTCTGTCAGGTGGGATCCTCGCCGTGCTGGTGCAGGGAGTGGAGGGAGAGGGGAAGTTTCCTCTCTTCTTCAGTCCACACAAGTGTGGCTTCACTCAATATTTGCATGAAGTGCTTTTCATGGATGAGGAAAAGCTCCTTTACTTTAAGGGTCACAGAGCACTAGAACAGGCTGCCCAGCGAGGTTATGAAGTCTCCTTCTCTGGAGATATTCCAACGTACTTGGACATGATCCTGTGTAAGCTACTCTAGGGGACCCTGGTGGAGCAGGGAGATTTGACTAGAAGACCTCCAGAGGTCCCTTCCATCCCCAACCATTCTGTGATGATGTGACTGAGTTTTTATTTATTAGGATATATGTTCTTGGGCAGGCTGTGTATCCCAGAGGGACTTGAATGAATTAATCAACCCACACACTCTACCACTGATCAAATGCAGGAGAGTAGCAGAAGGCCACATGCAAGCAATTTCCTGGCAGATGGGTCCTATCCACCATCTTTTACTTATCCAATTTAATGCTCAAACCAACAAGCAAACTAATTTAAAAACAGCATTACACACACACACGAGCCCTCTTTTTCTTCTTTCGTTCCCTTCACACCAATTGAATAATAAGTGGTAACCAGTGTATTATCAGAGCCACACTGCTTGCATGGAGACTATTAAAACCATAACTTAGATCTGTTTTGACAAACACAAGTACAACTTTTGAGTCTTTAATAATTACATTAGTCAAAGTCACTGATCACGACATGCGGCAGTGTGTTATTTAGAGAAAGGGAAACAGGTATTCACATCACCAGGGTGGCTTCTAATGCTAACCAGAGTGTGAAGGTGTTTTTATCCTCTTTTCTCCCTCTTCCTTCATGGGAAAAGCAATCAAAGAAAGCCAGGGCAAAAGGGAGTAGTGTCCTGTCCCCAGATTGAGTTCTTTATTCCTTGTTGGAGCAATAGAAGCATTTGGACAATACTCTTGGGGCGCATGGTATGACTTTTGTGATGTCATGGGCTGGTTCTGTGCAGGGCTGGGAGTTGGACTTGATGATCCTTATGAGTCTCTCCCAACTCAGCTTGTTCTGTGATTCTGTACTATTATGTACAGCCAATAATTTGCTCACACAATATTTGAAGATGTTTTGTGAATTCATTGCCCATAAAAAAGTTCTTCATCACCCTGATTGAGTGATGCAAGTCAACTGACCAGGTGAGAAGCCTGACTTCACTGCAAAGGGAAGCAGGGCTACTGAAAGCACCTTAGCAGGGCTTTCAGCTGCTCTGCTTTCCTTGGGCTGAAGTGATCTCAGCACGGTGACTCGGTGTGTTGCAGCTGAAGGGTGGTACCTTCTGGAGCAGCTACTGCTTTTCCTCCCGTGAACATCCACTGAAAGCCTCGGGTCATTGAGTTCTTGCAGTGGATCAAGCCCTGGCAGATGCTGTGCAAAGACAAAAATCTCTGACTAAAAAGCTTTTCGTCTAAATAAGAGACAGTAGCTGGAGACAGACAGACTGACTAGGAGGAAAGGGAGAAAGCAAGGAATAAGGAGACAGAATTGGTCAGGATGGCAGCTAATAGTCTCAGCATCTCGGCAGACTGACTGATGTCAAGCTGAGAACTTTGGCAAAAGGCCACCCTAGTTCAGCAAGGAAGGAAGGCAGCAACTGGAAATAAAATAGCAATATATAATAAATGGAGGGAAAGAAAGGAAAGTAGCTAGCAATCAATACAAATGAGAAGTTAACGAGGTGCAGAAAAATTATAAATGTATATAAAGGCACCAGAGACAAATCCATCCCTAAGAACATTATGAAGAGTTTTTAAAGAAGGGCTGCCAGGAAGAAGAGAAAAGCAAGAACTGAGGGAGGCCACTTTCCAGAAGGAGGTTTGAAGATGGGTATTTGTGGCCCAGAACAGACGTAAATGTACCATAAGCAATGTTGTTCTGTTATGAGGAGGAGCTGGAAGATGCACCCATGTCTCACGCTCTTGACAAATTTTCTTTTGTTCCAGGCTAAGCAGTATCCAGACAACTAATCAATTAAATTATCAAATGAATAATTAAAATATCACAGAGCTACCAAGGAATATTTATATCATGCAAAAGTGTTAATGGAGTAAATTAAAGTATCAGTCAGTCATCAAAGCAATCTTGTTTGCTTGTTGTTCTGGGGTTACTCTAACAAATTGAGTTTTATCACAGAAAGGTGCAAAATCTGAAAACACAGAAAGCAGATTAAATTTATATGGAACATGCCAAAACTATATGCTGCAAAGCACTAATTCTGACAAGGTTGTCAGATTCATGAAGAAGAGGCTGCTCAAGTGTATCACATCCTGTACTCCAAAAGATGTCGTGGTTGTAAATTTTCTAACCCAATCTTTAATGCAAAACCAGGAGGGTGGTAAGAAGAAGCAGAGAAGAGATTTGTTCTCTGTGCAGGACACTGAAATCCAGTGCAAAGTGCAGTGCTGGATCATGCATGCACTTTTTGGTATTACAACTTCTCAGAATTTGAGTGAAATGTAGAAAACATATATGAAATCATGGGATGGCTCTTGAAAATGCCTATGTCACCAAGTTCTAGGGAGATGGATCCCTCTGGATTATCAGAAAGAAACGTGAGAGGGATCTTGATTGCAGTATATAGATATGCTACAGGAGAGAAAACATGAACTACTTAAGTAGTGATTTAAACCGGTGAAAAGGAACACCCTGAGCTCTTAATGAGAAGCCAGACAACAGGATTTGGTGGTTGCTCTTGGGCTTAATGAGTCTGTAACATCTGTGGGCAGTCAGAGGGGATGGCATTTAGAGGAGGAGGAGATGGCAGCTGTGCAGACAGTAACACACAATTCCTTTCAGTGGGAAGCGGTAGTTCCAAAAAACCTCCAAAAGCACTCAGGGGAAGGTAAAATGTGGAAGCAAAGGAGACTGATCAATTTAAAAAGGGTCAGATCAAACCAAGAAAAAAATCCTTGAGTCTTACCAGAAGAGAAGGGAAAGGTTTAAAGCAGTGGAGAAGATGGAGCCAGTGGAGGTAGAGAAAGATCCATCTCAAAGCAAAGGGCCAGAGAAATCACAATTTACAGCAGCATTAAAGTACCTAATCCAGAAAGAAATTTGTAAAGAACACAGAATAGGACATTGCAATTCCTGAGTTGTGATTATCAGGCAAGAGTCTGAGTTCTGCATCTTGAAAGGCAAGGCTGTATGTGGGAGGTGGTCTGGAGACGACATGGGGGAGCAGGAGGGGAAGAAGAAGAATGGAGACAGGGATGTTCAGGAGCTGAAAGAAGTGACAGACAGGCTAATTATTGGTAAAGCCCTGTTTTCACTGCAATGCCACCAGCAGAAAATTTGCAAATGCTGTGAGCACCACTGCTGGGCTCTGCACCCTCACAGCCATTGACCTGCCTTGTGGATTTTGATTTTCTTAAAATAGCTCTTCTTAATTTACCTCTTCCATTCACTACCAGTGCATGCCAGAATACCTGAACTTCTGCAAAACCCTGGCCCTGTGTGACAGGACATGTTCCACAGGGAGCTCATAGATTAATGCAGCACATTTTTCAGCCATCCTTCCTCTCCTGGTGGGGGGTCTTGAGAGAGAAAGATCAGCATTATCTCTCCCCATTCCAGCTTTGAAAAAGAAAATTCAGCTGTAAAGTTTCTGAAAGCTTCTTCTGCATTTCTTTGTGAGAGCAGCTTTGGGAGCATATAAATATGTATATACATATATATATATATATATACATAAAATCCTTTTACATTACAAGAAAGAAAAATGTCATTGAAAATGTTGTTCTTTGTCATGTATTTAAATTTCTCTTCACAAATTTAAAAAGTTTGCTTAAGCTCTTTTTTTAGAAGGAATGAAAATGGAAACAGTTCCATCAAAACTTCCATGTCATTAAAAAGTCTTTTCTTTTAGTTGAAAAAGATTTAAATGGTAATTTTGACTAGGATCATTATAGAAACAAAACCAATGTATAAAAGAATAGGAAAAAAGAGGCTTCTTTAGCCATTACACAGCGTTCAGTGTCAAATTCCCAGTTTGGGGTCATATCTATTTAAGTGTGAGTTTTCCCTCCTCCCTTCTACTCCAGAGAAACCAGTGATGTTCCAGTGCCAGCCACAGCTGTGTGGAACTGCAAGGAGCATGCTCCCACTGTGAGTGACAGTCACTAATCTCCAGGTAATGCTCCTGAAGAAGTACAGATGAAAAGACACAGGAGAAATGGGTGGTTATGAGGCAGGGGAGCAATGACAGCTGAAGGGGTGGAGGCAAGAGGGGATTTTCTCCAGATGTGAAGAACACACAATGTGGCTGCTTCCCCTCACATGGGGACCCCGAGGGAGAGAGGCAGGTGGTACAAGACCGATTGCACTGGTCCCATGGTCTGACCCTGCCTAGATAATCATTCCCAAAACACTGAATGAAACAGCAGGCTTGGCACTGAAAATGTCTTCCCTGTGCATTACACTGCAGGGGTCAGCCAGTAATTCCTGGAAATGGTTAATTGCTGGCCATCTTTGATCTCCTTGAAATAGAAATCAATTCTCACACTGACATTTTCTCAAAAAAGGGCATGCCTCAGCACTCAGAGGCATCCTGCACTCTTGGATATATCTCCTTGTCTCTCCATCACTCCCTCCCCAGCTCTTGGGAAAATTGTGCTTAAAGGCAAAGGTGATGGACGGACTGGAGCATGGAGCCTACAGAGCTACCTTTTTATTCCACTGAAGGAAGAATTCTAGCTAAAGCTGTTAGACATTTCAAAATCAGAAAGCCTGTAGATACAAGCAGCAAGACACAAAATCTGTTTTCATGGGATCATGGGATTCAGCCTCCAGGACTGATGAGAAACCATGTGAGCACAGCCACTGGATGCATGTATGAAGAGAACAAGAACATGTAGGCTGGCTTCAGTTGCCCAGATATAGGTGTCCAGTGTCACCTGAGCTGTTTTGGGTTATCCTATCTGACCTCCAGTTGCTGTCCCAGAGTGCTGTGAATGTCACACAGATCCCGTGTCGTATCCACCAGCCTTCCCAGTACGTCTCAGATAGCTCACAACATGTGAACTGCGTCTAAACACCTCAGAGGCCTCAGAGGAGCTCGTGGTGCCTTTCTCATCAGGGGGTGTGTGTGTTAGGGGATTGCAGGCTGCAGCACAGGCACCCATGAAGCTGGAGCACCTACAGCTCCATGGGAAGAAGTGTGAAGCAGGGGAATCCCCATTTCCAGGGGTTCTGTTTGTGTCCCACCTGGCCTGGGGGGTGCATACAGCTCAGTGAGGGTGCGGCTGCAAAACTGGGATGTGGGGGATTGATTATAGAGGAGTATTTAGAAGTCCACAGTGTTATATTAACCTTGTATAAGCATCTCCTATTGTGGGTTTTTTTGTTCTTTGCTAATATTAACCCTGAATATATGGTTCATGGATTGCTGATTAATTAGGTTTTTAACAAACTAACTGCTTAACTAAATCTTAATTTTGGTTTAAAATGCATGAATTGATCAGTTTTTCCTTGCAACCCTTATCTTTATGGTCAGAGAAGCCTGGAGAAGGATTTGACACAGCCGTAGCAGACATAGTGCATGCTTATCTCCCTTGGCTCTACTGATGGCATTGACCCCCTTGCCCTGACTGCAACAGCAGTTTAAGCAGGTAGTTCCTATGCAAACACCTTCATTTAGGTATTTAACCTCAAGCTAAGCCATCTACATTTAGCTATCTGAAAATGAGCTACTTGTTCTAAACACCTGAGACTGTAGACAAGAGAAGGAGGTTTTGCCAGGGGGTCAATCATCCCATCCTAAAACAGGCATCTGAGCAGAGATAAACTGCCTTCTTCAAGTGCCTCTTTCTCTCCATCAGGTACAAGTAGGGGATTCATTTGACTTGATGCCTGGTCCAGAGGATGACCACAGAGCAGTGGCACCAGCCAAACACGGGGTGCATCCAAGAGTAATCGAGTGCACAGAGGGGCATGACAGCAGTGACTCACCATGGCAACATGAACTGCAAAATTCCTCTTGTTTACTTGAAAGTCTCTGCTTCAGTCCACATTAACTGCTACTACCACTCTGAGGAAGGGGAGAGATGAAGGAAACTTATTGGTATTCTGGAAACTAGAGGCAGGTGACAGATGAGGGGGTTGGTGATGCCTTTGGCACATCAACAAATAAACTTTTTTTTTAAAACCCATTTGGGAAAGTCTGGCTCTCCAAATAAGCACTGAAGTTTGTCTCTCACCATGTTGTATGCTAAGTTAAACATTAGCCTCTCTTACACTCTGTTGTAGCTTAGGGTAATGCCTTTTAAATGTACTTTCATTACCTTCAGGAATAGTTCAGAACATAATAGCATGTTTCTCTTTTGGGCAACACGATTAACCTTTCCTGGAACAACAAAGAATGTATTATAACATCTAACAGCAAAATCAATACATTACTTTCTTGCCATATATTTATATTTGCCCTCTTGCCATGACATCCAAGCAGGAGAAAGATGATTTTTCTCATGAAAGACACTTTCAGTTCCCTGCCACATCACGCCCCTCTTTTCTCTATTTCTCTGCTTCCATTACAAGCACCAAGATTTTGTCATTCCCAGACTCTTCCATTCCCATCACAGCCTTCACAAACAGTAAGGTCAGAAACCTCTAATAATGTTTAGGAACCCTTTGCATAATCCAAATAGTTACTGAAAACACTCTGGTTCAGTTTGTAAAGAAGGAGAAATATTTGCTTAGTCAAATCACTTTTCAAATCACCCTACACAATGGGATGAAACCTGTTAAGTTCAACACACGACTTGTTTCAAAAGTCTTAAGATGTTGCTCTTTCCTAAGGAATTGAAGAGGAAATGAATATTACTTGTTTGCCGTAGTCAACCACTGCCTGCATCCATATGTAAACTTATTTAGGCTGTAGGGAATTGCCTTCTCTTCTCCTTGCTATTAAAAAGCTTTTATTTAAGCACTAGAGAAATTTTTTTTCAGGCAAATGCTGTATCATTAAAAATATCTCTTGTATCAGTCAAATTATATTATGCTTGTCTTTAGAACTTGTTCACAGTTTTACTTTTATAATTTTTAAGCACTTTTCATCAGGCAGTGATTGCTACAGACACTTCTCAGGGGTGCTGCTGCTTCAGTCCTGATAGGACAACTGCAGTGTCTGAAATGAGAGCAAGTAATGAAGAGCAAAGCCACCCTGTTTGGGTGAAATTCCTTCTCATCCCTCCCCTGCTCTTCCCCTGGGACCAGTACTCTCCTTACACTGCACTTGAGAGCTCAGAAATGGATGAAGTGGTTTCTACAGAAGTGTGCAAGGTTTTCGAGCTCTCTTGGGGACAGATTTTATTCCTGAAGAACAGCCATTTCTGCTCTCTGTCCATTGAGAATAAATATGAGGTACATGAACAAAACCAATCTGACGAGTCCTTGGGGGTGGGAGAAACAGCTATGAACATTTTTTCCATGTCAAGCAGCTTGGTTCTCTGGGACACCAGTGAAATGATGCATCCCCTCACTGGAATGTATTTTTCCGTATCTGGCCCTGCGAAACCAAGTTTTTAGGCTCATCCTCTGGAAATGCCCCTCTGCAGTTTCATGCCCTTAATCCAGCCCCACCGCCTTTCCAGGTGTGGGAGTAGCATCAGCTTCCTATTTCCAACACTTTGATGTAAATTCTTCCAGCTCAAATGATCACAGGGCAAAAATGACAAGGAAATTTGAAAGAAAGTAAATTAATTCCCTGTTTGCATGCCTGAGTGTGCCCTGCTCATTCTACATTGAGACTCTTGTCTAGCCATGAACATTCCCTACAACGTCATTCCCCACCCCAAAAATAAATAAGAAAGGAGATAAATCTCTGATTTACTGAAGATTTTAAGGCAAAAAAAGGAATTAATAACTAGCTCCCCAACTCATGAATTAGAACTGTCAAAGCTACATCTTGAACAATTCATAACATTGCTAAAGAAGTTTTAAAAGAATAAATAGAAAAGCCCATTGTTTCTAGTTCATAAACAGAAAAGCAATCTATTTGACATAAAGCATGTGATCTAAATATGTCACCATTCAGTAGTTTTATTTCTTGGGAATAAATTGTTTTCTCTGTTAATGGACCTGGGCACATTTCATCATCAGTAGAAGAAATATTTGTAAATTTACCCCATAGGAATTTTTGAAGCTCAGTGTTTTTATTTACTACAAATGTTTCTTCTCTGCTTTCAGGAGAAACCCTGACTGAAGACATAATGAAATAAGGTAATATCTGAGCACAGGTGAGGGACATTCACTGAGTCACACTTAGGCCTGGCTTGTGTTTTTCTAGCAGCTTCAATATGGGGCAGGATATGATAAAACCCAAGCACTGCTGGACCTGTAAAGGTCTGGGCGTGGTGACTCAATTTTTCTCCTCATAAAGAAACTGCATCTCCAAGAAAAGGAGTTACGAAAGGGTTGGTCGTGTGAGGCACACTAAATATAAACTAGACACACAGACAAGTGCAAAACCACCCACTAATACCACCCCAAGCTCAGGACCCTTTTCCAGACACCTGGGGCATCTGAAGGAAGGTCCTAAACATCAAAGTATAAAGAGATGCTATTTTATAGACCTTGTACTCTCAAAGGAGATCCCCATGTGCCCATTATAATAATCCCTGAGATGATAATTAAGTGGGCATAATGCCAGATAGGCATTTTATAGGTACCTTTTCTGTGAATTTGCAGGAGCAAGATGAGATTCAGAATAATGATAGTGTGAAAACACTGCTGTGCTCTATTAGAGGGTGAGTGTTATATTTAATACACGCCTATAATCCAGTAAGCACATAAGCCTCCACATATTTAAAATAGAATCTCTTCAGGGTTTTCATAATAAATTTAATACTTCAAAGACACATTGACTAATGGCTTTCAGATATTATAGAGCAGACTCTTCCCTATAGGAAATCAATTAAAGTTGAATCTTATTGATTTTAACCCATTTCTCCATACAGTGATAAACCAGACTTTGAACTCGCTTTGGATACAACCCTGATACTTTATTCTCTTCCACGGCTGAGGCAGAAGCAATTTCTAAATCTGATCAGATAAAATAAAGGAAATATTAGCCTATTAGTTTCCTCAGTTTTAAAAATCAACAACTTTTCTTCTATTTAATCTACTTGAGGTGAAGCAAGATAAATTCCAGGTGAACCTGAAACACTGAGAGCTGGAAACAGGCATAATTTGCACATGCTTAGACCTGAAGGCTCATATGGGACCAAAGTGACAAATGGACATGGCGCTGACTCTCTGCAGTGAGATGAAAGTAATTTCCAGCCATCAGCCACCATTTGCAGATATAGAGTGAAGAACAGGGTAGAATCATCCTAGAAAGTACTCTTGATGGCCAGCATCTCTATCAGTTTCTCATAGTGGGTTTTTTCTTCTGTAGGTTAAACTATAACTTGCCCCAAATAACTTTGGTAGATTAAGTGTTTGCTACTCCTCGTCTGTGAAGATGTACTTCCCTTAAATTTTGATTGAGCTGTCCATCCAGTCTGAAAGAAAGAGGCACTGCTGCAGGGTAGTTCATCTGGTGTGTGCCAGACATCTATTTTAAGGGAGGTGATTCACATCATGCTAGACTTCATTTCTCTCCTTTGACCATACGAGGATCACTGATGACTGATGCAGATATAGGTGTGCACTGCAGATGTCTAAACCTGGGCAGATTAATGCTGCCCTGTGTACCTGTGTGGAGGGAACACCTTAATCTCACTGACACTAGCATAATGAGATTTTGTAGCTGGATGCTGAAGACAGATAAATTCAGGTAAAGGATAAGGCAGAAATTTTTGACCATTGAGTTGATTAGAACAATATAGCTCATGAGGCTGTGAATTCACCATCACCTGAAGAACCTAAATCAAGTCTGGATCACAAAATATGCTCCAGCTCAGCTACAAATTTCAGAAATGCAGAAATCACTGTAGGAGTGAGGAAGGCTTTGGGATCTGTTGTGTCAGAAATTCAGTGAAAATATTTTCTTCTGGAGCTCAGGTATTCTCTTTTTCCTGCTCCAGTTCACATAGAAAACCACATAAGAGCAAACACTCTGTGATCTGATTTGGTTTCTGTGGCAAATTGTAATGAGCAGGGACACGAGAGGGAAACAACGTCTCCAGTGCAGGCAGCATCAGCCTTTGCTCCTGCCCTCATCCCTCTGTGCAGCCTCATCTCTGGTCTCTCCTGGCTGAGGGCACTGGGACAGCTGCCTGGACATACCCTTGATATCTCTGGCGGTCTTTGGCTTATGATTGCCTTTTTTTATCTGGAAAATCACTGTTCTGGATTGGCAATCTCCAGACAGCCTTGTAAAATTCCATCCAGAGATCCACGTCTGACCAAAATATTGGTAAAAGGACAGTAATCATGGCATGGACCTTTCCACTGGCAGCAGGACCAGGCAGAGGTAGCAGCTCACTGTCAAGGAAGAATGGCCACATATCAAGCTCAGCACAGCAATCCCCTTAGGACAGAAAGCCACAAGCTGAGCATTCCTGCTCAGTATCTCTATGTGTGGATGCCCAGCACAACAGAAACCAGAGTTTGGCCAGAGCAGTCAGCCAAGGGCTTTGAGTCCAGCTAAGCTTCACTCAGAACAAGTTTTAAAGGACATGCAAAGTAAAGATAATTTAAAACTCTCTTGTTCCTTCAGAAAGCTGAGGGGTTATTGGCTCCTTACCATGCGTTAGAGCACTTTCAGGCCAATTCTCATTTACATCAGCAGAAAAGGGCCCTCTGGCTGACTACATGCACTGGCAGAGAACGGATGGTTGGTCCAGACACTCTCACTGGCAGCTCTGAGGACAAAGCAGGAACAGATGCCACTTCCCTTTCCCACTGGAGAGAGGACTGCAGATCTGTCTCGTTGCTCTCAAAACTTTGGAAACAAAATCAGCATTGGAAATAAATTCCAGAAGCCATTAATCTGTCTCGCTTCTGACATGAAAGGATAAAATATAGTTCTGTTAAAAATAACAAAAAGCTGTGAGCAGTATATTTTCATTTTCCAAATTACTGAAAGAGCAGAACATGAATCCTTGTCTGTCAGCCTGAGAAAATATTTTATTTTTCCTGTGAAGGAGAAGCAAACATAAGCAAGAGGCAGAGGGAATGCAGTTAGATGAACTGCAATGTGCTGCAGCCATCAAAAGACCCCAAAGATTGGTAATGAGAAACCTTCAGCAGATTTTCAATTTTCTTTTTCAATTTTTTTCTTCTTGATTGAGTTGGTATGTCATTACAGTACAACGAATCTACACAGCAGGGCCAAGAGGTCTGCACTGTACAGCCTCATGGAGAACAATAGCTGGGATGGTATTGTCACAGATGAGTGATTTAAATCCTTTGAAGAATTACCACCAAAGGTATTATTAGCAAAAGTGGGTTTAACATGGATTTGTGAAAGTGCGACTAAAAAAGTTGGACAGCAAAGTTCACTTAATTATTTACTACATGGAAATAACATACACAGGAAAATCAAGTTAGAATTGAGCTAGAATTATTATTAAACAGAAACTGAAGGGGCAAAAGGGTGAGGCCTTCCTGTTGAGTCACAAGGTTCAGAGTGGATCCCTTGCTTTTTAAACTCCTGATGGGGCTTAGGTGCAGCTAGAGCCCATCTCATTCTCAGACTTGGGCAAGATTCATGCCTAATGGAATAGGCTCCGTGGATTTCTCTGGTGCGAATTCAGCTTGCAGTCAGTCACTCCCTGAAGACCTGTTGTAAGTAAGGGGTTGCTCTGCCCTTGGCCAGGAAGGATCTCAGTCTCAGGACAGAAACATCAAACCCTGCTCAAGGGGAGACTCACCTGCCCTGTAGTCCAGTTGCAGTTTAGAGAGAACTTGAATTGGATTCATCCCAAGATCTGTTGTTAGTAGAAGGTCACTCTGCCTCAAGGAGCAGCCTTGGGAGGTGTCCCAGCTCCAGACAGATCCCCACCATGCAGCCACACTGCCTGGCAATGCTCAGAGAAGGCTCACTTAGGCTGTCATATTTATGGAATAAAGTGGTTGGCCTGTAGTCAGATTGCATACAATGGGAAAAGTATGCATGAAACTCCTTGTACCCACAAATTTCTTTGTTCCTTGATAAATGAGTCTTGGAAAAACCACCCTCTATTCATCTGTTAATTGCATGATTGGTGTTCCCAGCTCATATGCATCGATGCTCACTGGGTCAGCCTGTTCCTTTGTGTGTTTCCTGGAGGAGTTCTTGGCCCATCTGTGGCTCAGGCCTTTATCCCCTCTGGAGCCTGTACCAAACTACCTAATTTAGTTAAGGGGTGTGCATCCATCATAGGTGTGCAGTGGTTCACAAAGCCTTCTTTACAGACCCTCTGACTTTTAATTTTAAGACCTTTCACTATTTTTTTCTCAAGAGGAATTAAACACTGCCATTTTTCCAATATGTAAGTATTAGCATAGTGACTAAAAGCAGGCAACTGTCTCTTCTTAGAAGCTACTAACTATAATAATGAAGGGTGAAAAAAAGAAGGTTAAGGTGTCAAAAGTTCAGATTAGAAGGAGCATCTTAATTAAAGATCATTTCAGTCGTAGCAATTGTAGAGACATAAAATATACAGCTGCAGAGAAGGGGAAAGCAAAGCATAAGTAAATGAATTTATAAATAAATGAGTCATTGTCTCACTCTAAGTGGCAAGTGGGAGGCAGAGGGATTTAATGAAAAAAAGGAAGAGTGACGAGGAATAGGAAGGAAGGTCACACTTTATCACATCTAGCCTTGGATCACTGCCATTGGCTGTGAGGCAATGTGTCTGCAAGGAAGGAGCAGGAGGACGGAGCGGGTGTTGGGGCCAAGAGTGGATTTCTTTAAGGCATAATCCTAAACTTGCATCTTCTGACTTTCAGAGGCGACCTCAACACAAAGTTTGGATGGCAGATGCTCCCCCTGCAGCAATTTCTGTTTGCTCTCCAGCCTCAAGGAAGGACTGAACCCTCCCAAGGCAGGGACCTCCCCATGCTCCCAGAGCCTGCCCAGCACCACCTGAAACTCCTCCCCTAATCAAACCCAGCTCAGGTGCTCCTCTCTAAGATCCTCTGCCATCAGGGCTCCAGCAGGAGCTCAGGACCACTGCGTTCACCTGATCGTGGCTGCAGCAGGCGGGGTGTCCCAAGGAATGAAGCCCTGGAGAGGACATCCCTGCAGGGTCACTGCCTGCCTGGATGGCCAGTGGGGAGGGAGGACATGGTGTGATACAAAGTGTTCTCAGCAGGAACCGTGTCTGAGAGGCCACAGGTGTAAATTAGGTGGCTGCCCCAGATGTTTGCAAGCATCCAGCCATGCCACGTATTCTCTGGTGCTCGCATGGTGTACGTGAGGATGTTCTGCAGGCATGTGCAGCACCAGAAGGAACAGTGTGCTGCTTTTCTGCCCATCTTCTTCCTTTGCACGTTGCGTTTCCCATCTTGTCTTCACTAATCCTTATGCCAAGAACAAGGGAACCCTGCCGGGAGGTGATTGCGTTATGTTTTTCTTCTCAAGTGTGTGCCGTGCTGTGAAGACAGGAGTAGCTCAGCATACCTGCCTACAAGGGATAAAATCAACATTTCTGACATTCTCCTTCTGGCTGCCCTCCATACACAAATTGTCTCCTGAAGCAGAAGTAAATATTCTGGGTTTTTTTCAGTAGGGCAATGAATACCCGTCTTCCAGTATATCATCCATATTAAAATATTTTCATATAAATATAATCCAGAAAGGCATCTAGAGTCATGGTTTCCTAAAATTAGTGAGAGAAATTATGATCTAATTTAATTTCCTGCAAAGCAGTAGCTGCACCATTTCTCCCTGTGATTCCTGCTTTGATTTTAGATGATTTCACACAAAGAAAATTCAGGCTTGAAGGTTACAGAAGTTTCTTCCAAGCATCTCCTTGCTTGGTGGAGTTATTTTTCCTTTCTTCTTCCTCTGCTGTGCTTCCCTCCACTGCTCCTGGCTGAAAAGCATGAGGGAAGCATGGTAAGAAGCTCTGTGTTCCCTGTCCTCTGACCCCAGCAGCCCCCAAACTAGAGGACATGGAAATGCCTTTGTTATGCAATTAATACAAATACGCCAAAATCTTCCAAATCTTTTCTTGAGCAAGGAGAGTGTTCCAATCCCGTGTGAAGGAAAGGGGATACATCCCAATATATTTAGCAAACTATTAAAGTAGAAGGATGGAAAGAGACTAATTTCTATAAAGCAAATTGGGAATGTTATGTATGCTGCAGCAAAACAACCTGTAAGCAAAAAGAGGAGTCAGGTTGTGATTTACTGGCAGCTCTCAGTGCTCACAGTGGGCTCCTGCACAGGCGTGGTTGTGGTGGGACACAGAATTATAGAATGTTGAAGGTTG
Source organism: Falcunculus frontatus (assembly GCA_013398115.1). Classification (NCBI taxonomy): domain Eukaryota; kingdom Metazoa; phylum Chordata; class Aves; order Passeriformes; genus Falcunculus; species Falcunculus frontatus. Next base: position 42,874 of record VZRV01004607.1, read on the forward strand.
GAACTGACCTTAAAGACCATCTAATCCCAACTCCCCCCACCATGGGTAGGGACACTTCTCCCTAGACCAGGTTGCTCAAGGCCTTATCCATCCTGGCCTTGAACACTCCCAGGGATGGGGCAATGGGTCATGGTATGGGCCAGCCAGTAGCAACCATTCCAAGAGCCCACGGGCCAGAAACCTGGCTGGAGGGGGTGGGGATGTCAGAGTTTTCAGGGACCCAAAAGGCTGTTGTGAGGCAGGAGGCAATAATCTCTTCCTCGCATCCGGCAGTGATAAGACAGGAAGGACAGGGCGTAAGGCACAGCAGTTTCCTGCAGCCTTAGAGGATTATGCAGCTGATTCTCATCTCTGGGGGATCAGGGCTAAAATATCAGTCCAAGAAGAAAGAAAAAATGATGCAATTGTCTGGAGAGTTTTATGGGACGCCTTCACAGCCAGCTCCCAGTTCTCCAGGGCGAGAAAGGAAATAGATGGAGAGGAAGAAGAGAGTGAAGGCAAAACTCTGAGCAGAGAAGAGGCAGTGCCTGTCTTCCAGGAAAAGGGGCACCCAGCTGAGCAGGGATGTGGGGCCAGGGAGCCCTGGTGAACCTGTCATGGTGTGGATGCAGCCCATCCACTGCTGCCTGGCTGGCACTGCTGGTCAGGCTCGGTGTTTCAACATCCCTGGCTTGTCTAGCCCTGGATAAGGAAGAGCTGGTGGCTGACAGAGGAGCCCTCAGCACTCTCTTTCTTGGTGCCATCTCAAACAGGAGTTGCAAACTAAGCAGCCAACCCCAAAGAACCTCCATTTGCTAAACACAGGCATCGAAACTCATGGCACATCTCCTGCCAGGCTGAGGTCTGGTGGGCAAACATGCTGCTTTGAAATTATTGGGTTCATTTTATCGGGGTGTAACAAAGTGGACTGTATCTAAAGGCTGGATTTTGAGGGTTTTTTGACTCATGAGAACCTATTAACATGGCCTGTGGTTTGACCACATCTCTGGTTTACACTGGTGTAAGGCCAAGCATGATGTCAAGTTGTTGCAAACAGGAAAGTCAGAGGGCTGTAACTTTTAGGTAGAAAGCTCTTTAGTAGCTCAACAGTTAAAGATTATGTTCACTATGTTTTCCTGCCTTGCAATTTCCTCATTCATAATGTATGAGTGAGATCATTAAAAGCAACATATTGGCTGATACCATCACAGCTGCTACCTAACTTTAACACTTCATAGTGAGGAATAACATTACTCTTATGTGTGTGTTTGGAGAGGGGAAAAAAGAGAGCTGTAGCTGCAAGAACAGGGTAAAATGTTTAACCGCATAGAAAAATCTTCACATGTTGGGCAATTGCACATTTGCTGGGAATGGTTTTTTTAAGGAATAAAAAATATTAATCTCTTTTTACGAAGCCTTTTCACCTTTTGCATCTATCACAATATGGCAACATATTTTTTCCCTGAATAAAATCAATATTACATTAACTTCCCTAATAAAAAAGCATTAACTCCTACAACGAACAGAAAACTTCATCTCCAGCCAGGGAATTTTAAATTCTACAACCCTTGATTGTTTAGAAACATAATGATGATTATATTATGCCAAGGATGGGATGTGTCAGTCATATCAAACAGAGAGAAAGATATCTTAGGGCTTCCAGGCATAAGCTCTGTGGTTGGTGTTTCATTTGTAGGCTGCCTGGGGTGCTGATCTGGTTAAATACATTAAATAAAAGTGCATTTAGGTTGACAGAGAGTAACTCTTTTAGCTGAAGAAAGGCACTGTCAATTTTTCTTGGGTAATCTGAATCTTTACCAACTTCGGGCCTACATTTTTATTTTTTAAATTTGAGGGAGAGGGATGGAAAGTATTTGCCATATAAAGCTGGCTTTTAATTTCCAAATATCCTATTTCATTTGCCAACCTGAGACAGATGCTTATTATTTATAAATCATGCATCACCTCTAATAGCTCTGTTCCATCACAAATCCAAGAGTTTGGGGGGGGGGGGGGGGAGGCGAGAAGAAGAAGGCCAAGTCCAAACCATCATGAAAAATGAATTAGCGGCCTTTGAAAGAGAGGACATTCCCTCTGGGTGTGTAGCAACAACTCTGAACTAATCCCACATGGCTGGTCTCAGTCTGAACCACCTCAAGTGTGAATTTGCACATCTATGCCTCACGCTGAGGTGGGGCTCTCCCTCCCCTCACCCAGGCTTTGCACCATTCCAGCACCAGTGGCTTGCACTGGTGCATGTGGAGAACGGGGCCCCACGGGTTCATTAGTTTTAAACTTTGAGTCAAATAGCTAAAGCTGGGATGAAAGACTTTCCTTCTGTTGCAAATTCATAAATTCATTTTGAGTGTGGCACACGAAGCAGAGGGAATAACATGGTCCTTTCCGAAAATCTTCGTTCAGGGTTTTAATTGTGTCTCAGAGGAATAAATGCAGGAGGGTTGCCTTCCTCCTCCCCCACCCCCCTTCTTCCTCTGATAACAGCTTGGTTTTTACTACCATCACTTATGTCTTTTATGATTTCCAGCCTCTGACAGAAGTGCTCCACTACCCTTTCCTGTTCAATAATGAATGGACACATTTGAAGCTTCAAGTATTTGCACTTATGAGCTCATCCAGGCAAAAGATATAAGAAACGTGACTTATCTAAACACCAAAAGCAGCCAAGGGATCAAGTAAATCACACACCCCCCATTGCTGTTCCTTTGCTATTCCTTTTCCCTGCCTCCTTGGTACTGTACCTAAGAGAAAGAAGGTGACAAAGTCTTGCATCAGATTTTCTGCTATTTTTCCCCAAACTGCTACAAGAAGGATCTCAGAGAAGTTACATCAGGTGTGCCCAGTTAGTCTGGTTGCATCTCAGCTCCTCACCTTTTACAAGCAGTGGAGAACAACAGGCAATTTTGGCATGCAGCTTATTTAATTCTAAGGAAGGTGCCCAGAACAGGCCAGCTGAAGCTCTGTCCCTGGAAGTGCCTGTTTCCCTCTGGGCAGCTGTGGCCACACTACAGGGGAGTGAGGAGGAGGTCTCTAAAGGGGACAGGCAAGAGCATCAGGGGACAGCAGACAGTGCTTGTGAGCTCGGCCAGAGCCTCAAAAGGAAACCATAAGGATACCCAAACTTGAATTTCCTTGTCAAGACTGACGAGGGTGTGGAACAATTACTCTTTGAGTAACCACTGAAGTCAGAGTTTAGTTTAGCGTGTAACAAGGAGTAGGCATGGAAAGTAGTTGGAAGGGTGCACTTACAGTTCCTCTTTGGGGTCACTGGAAAGCTGCAGCATGGCTGTGTGCAGTCTCTGGAGCAGGACAGGCTCTCCCTGTGCTTAAAGCCAGGCTTATGCCAGAGGGAGCATTTTCTAAAAGCTGTCATAACTTCAGGTGCTCTTACAATTCTCACTAATCCCTAGGGTCACTAAAAGACCAAATCAGTGAAAAATCAGGTGTCCACCTGAGGGCTTCTTCCATTCAAAGCACAGGGTTCCCTCTTTTCTTCTAAAATACAGCCAAGAAAACTGCTTTTTCCTTGCATCACTGTCTAGACTTTAATCTAATAGTGTTAAAAAATGCACCTCCAAAGCAGGAGAGTCAGGAGCAGTGCTGCTTTTCACCTGAGGTGATCCAAGCCCTTCTTCTCCACCTTGCAGACAGGAACCCCAAAACCCAAAACTTGGATGTGAGGAAGTGCTGGCTGTCAGCCTAAACACTCTTCTGTAAGTCAGGGATGTTGTGTACCTGCTTGGGCAGAAGGAGGAATTAAGTGGACATCCCCCACCTAGAGAGTGGATTAAGCACTAGCCTACACCAGGAAGGGAGCAGACAACACTGGGAGCTCAGGATGTCCCTGTGTGCCAGGTCTGATCAGAAAATATCCACCAGCACTGAGAGGGTCTAAGGCAGAAAATGGGTTTGAATCCACATGGGTCTTTGGCATACAAGAGATACCCTGCTGATGAGAGAGAAACAACATCTCTGTCAACATCTTTCCTGAAGGACATTTTTCATGGCATTCAGCCAGTTTAAAGTTTTACAAGAGGAGCACCTTTGGGGTTGGTTGCCACCAGGGGTAGTGCAGGGGGACAGACGTGTTCAGGTGCAGAGCCACAGGAGTTCTTTCTGTGCTTTACCTCCATCCCTACGCTTCATCTCCATCCAGCCCCATGTCTGGCTTTCATTCCCAGTCCTGGAGGTGACTCTTGCTCCTTAAAGAAAGTGGAAGAATTTAGCCTGTAGAATATGTAGGAGCTGTTGCCACAAATGCCCTCAGAAATAAACCCATTATTTAGGAGTGTAATGCACAATATTCACACACCAAGTGGCTTTAGGTTTGTAAAGTGAAAGCTTTAGAAACATCTTTCGTTCAATCAAAAAAGAAAACAAATTGTTTCCACTGGAAAAGAACAATGAAATATTCTGCTCCTTGACTGCCTTTTGAATTTCAAATTTTCTTTGGGAAGGAATCTTTTACAGCCAAGCCTGAAATCCCCTAAAACTGGGAACAACTGGCACAATGCATATGTAGTTTTTGTAGTGCCAGTGGGCACTGCTGCAAAAAAACCATGGCTGATATTCATGCAAAAGTCCTCCTTTTTCTCTTCCCTCACTCAGGCAAGCATCAGGAGAGCTTGAAATGTAAGACACATTCCTATGTGATGATGAAAGAAAAATCACTTAGAAGAAGACAAGGAGAAATTGAAGTTACTCACTCAAACAAGTCAGGCTGACAAATTGCTTCTGCTGTCTCCATTCATCCACATAATGGCTCCCCCATTCCCTGGCCAGTTATAGAAGAATAATTATCTCTTTCAGATCAGCTGCCTTGGCTTCATCATAAATCATTTCTTTCCTCCCCTGCCTCCTTCCCATTTTTATCAACATTTCCTTCCCATAAGCCTTTCAAAGTCCAGCTTTTGATTAACTAAATGCACCTGATGACCAAAAAAGCTCCCATGAACTCACCATTTTATCACTCAACCCAAATCCTTCTTTTCCAGCCATGTGCATGCCTGTGATGAGTTCATAGAGCTCAAATGAGAACAAGATGGTCATGTGACATAAAGGATAACATGGGATGAGTAAAACTGAGCCATGCCTGAACCTGCAACGGGAACTTCTGGCCTTTTCCAAGCTCCACACAAACCTCACACTGCTAAAAAAGCCATGGTCCTTTGAGCAAAGCATTTATGCTTGTGTGTAATCCCATTAAAGATGCAGAAGTCCCTGCAGAATGAGGCAGGTGGGAACAGCCACACCTGAGGAATCATCATTCAAGTTTAAGTTCATTGCTGGGTGTTGGCAGGGCAGCTGGATGCTATCTAGCTTGTGATGGACTTGCCCAAAATGGGCTGAATTCTATCAATTCGTAGGGCAGGAAATGAAGCCCATTCCTTCCTCCTGTAGGACAGATGCTGTGTCAGAGCCAAAAACACCTCTCTGCTTCTCTCTTTATCTTGGCTCCCCTTGGAACTACTCAGTCCCATACCCTGCACCACCCAGACAATCCTCTGCTTCTGCCATCCCAAATTGTTCAGTGCTGGCAGAGAGATGCTTTGACCTTCTCCTTCTGGCTGCTTTAATTTACCCAGCTGACTGCCACCTTCCCACTCTCACTGCCCACCTCTCAGTGCCATTAGCCTCAGACCTTCAGCAGCCAAATCATGGCTCTGCTGGAGTCAATAACAAAAATCACATACTCCCAGAAAGCCTCAGTTTCACTGGAGCTGTTATCAGAACAAATAGCCAGAGGGCTGATGCCCCAGTGATGGACAGAGTGCCATCGTGCTGAAATGCCTTTTTGTGCACAGTCCATTGGCTTCGTATGATTCCATAATAAAAGCTCTTATCCATTTTTCTGTCTACTATAGTGTGAGATTTTCTAGTATTATTACAGTATCTTGGCTACTTTAAAGTTTCAAAAGGCCTTTTTAATACGTTAAATGAGCTGGTCAAAATTCCGTAATTTGCTGACAAGAAACAAGGAAAAAAATATCCAGGGCAGACACGGTGGATTTGTCTTCTTTTCTCTCTCTTTTCTCATTCATGTGTTCTGGAATACATGTGGTAAAGCCTCCCTGCCTGACAAAACTGGATAGAGTAAGAACTCTTAGAGGCCCTGGTGAAAATAACGTGGGATTTTCTCAGCAGAAAACTCTAACAGTCTTTTAAAACCCAAAAGGCCAAGTGGATGGCCCGGTGGTACTTTTTTCCTCTTTTTTATTTACACATCCTGTTTCTCAAAAATGTAATAAAACAAGCTTGACACCCTACTTGGGAAATAAAGATAAGCTGCTAAGTTATGAGCATCTGAAAATAAATTAAGACAGACATGGATTACCCTTTACAGCAACAACTGTCCATGGACAGTGTTTGGGGTGAAGTTTTTTTCCCAAGGCCAGGTGCTGCAACCCTTAATCTGTGACTTTGGGGGATTTCTGTGTTTTTTGAAGGTCCTGATGCAAAGCCCTTTGTTTATAATGTGCATGGCCCTGGTTAACAGTAAAACACTGCTAACATGAGGCACAGCTGGCAACCTCCCGAAGGGCTTTGAACAGAAGAGAGAAGGAAACAAGCACTTCAAATCAGAGCTGATGGGTGGTGCCAAATCCATTTGCAGCACCTTGGTTTGCTTTTCTCTCTCTGATTTGACACAACCTCTTTCCACTGGGTGTGGCAGGGGCAAAGTGGGCTGAACCAGCACCAAGCTGCAATAAAATGGTTCTCACCCATTGCCTTGGAGAGCTTGGGATGACTGCTGCTGTGGGCAGTGGGATTCACATGGACTCTGGGAAGAAGTAGAGAGGTAAGAGTTTAATAAGCCATGCAATAAGCTCCCCAACTTTATATGTAGGTTTCTGATGTGTGTATTTCATGCTCCTTCCTTCCTCAGTCCCTGCCTTTCTTAATTAGATGTCCCCAGCGGGAACAACAGGTAGATTCATTGTGCTTGCAGCTAAGGCAGGAGTAATTACATTATTCCTTTTCCTTGTCACCTGAACATATATTCTAGCCAGTAAGTCATACATGAGAGATAAATCATGAAGGAGATGGCCAAGTTCCTTCCCTCCATTGTCTCTCTCCCTTGCATCATGAAGAGAACAAGCAGCTCTACTGCTGCCTTCAGACACAGCACAGCTGGGTTACTTCTCCCATCTCCCTGGATTTTCTGAAAGAGGAGATTTGTCCAGTTTTATTTCAGCTACTGGTGAGGAGAGGGAGTGTAGCTCTACTCCTCAGTGTGGCTAGAGAGCATGAAGCTCCCGCTCATCTTTCTGCCCACCTCTGCCACTGCTCATGGCAGCTGCCAATTCTCCAGGTAACCCTAAGTTTTCCCCTGTAAGGGACATGCCAAATGTCAGAATGGCTGTCTGGCTCCAGGAACTTTTCAGGAGATGCATTCAGACCCCAGGGCCACCATGGATCATGCAAAGTGAATGCTGGGATGGCCAGGGCCTCATTGCAAGGCCCAGGCCTTTCCTTCCTGTGGGGGATCAGGATAAGGCATTTCAGCTCTGGAAAGCCAGGCTTTACTGCACATAAAATAAATGTTTGGTTTCTGAAATAGAGAAATTGCACAGACACTTGGTAAGGCAGAGCAGAAATAAAGAGGATTTATAGCCCTATTTCTCTCTCTGCCCACCGCATCCTTCCTTCCAGGCTTGCACTCAGCCAAGTCCCTCTGGCCCCTGGGAAGTGCTTTCCCTTGCATCCTTTAACCCTGTTGCCACAGAAAACATGAGACTTGCTGCAATGATCTTAGAGCCTTCAGTTGTTCAGGAATACAGCTCTGCTCCTGGCTGCTGGCTCCATTTGGAGAGCTGAGATGTGTGGCAGTCTTATGGGAGACATGCACAGCCTTGGGCAATTGTCGGGGCCCTGGCACGACTTCCAGGAAAAAAAATGCCCATCTCCATAACTATATGTAGGGATTTGGGCCTCCAGACTGAGGCACTCTGAATTAAAATTCAAATTTGTGCCAAGAGCAGAGGAGAAACATCTGAAAAGGGGAGCAAACACTGCAGTTTCACATCTAGGGTTGGTTCCCTGCCCCTTCTGGACAAAGCCAGTGGGTGAGACATGAAAATGTCCACAGCAGTGGGTAAATTTGGTTGTAGGGTAAATTCATTAGCCAAGAGGAGCACAACCAATTACAGATGAAGGAATTTGATGGCTAAGGAGATGTCAATTAGGGTACAGCCAAAATTTGGTGTTTGGATTTTGTGGGTCTTTTAAAAATGTCTCACAAGGTGGCCCTGAATGGAAAATTGGACAGAAATTGCCATACTCGGAGGCAGGGACAGGTCTCTGGCCCCAAGAGATGCTATCCTGCTCCCTGGATGTCCTAACCATGTCAGGGGATGGCTCTCAGACCTTTGCAACTCCTCCTGTATAAATTCCTGATACCACAGACTCAGATTTTGTAGTTTATATGCAAGGAAGAGATTTAACATCCACTGCATTTTTATTAGAAAACTGTCAGTTCCAATTTTTAGCTGTAATATTGAGATCTAACACGCATCTTTTAGAATGCTTGAATAGGGAAGCGTTGAGGAACAGAAAGCTGAAGCATGAGGCCACATCAGAATATCTGCAATTCTTAGTGTGTCTGAGGAGCAAGGGTGCAGCTTTGGGTATGGGAAAGAGGTGATCTATAACTTGAACCAAGTAGCCACAGTTGGAGATAAAATACTTGTCCAATAAGAGATAAAGAAATAAATCTGTCTAATCCAAAACAATAACAAAAAACAACTGATTTTGTTTACCAAGGTTTGCTAACCAATTTCACCCCATGACCTACAAAACAAAGCTCGTATTTAAAATCCAATTCTCCGCTCTACTGCAAACAAACAATTAGGAAATAACTCTGCAATAGCACTGGATGTACCAGACTGAGACATATGCTCTCAATCACAGATAACAACAATATTTATGGGAGGGTGGGGTGTTGATATAAATTGCTCTATAAAAAAAACACAACCGAAAAACCATTCTGCTTAGAGAGTTAGTGAGAGGGGAGTATAAACAGGATTTGAAAGAAAACCACCAGCAGTTTAGCTAATGCTTTTGTACAAAGCATGAACCAGAGCCAAGCCAGCCACATTTGTGAAAACTGGGCCATGTGGAATTAGACATAGTGCTGATAAAACTGCAGAAATGTCTACCAGCTGCAAGAGAAACTGGGTGGTGTACAAGATGCTGGATCTTCACACAGTAAGACAGCAGATAAGGTGGCCTTCCTATTTGCAGCTGGACATAGAAAGAAAAGACATTCTTATTCCCCTTTTACATATGAAGAGTCGATGGGTGAAGAGGTGATGACTGTTTCTTTAATGGGGTATAAAACAGGTTGAAGCCTCTTCTCTGGCTTTTAGAAAATACTATAGCTCAAGCCCATGCTTTTAATTACGTTTCTCTCCAAAATACAGTTCCAGTTAGCACAGCACCAAGCCTGACAGAGCTCAAGGGGTGTTTGAACAATGTTCTCAGGTACATGGTGTGATTCTTAGGGTGTCCTGTGCAGGGCCAGGAGCTGGACTTTGATGATCCTTGTGAGTCCTTTCCAGCTCAGGATCTTTTCTATGGGATGTCTCCCAGTTTGGAGACCCGAACTGTGGCTGGGCAAGGCTCTCTGGGGCAGGCTGGACCATGCCAGGAACCAAGTGAGAACATGTTGTTTGAAGTGCCCCGCCATTGTCATCTTGGTGCACAGAGTTCCTTTATCAGTATTTGAAACATCCTACAACAGACTAAGCCCCAAATCAACAGCCAGCAAGAGGCTGCTGATATTCCTCAACAGACTCTCATCATGCTGCCTTTATAAAGGAAAAAAAGATAAAATACAGCATTTTGTCTGGGGCAAGACTGTGGAATTTGGTGTCTGGCCCATAACTGTCAGCAAAGGGAGGATGTTAAACTGAGCCCTGCTCCCATGTTCTCACCCAGCTTGGGTGAGGGTGCTTACATGCTTCATCATGCCACTTTCATATTTTATTTAACTGAGAAGTCCATAAAGCCCCTTTAAATAGAAACAATTATTTGAATAATTTATCCAAGAGTAATTTCCGTTTCATTCCCGAGCCTGCCGATGCCAGTATTGCCCACTGCTGGGAGCTGGCCCAGTGCTCGTGCTGCAGGGTACCAGGAAGCTCAGAAGGCACACAAACCCCCATGTGCCCATGCCAAGCCTGCTCCTGGGCTCCTTCCAGAGCCTGAGGTCTCCCTTGACCTTGGAAGCAAACCCTTCCAAGCTTTGCTGCAGGCCTACATAGGTTTGAGGGGTGCCCCATCTCTCAGGATCCGCGGGGAGCAGCACAGGGATGGGGAGGGCGAGGTTTCCCCTGGCTCAGCGCCCACCGAGCAGCTGCACCGACCTTCGCAAACACCCGGGAGAACAGCTGGAAACGAGCGAGCAGGGACGGGGGATGGATGGGGAACTGCTCTTTGCAGGGGCATTCAGAGCTTGGATGGGAGCAGCCACGCACAGGTGTGCAGCCTGGCGAGCTAAAGCAGATCGTGGGGAGGGCTGGATTTATCAGTGCAACAGCCCCGTTGTAGGAACCAATCAGCCAGTGCTTTCAAATTGCTGTGATAACACGCAGTGGAAAAACAATTAACCCCGGAAGTCGAATTTGCCAATTCTGAGCCCTCAGTCCTGTGCCTCTTCCTTGAACAAATAGAGCTTTAGTGTCATGTTAATTCTGCACAGCTTGTTGGGGTTATAAAGTACTCACTGTGTGCTGTCTGGCAGGAAAATTAGGACTAATAAAGAGGAATTTTTATTGCTGTGTCATGGTTTGTGCTGAAACCTGACACTGTAACCAAAGAGCAGCTTTTCTAGGTATTTTCTACAATCAGATGAAGAATGTAAATATTCTTTTAGCATTGGCTCCAGCTGAGAAATCTATCTGTGCTGATTGAACCTGAATCTTCATTTTAGCTCTAAAAATAAGACACTCTTAAGACATATAGATATTTTACTTCAGGATAGGATATACAATATTCACCATCTCGTAATTTATCTTGCTAAAAGCCAAAAAAATGCAGATTTGGTTAGGTCTTGAAGAACTGTGCATAATCCAGAATGCTCCAAGGAATAGATACACATTACTTCTGTCCCATCTGTGATTTTGAATAGATAGATCTTCCTTTTGCGTTTCTTCTGACTTAGAAGTCAATGAAAGGGCTTATTTTCAGCTAATTAGACTCCTAGAGATTGCCTCAACTCTTCAAGAACTACTAACATTTTTTTTTACATCTTTCTTCTTCAATCACAGAGAAAGCCTTTGTGCCACACTTGTTTTTTCTCTCGTGAAGTGATTATTGAAACATCTAACGATTTTGCTCCTTTGCTTGTTGAAAAATCTTTTATAAGTTTATGATAAACAGGCTTGTAAATTAAATAGATGATCAGACATCTGCATTCCAGAAGGTGAGTGGCAAAGTGTTTTCCCAAACGGCTTGATGACTGTGAGAACAAAAATATTTGTTTGTGATGCATCTTGAAAAGACTCAGTGTTTTCTCAGTGTCCTGCACCCAAAAAAACCCTGCGTGCTCCTTGTTAAAAGTACTTGATAAGATTTTGGGATGCTAGAAGGGCTGAGAAGGTGGAAACCTGGACTCTCAACTTACTATTACAGCAGTGCACAAATGGGACCAGGGTACGCTCAGGGTGGGCTTGTGGTATCGCATCACTGATTCTGAAAGCACAGCAAAGGTGAACGGACAGATGGCATCTTCTGAAAGCTGCTTAGGCCTTGTAACACCTCGTGCTGCTTAAACTTTCTATGATTTACAGCTTCATTCAGTTTCAGGAGCATTTTGAGAAAGATACTTTGGAAGTAGCTACATTCATTTCTAAGGATCTTAAATGCCTTTCAAACCCTGGTCCCCAGTGGCCTGCACCCTGCAGGCTGGTGAGGGACAGAGTCTTGGCTCTGTCACTTGTGATGTCCCTGCTTAAGGTTTTTCATTTTTAGCAAATGAAGTTGCAGCTACCTGAGATATTGCCAGCTTCTGCCACTTGCTTCCCCCAGCTCCTGGCTGTGCTGGCCCAGAGCTGGTTGGGAGGCTGGGATGTGGATCCTCTGTTTGGGGCTTCATCAGCAGTGCAATCTCCATCACCCCTGTCTGAGATGCAGACCCCTGGCAGAGGAGGGAAACAGATGCTGAGAGTGAGGATCTGCCTCTGCCAAAACCATCAGGACTCGTGTGCAAGAACGTGGTGTCATTTTGGCGTTGCAGGGCTCAGCACAGTGATGCTCAAACACTGCTGCAGCTCTGGGCTGTGAGAGACACCTGACTCCTGCAGCCAGTCAGCAGCACTCTGCAGGGGAGAGACAAGTCTCCTGACTCCCAGCCCAGTGCTCCATCCAAAGCCTGGCTTTTTAACTTGTTTTGTACTCAAAAGCATAGCTATTTGTATTCAGTGAAATAAATTGCATTATACATGTCTCTAGCAGTGCTTTTAAAACATCAGAACTCCTATTCATAAGCATATGATTGCCCTTTTATTCTTCCATTTGTATTTCTTTCTCCCTGCATTTGTCCTTAACACTTTAAAATGAATGGCAAGATCCCATTTCATTAAGAATGGTAGCAAAGGTAACTAATGGAACAGTCTGGCCAAACAAAGGCTGTGGAAAACATCCAGAGCATTCAGGATATTAACTCTGTCGAAACAGAAGTATAAGAAAGTAGGATGGGAACCAGATGGGTCAGGTTTCTCACTTGCTCTTGGTTTTAAAATGCTTGAAGGCAGAACTTTTACACAGGTTGGAGGGAGCCGTAGCAGAGCAACACGTCTCTGTGGTGAGTTAAATCTGCTGGGAGGCCACTCCTGCCACCACTGCAAGTCTCTCCCAGCAGACATCAGCATCTTTTATCACACCACCTGAACTGCATCGTTCTGCTTTCCTGGTCCTGTGGAGCTTCAGCTGAAGTGCAGGAGCCTGCAGGGCCCCTCCAGGTCATTCAGTTTTGCTTGTCTGTGTTTGTTGCACAAAGACTCGTAGCTCTGCTCCTTTCTTTCCTCTGTTTTCATACACAGGATTCCCAGTAGCAATAACCTCTGACTTTTTATATGTTCTGCCATGCACAGGGTGACTCCGTCTGCAGCTTCCTGGTCATTTTGCTCAGATAAAGGAAACCCACAGCAGTCCTGGAGCAACTCTTCACTGCAGCCTCCTCTCCTGGATCCAGGTGCAGTCCAGCTTCCACCTCTCCCCCAGTATGTAGGACATTAAGCATGATAAGCACTTCTTTGGTGTCTTAACATGCTTAGTTCCTCCTGTCTGGCAAAGGCCAAAAGGAGACCCAAACTGGCATTTAGCAGCTTGTCAGGCTCCATGCAAAAGCCCTGGGGGCTGCTGCTCCTACTTGTATTTATGGATACTCATCTCTTCTGTCAAGGGACAGAGGTGAAAGGTTGCTGTTTCACTGAGGCATAGCTGCTCATCCAGAGCTGATGGAGCCAGTGGAGCGTGGAGCAGCACTCTCTGCATGTCAGATGTGGCAGCAGGCTATTCTGGATCCTTTTTTTTCTGTTTCCCATCCAGGCTTGGTGTCTGTCATTTTTTGGGCACTGCTTTCAGACTGGCTCAGGAGGAGATGGTTGTAATCTGGCTCATGGTCAGTCTCCTCTCTCAAAGGTGGTTTGGTCCCCATGAGGAACAAATAATACCTTAAATACTTAATTCTCCCAGAAAGTACCATCCCAGGCCAGATTTTTTCTCTGTCACATACAAAATGAGGTAATGGTGATGGGCTCCATGATACCAGTCACATTCTGCCCTTAGAGCAATGCTACACCCTCTGAGACAAGCCAGGTCAATGCATTTCAGAGACTTGTGAACCATTTTGGGATTAAGGACCAACATTTTCTCTAAATATGACCTAAAGAGGGAAGCAAAGAAAGCCCTAAATGTGCAATGCAGATGCCATGAACATCTCTTTCAGCACAAGGAACGAGGAGGTGAGCGAGTCAAAATCAATGCAGTGCCATTACATCCAGTGGAGCTCTCCCAGCTCATGTGGTCCTCACTTTCCATGCTGCCTGAGCACAAAGACCCTGTGGAAAGGGACAGCCTTGAAGACTGCCACCACAGCCCTTTACTCACTCTGGGCTTTGGCTGTCACTGTGCATAATAATGAATGAACAAAAATATAGCTCACAGTAACAGTGTGTATTGATGGGAATGGTTTTCATTTCGGTCAATATTCCAATGAGGTTCCTGCCCTCCAATGGGATTGCAGGTCAGGGAGGGGTTGGGCTGATGCAGCAGAAGAAAGGAACATTGCTGGGTGCTGATTGATGCTTTATTGGGCTGCAGTACCAGAAGCTTCTGCTTGCAAAAATCAAATGTTAGATCTCTGTCTCTCTCAGGGTTTTATTTTGCTAGTACCTATGGGAACCAGCTGGGCTGGCTGCCTAGAGAAAAGACAAAGCAAGCTAGTCAGGAAGTTTGTGGTGATTTAAGCTAGGTGCTGATTAGTGATTCACATTTGTGTGAATAATAAAATAAATACAGAGAATGGGAACAGTTTCCAGTGTATTTCTCTATTGCTTCCCAAGCAGAAAGGGAGCTGCTATGTATAAGGTAAGGCTGAGAATTTTCCCACCGCAGCAGACCTGGTTTATTGCAAAGAAGAGAGCAATACCCTGGAGAGAGAAAGATGTACAGTACTGTCAGTGTTAGAAATTCTGCACTGAGGACGTTTGTGCCAGTGAATTCATTGGGAGGGGGGGAAAAAAGGTAACTTTTTATTTGAAACATAAACAAGAAATACTCCCTCAGGGGCAAGTGACAGGCTGAAAAATTTGGAACAAGACCCCAAGGGCATGCTCCAGCAGTGGAAGAGCTGCAAGAGTTTAACACTTAAAACCCTGCTCTGGAGGGACAGGGCTGGTGCAATTTGCTCTCTAGATACAGCCCTACAGCACTGCTGCTGGCCTGGGTCAAAAGGCAAGCAGCCTCTCATTATCTCTTTTCTCTGTTAGGATTCAGTCAATTATGGGCAAATTCTGAGAAAAAGTTATTTGCTGGGCTTCATTGTGAATCTTTTGAAATGTGCTGTCTTGTTTCAGTGAATGAAAAGTACCGTGATTTGACACCTGAGTCTTTATTTCCTGCTTTTAAAGCAGAATGGGTCATTTCTCAGCAGACAGTATCTTCTTCAAAAGACTATTGTACTGCAGAATTAAATGCCCTGCCTCAGGAAACAGCATTAGAGACTCTGACTTCTTAAGTGACTTCATAAAATTTGGGGGTTAGGAAAAGAGAGACCTGTTGTTTCTCAGCCTGGCTTGAGAAAAAAGCTTCTTTCTGTAAAAGAATCAGAAAAGTTCTGGAGTCAGACTGATGGTGGAGGAGACCTCCCTTGCAGGCTGGTGCAATTTCTGGTGGAGCCAGGAGACATTTAACACTGAGGGGAGCAGAGCCACTGCCCTGGAAGGGAGGTTTCACCAAAGAGACTTTTGGGTCTGACCTCAAGCTCCTTTCTCTTAGTGCCCAGAGGCACCCTGCTATTGAGGCTGGACATGTCAGGTCCAGCTGATCTGAAAAGCACCACGAGCTTTTTTGAAGTCACATTGTCATTTGTTTCCAACCTCATCTATAGAGCTGTATGACACACTGTGTATTTTCAGATGGCTCAAATAGCCTCTAGCTTTCTTTTCACATCTGTGATGGCACTTCTTGATATCTTCTTTCCTTTCCAATGATGAATTTGGACATATCATCTCCTGCATTTATTTCTCTACCTTCCCTTCTTTTTCCTCTCTGTCCTCACCACCAACTTCTGTCCTCTTTTCATACTTTTTCACTGCTTTGGGATTTCTCAGCAGAAGTCACTGACCATGTGAAGAGGATTTGTCCAAGCCTGGGATTTTGCTGCACAATCAGAGCAGACTCTAAGTGTCTAAGAGAGATAAATCATAATAGGAAATAGCTGCACTATTCTAGTTCTGTTCATACAGCTCTTAAAATAGAAAGAAAGGACTCTTTGTAGGCTGCAGTTCAGATATTTGTCTGATGCCATGCTTGAAGGACATCTGACTCACGAGCCCAGTCGGATTTAGCTGCAGCGTTTAGAGAAGCCACCATGCTGAACTGTCTGCCCTCCCCTCTGACCAGTGGTTATTGTCCTTGTACCAGAAATAGATTGAAATGGATGTCCTCATCTTAACCTCCCCATGCTCGTCACCATCCACTGTATCAGCTCAGGACACTGGTGATGACAGGTTTGCTCTGAAGAACGGCTCTGCCAAGTGAGGAAAAGACCTGCATTGTTTCTGCTGCAAGGTCTCTAACTCAGGCACGGGGGTGCAGAGGGCACTTGGGATTATGTGAGTTTGACTCCCACCTGCACAGAGTAGCCCATACAACAAAAAGTATGGCTTATCAGGAGCTTTCTGGGCATTTTTTTTTGCATCTCTGCAGTCAGCAGAGTACTGAGGGGAGCAATTCCCTGTGAAATACAGGTGCAAGCTTCCTGCATCCACCTGGAGTCATCTGTGTGGAGTGCAGAGGGCAGAATGGAAATGCATTTTGAATGTGAATTGGGCTTTGAGATGATGATTGAATTTTTTATTGCATCCCCACGTGTCCAGCATTGTAGGTGCAGGAATCAAATGGCAAGATGTTGTTTGCAGCATCTGCAGTGAGACAGCACATGCATGAACAGGCTCATGGGGGTGGCATGAGCAGGGATCCCAGCCCTGGCTAGGGGTAGATGAGGAGTGCATGGCTCTGCATGGTCCTTCAGGCAGCTGTGTGTGGGGCAGGGGATCTGCTTTTTCCAGTTCTGGGAACCCGACAACTTCCTGCAGCACTGAATTCTCTTTGCATTAAGCCTGTCACAGATAATGGAAACAGACATTAATTTGGGTCACAAAGAATAAATAATTCCAGGATAGAATGTAACTTGAGCCCCATAAGAACTAAGGCTTCAGTCTGAATATGAGTGAAAAAGTTTTTTAATTTGTCCAAGGTGGACTGGGCAAGCTGAAGCCTTGACCCCATCCATCCACCTCGAGCACAGTCTGTGCTGGACACAAGCCCTGATCAGTCTATCTGGCCTGCAGATGCTTGCTGAATGCACAGGGTTGGTCTCAAGCACAGGACTGGGACAAGCTGGTGTCACCCCCAGCACTGGGCAACACCATGCTATGGAGCCTGGAAGGGGTGAGGAGCCTTTCCCCTGCCTGGATCAGTCTGTCCCTGTACGCATGGGATCTCAGGGGACGTGGGAGCTGGTGACATGGTGCCTTGTGCAGCAAGAAGGGGAGTGAGGGGGGTACCCAGCACATATCAGCTGGCTGCAGATGAGCCATCTGTTCCTAATGACTTCCCCAGACTATTGCTGTGCTTTGGGCCTGAACTTCCAACCCAGAGGTGAAAGGCTCCTTCACTTACTGGGCTATTAATTGTCCAAACCACCAGTCCAGTTCTTAAGTGGAATTAATGGGAAGACAGAGCTGGAGCTTATAACTGGGAGGAGCCTCACAAAATAGATTAATAAACAGTGGAGGAAAGGGCTTGGGAGGGCGTGAGATCTGGGCAGTTCATGCACCCAGGCTGCTGTCATGAACTCTGACAAACAGCTGGCCCAGGGCAGAAAGTCCCACAGGGCCTCTGTTTTAGCCCAAGATTTTCTGGCTCTTCCCTAAAGAGCAATTTTCAACAAAGGGGAACTCTACAGTGTTTCAGTTCGGCATTTCCATCCAAAGCCATTACAAAGCCTGGATTGCCTCTGCTGTGTGAAGTCCACCAAGGTAACACAGCGAGGAATTTCACTGACATGCTTCAGCACAAGACTTGGATGTTCATCCTCAGGTTAAAAGCCACATTATTTATGGGAGAAGAGATTCCAGTGCAGTTTCTAGGGTTACTTCCCTACAATTTATATCTCTTTGCCATTCATCTGATCCCTCCTCTGTGCATAAGTAGGCTCCTGATTTACAGAGTATGCAGCGTATGCTTCAAACAACAGGAGGAGGGGGCTGAAATAGAGTTTACCAGTGACTTACCCACTCTGCAGATGTTTTATCTGACATTGATCTTTCCCATGCAGTGAAACACGCTCAAGTGAGCAGAAGGTATCTGCTCACCAGGGACACTGCTTAGATGCTGAGCCTGCCAGAGACATATGCACACACCCAAGATGATGAGATACTCAATGCAACCAAACATTTCAGAGGTAGGGAGGTGTTTGTTCAAATACTGCATGATAATGGGGTCTTTTCAGCTCTTTAGGACTGTGGTGGTTATTTTCAGTGGATCTTTTTCTTACATTTCTGTTTAAGCACCAGAAGAAATCCGTTTGACTTTCCACCTACAAGGAATAAACAGCGTGAAGAACCCTTTCACAGAGGAGCTGGCTAACCTGGTGAGCCCCCTGTGTTTTGGACGGCTGCTGTGTTTTGGCTGTCATGTTGCAACCCCGTTTTCTCTAGACTTGAACGGTCCACTGTGCTGTCCACGAGGACAGCCTTTGAGGGTGGGAATGATGGACACAGGCAGCTCCTGATAGCTGAAGGTTTTATCCAAAGCTTGTTGACCCCAGGGGAAAGACCCCTGTTTGTTGATCACACTGCCGTCCTTCCCACTCAATGTGGACACAACCTCTCGTCCATCTTCACAGCTGATTACTTTTAAACCAGGGGCAGGAGCTAATATCAGTGATATTTTGTGGTGCAGGATGTGCCTGTCACGCTGGGAAAACAGGGTTATTCAACACACAATCATTATGGATTTTCAGCAGCTTTTCTCAGCATTAGCCAGGGCTCATGCATCATTGATTTCTCAAGTGCTTTGGAAAAAATAACAGTAACGTAACAGAAATAGTTTGTCCATCAGGCTCTCTCAGAGTGGCAGGGACATTGTTTTCAGACCAATAAAGCTGGTAGGTGCTGTAGCTGCGTTTTAAGTCCACAGAAGCTTCACATCGCCACCAAAGTGTTTACGTGGCTGCTACAGACAGGGCACAGCCATCTGTAGTGTTAGTGCAAGTGCTTTTCCATTCTTTGCATAAATTAGGAGAAACATATTATTTAGTGAACTGCTGCTTGTACAAGTTTTGGCAGAGGATTGCAGTTAAAAAATATATATTTATTTTTTAATGTATGTGAAATGATAAGTAAGGGTTGTGACAAAAATTCAACCCCAGAGCTATTTTTCAGGTTACAGGGGGAAAACACATCATAATTTTACCAGCAATGAAGAGAATCCCTGGAGTTAATTATAATGGCACTTTCCCATAGCTGGAGTGAAGCTCTGTGTGTCAGCACTTCTGCTCCTCTCAGGGCTCTACAAATGGTGCCATTGTAGGTGCCAAGGCACACACAAAAGCAAGATTCAAGGAGAAATCATTCTTAAAGTTGTAATTTTGGAATTAAATGAAAACCAAAATGTTGACCACTTTAATGAAGTTTTCTCCTTGTTGGCATGCAGAAAGATCTGCACTGGATAACACGTAGGTTAGCAAATTGGGGGGGAAAATGCCATTAGCACATGACAGAGCCTGTTTTATTTGTTTATTAGTGGATGTCTCATGTATGTGATAAGACAGGAGCAACATTTCACATCTCTGGCCTCTGTCCAGCAAACCCCTGAAGGACATGCTTCACTCTGAGCATCTTAATCCTTCTTCACTTTAAATGAATAAATCCAGTCATGTGCTTGACATAGATGGAGAAAAGGGAGAGAATGGAAGTTGGTGTCACAGGGTTAGGGAAATCTGGTGACAACCTGCAGCTGGAAAAGAGTGCCCAGTATGCATATATATGCACAAGTTTTATCTGTATCAACCATATGTGTAATTAATATTTTGTTTTAACTGATTGGACCATGTTCTCTTTACAACATCCTCCATTTCTGGGATTAAACAATGCTGTGCATCAGAACTGGATACTTCATTGGCTTATTTTTCCCCATTTGCTTAAACAAGATGATAAGCACAGTAGATTTCTGCTTAAAGGTTTTGGAAACTCCATTTATTCATTCTGTCATTTGAAGTCATCAGTATGGGGATATGAGTAGGCAAAAATGTTATTTTATGGTTTGCATGATATGCACATCTCTTAACTGGCTAATTCCTCACCTCTCTGCACTGCAGTAATCAAGGTGATGAAAGTTTTAACAGGTTGGAGCCAGCTCCACCTGGTTCAAGAACCACCACAGGCTTTCTTGGTCTAGTTATTGTGACTGATATGTTTAGGGGCAGACATTTGGATTTGGAAATAACTGGTATGTTTTCCAGCTCCACAGTCATCCTCTCAATCTGTTTCCATTGTTGTTACCTGCTAAGCTTTCTCCCCAGCTTTGCTGGACCCAGTCCACAGCACAGTGAGGCATAAGCAGGTGATGCTGAGCCATGCCAACCCCCACCTCCTGAGGTGGTCACAAAATGCAGGGGAAATGTTAGCAGAATGGGCTTATCCCAGATCATATGCTGGAGGTTGGATAGCTGGTCCAGCTTCCACCCATCTGCACTGCTAATAAGGCACAGAGAACAAACAAAGCTGCCCAAATGAAGCTGTCAGAAACTCCCCACAACAACAGGAGCTTTCTTAGGTGACAACAAGCTGGCTTAGCCACCTTTCTGCCAGCCTGTAAAATTCAGTGTAATGAGAGAGCCAGGGAGAGGATGAGGCTGGCTGTGTGGCACGCTGGCACATCCTTGGCAGTGGCAGCAGTTGGAGGCAGGAAGATGAATACATTGTCCCATTAGAGGCACTTGACTTGCTGGCCCGTGTCCCTGTGGAGCCCTTTGTGGATACAGCAGAGCACAGACATTCAGGGCAGCATCCAGCCCTGCTCTAAATCACTTTCTGACAGGACACTGCCGTTCCCGAACTAACAGGTGATGAAAGCAGGATGGTGTCAATCTCCCTGTTTACACCCCCCTGAATCCATTCGAGGTTTTGCAGAGCCCCCTGGTCCGGGGCTGAGAGCAGAAAGGAGCTTTGTGCTGTGCCTGTTCGCCCTGCACTCTGCTGAGCTAAGAGAGACCTCAAAGCAAACCAAACCCAAACCCTTTTATTCAGATAACCCTGTCCCGATAAAAAACAAGCATCCTCCCCAGCTCAGGTGCAGGAAAGCCTTCTTTTCTTCCTCATTTCTAGGATCTGTTTAACCAAGTACTGCTGCCTCCTCTCCTCCCCTCCCTCCCTTGAGCAGCTGCCAAGGGCATTTGCAATGCAGCTTGGCCCTTAACGTTTTGCCCTAAGCAAGCAGCCAGGACTCCAGCTGCCTAACTCCACTGCAGCTGGATGCTCACAGAGAGCTTCAGATTCCCAACTCGAGATAAGCCAAGATAGCAAGGCTGAAAATACATTCAAACTGAGGCTTGTATCTGGGTCACAGAGCTGCCAAAACCACCCCCGTTCTGTTGAAACAGCTATTGAATTTGCTTCTAGAAGGAAAAAGACAGTAACATGCCAAGTGACACTAATTGTTAGGCAGCACTGAGCAAGCATAATGCGCTCCTACAAATTATCTGGGAACATTTTTTTTTCCCCCCCTTTTTTTGTAATGCTTTTTGAGGGAGGAACGGGGAAGTTGATCAAGGTGAATGCATAATCCATGAAAATCTGTGGAAAGGCATAGTTCTTCCAGGGGTACACTTTTAGTAGAAAAACATTACCTGTGGGTTACGTAATTGCTGGGGAAATGTTAAAAAGGTCTTGCAGATTTGAGGAAAAAATCCCTGAAAACCACGAAAACCATGATCAACTTCTATGCCAATGCTACAGGGAGAAGCCTGGCTTTCCTTTGCACCATTTTCAGCACTGATTAGGAAGGTGAAGATGGCACTGGGAGAAAGCCAGCCCGTGCTTTGGAAACAGTGATAAACTACAGAGAATTCAACAGTTCCAGTTCTTTCCTTTCTTTAAGCTATGCACAAAAACTTATTTTCATCATAATGAGTTTAGAAAAGAGATACCAACCGATGGGGAAAAAAAAAAAAAAGAAAAAGCCCAAATTTGCTCTGGATTGGGCTGGCAAGGTGGATTTGTGAAAAATAATTTAAAACACAGCTTACTACTAACAATGCCCAGCAGAAAAATCCCATTGGATGAATTACATACTCTTAACAATTTCAGACTGGCAAATTGAGGGCAAGCAGGTTTTGTTTCTGTTTCCTTTATCAAGTCTTGATACAAAGCATTTCACACCTGCATCTGTTCCTCTTTCCCAAATTAAGCAGTACAATATTCAGCCAGGAGGAATCCAGATGACTATTCAGGGACAAAAGAGCTGTTCAGCTTAAATAAAGGTGGCAGAACTTGGTGATTAATTTGTCTCCTTTGTTTCTCTAGTTGGAGAAGAAAGACAAAAAGACAGCAAAGGAGTAATTATACTTAACTGCACCAAGAGAGTTTTGCAGTCCTGAATCCATGAATGTTTTTAAGTTGATGGAAGATCACCAGTTATGAGACACTTCCTAAATACAGGACAGAACTATGTGAAGGCAGGAACACGTGACACAGCAGCCAAAGAGTGGTGCGTTCAGCTTGTTTGTGTTCAGCTCATTTGTGCTTTTTGTTCTTTTTTTAGGGAGCTGTATATGAAAGCTGCAGTGGTTTTGGAACATGGCACATGGAGAGAGGCTGTCATGCACCTGCCCTGGCTGCTGAGCAATACAGATGTGCTGCGGATGTGTGTGGTTGCACTGACATTTGGGTTTTACTTCTGCCATTGACTCTTTTCCAGGCAAAAGGTCTTTGGAGAAAGCATTTACATGATTTTGAAACCTGTGGCTGAACACTCCGAGTCACTGTTCTAAGTCCAGCAGAGTCAATGGGAGACTGACTGTGGCAAGGCTACAGTTTCACCTTGGGAAGGGACACGGACATTTCACTTTATCCACTTTGCCTCTTCATTAGATGAGCCTTGTTTAAAGATAAGAAGGTGCACAAGTCTCCAAAGCTTCCCCTTAACAAGGGAAAAGTGAAGCAGGCTTCCAGATGAAATATTAGAACAGCATCTGGTGTGAAATTATTTGGGATCCCCTGATCAGCGATGTGCCCTGATCATTGCTGGATCTGGTATGAGCAACTGGAGGCTGCTTCTGAAGGAGCAGTGGCAGCAGAGCAGCTTCACTGCTCAACAAGCACCGACACCATTTAGTGCAATCGTTCTCTGCCTCAAATCCAATTGCTCTCATGCCTAAAGCTCACACTGATTTTCAGTGCTTTAACTAGGGAAGAAATGTGCTCTGGTATGTAGGTTGTTTTCCCATTTATTTACACTCTTTCCAAGTGGGAAAAAGGAGGAAATAAAGAAAAAAGAAACAGCAGTGGCACAGCCTGAAATCTTTTACAGTCAAATGCAGATGTAAATAGGAGAAGGTTAAGTCCAACTTCTGCAGTTGAGCCCTCTTCAAAATACATGAAATATTCTTGATCTGGACATCCAGAGGACATTGAAAGGAAACATTGAGCTGAACCAATGAGCCATGTGAATTTTAGCCCTTGTAAAATTCACCACAGTAATTTCCCATCTTTAAAGGTGATGGTGGCTTTGTTTTCCAATTTGGGTTTGGAGAAGAACAGAACACTGAATGCCGTTGTCAGAACTGGGTGACACTTGACAAGAGCATAAAATAATTTTATTCCTGGGTAAGTCTGACAAATGATTTGGCCTGGGCAATTTAACAAGGCCATAAGAGATTGGAATCACTACAGAATGATTTCATGGCCAGTGGGCTGGAGGCAGCTCTGTTTATTTCTGTCTAAGCTGTGGGTCATTAAGGATGTATGACAAAATACATTCCAGGACTGAGGATTTGAGAAGCCTTAAGATGAAATGGTAGCAGCTGCTCATATCACAGACAAGGAAGAAGATCCTTTTGCCGGCAAACCAGAGAAGAATGCTACAGAAAGATGTATTTTCCCTGCATTTTAAATTTGTTGTGTACATTTCTGCATTGTTGCCAGCCTTGGCTGAGATTTAAATTCGCACTGCATGCTTTTACAGACATATTCTTTGGTTTGCAAAAGTGCTTTCTAAAAGCTTTTCTGAAGCATGCTTTCAGTATGACTAGCAGAAACACCTTTTAAAAGCAATAGCCACTCGGAAGTGACATTTCTAAGGAACATTTTCCCTTTCTTTGCCTTGTGCTGTTCAACCAGCACTAGCTGCAACTGTGAGGAGCAATAGAGCCTCAGGGGACCATATGCTGCTACTAACAGGCATTTTCTGTATGTAATTTTAGGAGGTCGTCACATAAGAGGTCTCAGATCTGTTACTTACTGCTTCTCTTCACTTGGATCCTCTGGAGCAGGTGCCCAATCCAGTATCTATACATCATCCATAGAAGCCTTGCTGCCATTCAGGCAAGGCAATGTTTATTTTTGCTTGATTTCGCTTTGTCTTTTCACACATCTCGTCCTCCTTTATCCTGATTTTGCTAGCAGTTTCTTCAATTAACAAATATTTTTCTGTTGCTACAGCAAATACTTCCTCAAGCAGGTGCAAAGTTGAGCATGTAGGAATATTTTGGTGAATCAGGAATTCTTTGCATGGTAATATCCCCCAGTCTGTGTACAGACAGAAGGCTTGGGTGGGGAACACTCCTAGATGCTGCCACAGGAAAACTATGAAAAGTTGACCTTTTACTTTGGGGAAAAAAGCTCCTTCTTTAATGTAGTTACTACTTTTCTCACAATTAAAAGTTGCCATGACAAAAGTCAGCATGGAAGTTGAGTTGTACTGATAGCTTAGCAGTCTTTCCTAGATATTAGAATGGCTGAAAACAATGCTTGTAGTACTGAGGATGTCAGTCTTGTCCTGACTAAGAGCACAGAGCAACCAAAAAAATCCCGATGAGGGTCTCCCTGTCAGAGAGATCAAAGCAAAGGTGGAGTGAATGGTGACTCTCAGAAAGATTCAGCTCAAGGGAGAAGACCTTTCCCTTGCCAAGGGTTGAAAAGGATTGTTACATTTGTTTGTCCAATAAAATAAAATAATATTTTTTAAAACAACAACAACAACAAACCACCTACAAACCAACAACATGTGCTACTTGGTAATAATATGAAAACAGGAACTACTACCATCAAGTTAGTACAATGCCTCTGCCTGCCTTCCAACTCACTCTGCTGGCTGCAGGTCATATGTAGATTGCCTTACACCAATTTAGGAGCAGTGACACTCACTTAAGGTACTCCAAGTGCAATGCTGTAGCCATTTAAGTACATATATGGTAGGGGTAAGCAATAGGATATGCTACAAGAGTAAGGAGACAACCTCTGTTCTGCAAATGGCTCTCACAAGACCCTTCTTGGAATAGTTACGTCCATCCTGTTTTCCACATTTCACAAAATAAGTTGAAAATTTTAGAAGGGGCAGAAAAGATCTCCAGGGTTACTTAAAACTTAGAAATATCTCTCAGTGTAATACATCTCACTCATCCAAGAGCCTCAGGATATATTTAGTCTACCTCTATCTGAAGTTAAAAGTTTTCTTGATCATACTTTGCAAAGGTCTACCCAGGGAAGCGTCAAGCAGCCTTTGGGAGCTCATGTTGGGAGCCAGTTGCTGGAAAATGAAACTGGACCAGGTCACTCTTCTAATCAGACACGAGACCTATCAGGCTAATTAACTATCTAATAGTTTAGATAATTTATCTAGGGATATCATAGATGCTAATGTATTTGATATATTGAAGCCTAAGTTGCACGTCTTTCAAACACATAACACAAATAACAGTGATGAACTTCCAAAAGAGGAGTTATGATATTGATTCTTTCACCTCTCTTAGGAAGGTGGTCAGCTTAGATCATCCAAATGGTCTCCCTAGTTACAAAAATGTAGCTCTCATGTTTTCTCCGTCAGGAATGTGGGCAAGTGGAGGATCTGTCTAGGGTGGGTTTTGTGCAAAGCTTAGTGACCTTACCACATCCCCGTGAAACAAGAGTATCTCAGCTGCACTGCTGTCAGGCACATCTTTATTAAAAAGATACCTTCTCATGGACACCTCTGCTCTGTATAACACAAAATAATGCCTTTTACTCCATTACCTGCTCTCTTTGGGAAGACACTGCAAGATCCCACAGGAAAATTGAGAACATCTTCATTACGCTGTTGTTTTCTGCACAGGAGTCTCAGATGTTTGCTACTGACATTTGAAATGCTGTGTAAAACCAGGGCAATAGAGCGTGGCCTTTTCATTCAGCCTTTAGCTTGAGAGGGGTCACTTTGTATGGAGCTCATGTATGGTTCTGTACTGTTGGATCTTTGGCAGAAGTAGAAGCTCCACTTTGACAGAAAGTTACTCATCATGTGGCTAACACCCTAAGTATGAAATACAATATCTCATCAGAAGCCTTGGCACTTACCTCAGGATTTGAATTATCACTTGTAGAACCAATGGCCCCATGAGTGCTGCATGTTTAGTGAGTTAGGAATCTTCAGGAAGTATAGAAGCCATTCTTCCTTTCTTTTTTTCTTTTCCCTGCAGCAGTGGGGACTCTTTTACATGTTTTGTTTTTCCAAAAGCTCCTCTTTTTTCCCTTTTTTATCTCAATGAGCTCTTCTGTATCTTCACTGACAACTCTACTTTCCCCTTTCTCTCAGGTTTCAATTTTTTTGCTTAAAACATTTTCCAGCATAAAGTACCATTTTTTTGCCTTAAGTAATTTCTGAGTGCTTTAATTTCTTTACCTATTCTCACAGCAAGTACAAAATGCACCCCTTTTGAAGAAGGGAAATGGAGCCCACAGAGATTAAATTATTAGCCCCAGTACATCTGTCACACAGCAGAAAACTGAGATCAGTTTAGATCTAAATCCAAGATTAGGTCCTCACCAGTTGAACAAATCACACCAGACAATTAAGGTTCTGTGAGGTCCCACGTGGTCCTGGTATGGTACATGGCCTTGCCAGATGTTCAGCGAGAACCTTGCAGCTGGAAACATATCTTGGGCTTTTAAAGATGCATTTTCTGAGCTGGCATTCCCCTAGGGTGCAGGCATTTCAGGGCTTTCTGGTTATTTTTGCCTTTCTTCATGCATTGCAGTCCAGGTTGCTTTACACCGTGAGTTCATAGGGCTTCCAAAGCTGGCAAGAGAGGCTTGCATCTGGCCCAAAAAGACCGGGAAAAAACCAAAAAGAATTAAATAAGGCCATTTTATACCAGAAAAAAAAAAAAAAAAGAAAATAGTGAAATAAGGCCATTTTATTTCTCTATGCAAAAATGGGCAACAGAAAAGCAAAGTGCACATTCAAGCTCTCCAAGTGAGAAGACAATGACTAGAATGATAAAAGGAATTATCAGCAACAGCACACACCGAGAAGCTCCCAAACCATCAGCTACGTGGTCTGACTCCAAGATCACACGCATTGATATTCGAACACAGGAGAGACTCCCATTTACATTCAACAGGGATGACACTTAGCAGCCCTTTTGCTGATGCTCTCAAAGGAGTGTTAGTTGAGATAAAAGAGTTATACTCCGGGACTTAAACAGCAGCTATTACTGTAAGTAGAGAGCAGCCCAGGGCAGATAACAAAGGGCTGAAGAGACGATGGACTGGCTGAGGCTGAGAGAAAGAAATACCTGCAACATGAGAGAAGACTTAAGTTTTCCTTTTGATCTTCTTTAGTAACCTTCAGTATAATTTTGTCTGTTTATGCACTCCAGCGACCTCCACTGCTGTAATGTCTCAACGCCTGGCTGGTTTTCAGAGGTCCACTCTCAGAGTGCTGTTTTGAAAGAGGGGAGGAGTGGCCCCACAGTTAAAAAGCAGCCCTGAAAAGGCGCAGGAAAGGTGATGTCATTTCCCTTAGAAGACACGGAGATGCTCAAGTCACACAGGTTCGTGTGACAGAGCCTGGCAATCTAAGGAAGAGTGGTTTGTAGGGGATGCTCAAGAGACAGGATTTACCAAGAACTCTGATATACCATAGTGAGATGGTGATGAATGAAGAGAGAGCACAGATAGGGAATATGTGAGCTTGAGAAATTTCTGCATGCTACCCATGATCCCTGGCTGTGCTAAGATCTTGTTTCACATGCTCTCGGTTCATACAGGTCCCTTAATACTGTAAACCTCCTTTCAGACCCTAAAATCGTTCGACATAAAGCTGCTTCTTAGCTGTTGAAGATACAAACTTAAAAGTGACTTGAAGAAAGTAGGAAGCCTCATGGGTTCACATATTCTGGCACAGAGACCCATGTGCTGGCCCTTCAGTCAGTAGCTTCTCCTCTAGCAAATCCACTGTGCAGAGCAAGGAGGATTAAACACAGTTCTGCATCTTTCAAAACCCAGACGGTTTTCAGGAGAAATTCTCTGTCACCCTAATCCCTGCAGCTCTGTTTATCTCTGATCAGAAAGGGGAGTGCCAAATTGGCATACTGATTCATGTACCAAGAAAAGAGCGTGCCTATAAGCACAGATCATGATTTGCATACTTATTAGCCTTGACTGCCAGGGAACATTCTGGTTCCTTTGTAAGCACAGAAACAGTAAAAATATGCTAATAGCAGCATATCAAATTTGGGCTTTAGCCAATCTGTCAATATTGAAATTACTTGCCTGTAATATAGTGGGTAAACAACTCGTTGTATAGGATGATCTGAGGCATGATTTGAACTTGTTGAAATTTAGTCATTTTGTGCCTGAAAAACTCACAGATCAGCAAGAGAAACATAAGCATACACGCAAGACAGATGTCACACTGACTTTCTATTCTCTTATCTCTTTGCTGCCTTCTTTTCTGCTTTGGGAAGTGGCTCATTCAGGAGTCTGGGGGTGGGGTGATTTCCAGAGAGAATCACTTAAATCACTGTCAGTGTATGTCCTCCATATAGACCCCATTTCTTCTCCTCCATGTGCAATAAAGACAAAATGTCTCCTGACATAAACTTGATATAAACCCAAGTCATTCTTTTCTTACCACAGACAAATAAAGCTTTTCCCACAGCAATGATCATCAAAACTCATCAAAAGCTAATGATCTTTCCTTAACTCTCCAGAGCTCTCCCATCTCTGAAATCAGCAGAAAAAAGGGTTACCAGCTGAAGCCAGAGTGGGTCTGTGCTACCTTAGTCTTATGCTCTGGTTTCTCCATGTCTTTATGGAGCAAGAAGTTCCTTTTCTTCATCTCTGCTATTTACTCTTTCACTCCATTTTTGTTTTTCAATTATCTGGCATAGTCTGTGCTAATTGTCCACAGTTGGTTTCCCTTTCTTTGAGGGCCGTTCCAGATAGAAAGAAGAAAGAAGATGATGTAGTTAACAAAATATTTTTGGCCCTACTCTCTTTATTCTCAAAGAATGAGACTGAAAGTTCTGTTTCTCTAAGCAGAGCTAAAAATAAAACCAGAAAAACAATAATAATAATAAGAAGAAAAAAAGACTCAGAAAGACTTCATGTTGTTCCAATACTCCATGAAGATCTTTAGCATATCTTTACACCCACTTCTCCTCTAACCCTTATGAGACAGACCAAAATCTCCCAGTCCCAGCTCTGCAGACCAGGAAAGCCCTTGAATTAGAGGCACCTCTCCAGAGCTTGCCATGGAGCCAAGCGACTTGGGCAGCACCTTGCACTCATTCCAGCTGTTTCACTCTAAGGAAGAGCTTCATTGATTGCTCAGTGACCAAGAGATGACGGTGCCACTGACCTGAAAATAAACTTTTCTGAGCTCTTGGTCGGCTGAATAGCCACGTCTGGGTCCTACATGCAAAACCGAGAAGGGGAACCACAGGAAAAGATAAGCAGGATCTCTTAAGTGGAGAAGCTGGTTGGCAGGCAGAAAGCATTACCCTTCACAGTGTAAATGTGAAAAGTCAGGGACACAAAGAAGCATCTGGAAGGGGAAAGGGAGGTCAGTGTTGACAGGAGAACACCATCTCAGCAATTCCATCCATGATCTAAGGAGCTGCACACATCCACGTCCAGACACAGCAACATACGTCACCTTCTTCTCAAGGAGAAATGTGTGTTTGCTAGAGACAGGAACCATCCAGGTGACAAAGAGGAGCACATCCTGCAAGGAATCCATTTAAATTATGAGATCCGCAGTATTTAATGTCAATACCTCAACATCTGGGATCCCAGTCACTGACTGAAAAATCTCGGAGCTAAAACCAGTGTTTCCAGCCTTAGTAGCTGCAAAGAGAAGCATGGAAATGTGTCCTCTCGAAACCTGAAAAGAATTAAATAATCCAGTTTCAAACCCCATGTAAAGCCTGTTGTTTGGGGCCCTCCACATGTTGTGCTCTGAATGAACCCAGTTTTAAAGACCATCCACCAAGTTTTCCAACTTATATTTGTGCACAATCTCCATTCATTTATATGCCAGAGGGAAAGAGCCTTGTTCTCTCTGCTTCTTCCCAGGGGATGATTCTAAGTTTCACAGCCAAGGATGAAAAGTAAATTAACAGGATATTCTATGATTTGCCACAAAAAAGGCAGTGTGCTGATATCTGAAGCACAGCAGGCCCTCCTTGTTCTTCACAGAGATAACTAGGTGGGGTATCTCACATAGCACAGGGTGGTAATTGTAGAGAAAAGTTAACTTGCTAATAGCAATCACTTTATCTTGTTTGTCAGTGATTAGTTATGTAAATTTGTTCTCCCCTTCAATTCCACACCAGTGCATCAAGGTGACATGCCACATGTGCATAATTACTGCCAGTGTTATTTCCAGACCTTGATCTACAAAATGCAAAGTGCCACTTATTAGAAAGTCCACACAATCAAAGAGGCTTCTTTCATTTCTCTACACATGTTTGCTGTTCTCTTTTGATAGGCACAGCATGTAGGAAGCCAGTGGGAAGCAAAAGCAGCATTCACAACGTGGCTTCTCCTTTGTTAATTAACTAAGTCAGGTGCATAATATTGCCTGTGTAACTCCTTGAGAGCCCAGGACATTGCTGCTCTTACAACACAGGGAAATGCTGCTTTATCCAAGTCTGTAAGACAATAAACATTAAAAGGGGATGATGAAAAATTGTATTTATTTATTTATTGTTTTTACAGCACCACGGCACTTCACAGGCAAATGATAGGAGAATCTCAACACCCAAGGAATTCATAATCTACACAGGCCAGATTCAAGCTGTGTCACTCTTTACTCCCTGTGTCACCCGTTTGAATCTGGGTCGATTCAAAGAAGTAACAGCATCAGGATCTGGCTTTAATTAAAGAAAACTTTAGAGACTAATAACCAGGATTAAATAAAAATGCTGTCGCCTCAGCCCTAACTCATTTAAACAGGAATGAAAAAAAAAACCGAACCAGAAAGCAAAACCACCAAAGAGCTTTCAGCTGCAGCCATGTTTTAGTGCTTGATGTGCAGAGTTGTCATGGCTGGGACCAACTTGCAGAGTCAGACAGCCACTTCGGTGCCCACCATGTCTAGCTGTAATAAAACTGAGCTGCTAATGACTTAAAAGCTCCAATTAGCATACATTTCTGAAGAAATGCATGCCATTTGCTGATACTCAGTAACAGGAGTGAGAATCATATCCAGCTCAGAGAAAGAGATGGATTTCATCCCAAACCATTCTTGTGTTCGCTCTCCAGGCCTTTGTCTCATCATGTACCGCCAGCTCCTACTTCCAGAATCCAGAGACAAGGCAACAGCAGTCCGTGCTCTTCCCTGTTCCAACAACCCACCAGAGAGACTATGCTTGACCCTGTGCAGCAAGGTTTGCCAGTGGGAACACAGTCTCCACGGCAAGCAGTGGGATGAGGTGCTGCTGACCAGCAGCAGCTGCTGCTGTGTTATGCAAGGAGCCAAATTCCAGCTGGGGTATGCTTGTACAAGTCAAGCAGGAGAAGGCAGCTGAACCCATAGGGCTGGGACAGCCTTGATTGGACCAAGTTCAACAGAACCTCTGTTTCAAGCCAGAGAGAGGTTCTTTAGGAAAATTGCCCAACACTAGGATTGTTTAATCGAAGCAGTTCACCTCAGTGGTACATGTGGCTGCTGGGGAAGTCCATTCTAATTTGATTTTAAAAATTGTGTGTGCAGAGAGGATCAGAGATCAGTGCCACACCACACTGCAGTGTTAGAAAGGAAGAAAAATTAGTGCGATAACAACAATATTGCATTAGTCTAAGCGTAAATGCAGCCTCACAAACCAAGTGACCTTACTTGAAAAAGGGCTAAGGATAGAGACAGGGCAGAGCCAGGGGAAGGGGCGATAGGCTTCTTTCAGAAAACACAGGGTGTGGTGTGTCCTAGACCAGGCAATCCAGGGCATGTTTGAGTCTCTTAGTGCTGTTATTTGCCAAAAAAACCTAATGAGGAAGGAAATTGCTATTTATTGAAGGAGGCAAATGAGTGTGGTGCAGCTGACTGACCCCACCATTAGTGACAGCACCTGCCTAGGAAGGATCCAAAAGTAAGATATGAAAGTGTTTTTCTAAAACAAGCACACAGGGCCATGTGGCTTCCAGCTGCTCAGTAAAGTACCAAGTTTGGTGCTGGGAAGGACAACAGGCTGGTACCTAGTGAAATTAATGCTTCATTATAACAATGAAAACAATAAAGCTTCCTTTCCAATAGGAGGGGACGCTGTTGTGTCCAGTTTCACAACCTTTAGCTGGTTAATCTCTGTTGGACTCTCTGAGATTTGTGATCTTTTCTAAGATCTAAGCCACACCCAGTGTCCCCCTTTCCCAGGTCATGGCAGCAAGAAGAGCATTTCTCCTTCCCAAGCAGCCCTGCAGCAGCACCAGAGCATTTGCTCTATCCTGGGCCAAAGCAAGAGGCTGCTGCCCTCTCAGCCCAGCCCAGGCAGTGCTCAGCAGTGCCTGGCCACGTGTCCTCCCCTCAGATGCTATTTTAGGGCCTGCCATAATAGCTGGCTTTACCCATTTCTCACTCTCTGTGGTCAGCCTCATGCTGAGGGGGTTTGTCATCCCTAAAGGATCAAGGTGTTCCCCATTTCCTCTGGAGCTGGAAGGAAAGGACAGATAATCTGGCCCAGCCTTTGTGATGCAGCTTTTAAATGTGCAGGAACCTCACGCATTCCAAATTTTTCACGGTCTGTGGTGAGGCCTGGTTCTGCTCTCAGGCAAACCTGTTGTCCCTTTGAAGCCAATACACTGGCTCCAGATTCACACTGGCATGAGATGCTTCCGGGTAAAAACAAAGGGAAAGCGCTGGAAGGCATTCCACAAGACAATTTAATCTGAGCATCGCAATGAAAAGAAATCCCATGCCAGGCAAGATCCAGTAATGCTGGGGCAAAGCACTTGGCTCCCCACATCTCTGCCCAGCTGGGCAGATGCAGCATCTTGAGCGGTGTGTGAAAATCCGTGGAGAAAAGCACCCCCCTCTCTGTTTTCCTCCTTAGCTGCTCTGCCAGCTCTCTGGAGCTGTGAGCTGGAGCAGAAGGAGGCTGTCCCTGTCAGGAGCTGCAGGGATGGGGGAGTGCAGGGCAGCAGGGCAGGGACTGTGTAGGCAGATCTTGACCCCATGCTCTGCCTCTCTTCTCCTGAGCAGGGATCTGGGGAATGGAGGGCAAGGAGCAAACGTGACTGAGGCCAAAGGCTTCAGCGAAGGAGTTGCCTTCCTCTTACAGACCAATTCAATTAGAAACACCTTTATGGAGACCCATTTCATAGCTCCCACTCAGCCAGGCAGGGCTAAAGGACATTACAGAACTTGCTGCCACATTACAAGTCAGGGGTCTTCACCCTGGTCCCCAGCAGTTCTCCAGGCAAAAGCAAGAAAAAAAGGCCAAATAAATGGGCTGCTGCTAAAGGGCGGGTTTAATAACTCATCTGAAGAGACAGCAAACCTTTGCTCCGACCTGGCACACCTTCTAACCCCAATTCTACTCTGTCCTTAATAACAGAACTAATTGAAATATCAGGAGATGATCAGAGCTCTGATGGATAACACAGCAAAAACGCCCCTGCTTTTAGATGCTAACTTCTCCTGCCCCTGTGTGCATCAGAAAAGAAATACATATATGCTTGTGAGCTTTGGAGAGTGTGTGCTTTTCCCTGTATAAAGCCCTACAGAAATACTCCAGTCAAGATGAGGAATGCCTTGGAGAAATGGGGGGTTTTTTGCCTTTTGAATATATTCTTGTGTTTTTCCCAAAAGATCTTATTAGGCCTGAATATAAAAAAAAACCCAAAAAACCCCAAAAATAAAACAACAAAACAAATGTTAAACAGCTTAAGGTTGTTTGATAGCAAGCAAAGACATGCAAGAGCTGAGGAAACTGTCTTGTCCAAACCTTTTTCACCCTTTTCCAGACAAATGGCTTCCTTGTACTCTGCACAGTACTTGCAGACAAAGTTGCAGTATTATTAGTAAGGTTTATTATAGCATCTCGCCTTGAATGGCAGCAACAGAGGAATCCCCACTGGGTGACCCAGGGTGCAGATGAGTGTAGGAGCTCTGTGATTCATTGTACGGAGCTCAGTGTGAAATATTCACAGCAAACTGTTTGGCTGGGGAAGAACTGGGCCTCTTTCTGTCTTAGGGCAGCTAAGACAGAAAGCCTCTGATGAAGCTGGCATTTCCCAGGGTTGAATTGTGCTTCATGACCCTGTTTCCCAAACACATTTTTACCTTTTAGAAGTGTGTGTATAGTGAGACTGCCTAACACCCCAACCTTTCAACTGAAGTGCTTAAAAGGGAAGATAGGTCAGGTAGTGCTATTTCTGCTCCTCAGCTATGCAATCAAGAACTTCTAGGACATGGAGTACATAGAATAATGGAACCATAGAATGGTTTGAGTTGGAAGGGGCCTTTTAGGTCATTTCATTGCACCCCCCTTCCACGGGCAGGGACACCTCCCACCAGACCACATTGCTCAAAGCCCTGTCCAACCTGGCTTTGAACACTCCCAGGGATTGGGCATCCACAGACTCTCTGGGCAGCATCTAGAGCATTCATTCATGTGAATAAATTTTCAAATAATTTTCTGACAATATTAAAATTTTTCCCTTTGTTGTGTCTTCAGGAGTGATTTCAAACTGGGTTGACTGTACTCCTTCTCTGACAGACAGAGCTTGCACCAAATCTGCTGCATTCACTCAGAGCTAAAGTCAGTCATTTCATTGCTTAAAAAGCCAGCGATTACTTGATCACTAAGTTGACGTATCAGTAGACTCTAATTGTTATCACTTCAGTTTAGAAACAGAAGGCCCAGGTACAGGTAGACAGCAATCTGACCAGTCTTGCCAAGGCTGAGGTGCCTCTGAGTACGCCACAAGAATGAGCTTTAAGCACCTGCGAAATCTTAGTGTCAGAACCAACAGTGTTTGGTTTTAGTACAACAGGTACTTCCAGAGAACAGCAGCAAGAAGGGAGGATTTTCAAGATCCGATTTTGATCTTACTGGCACTAGTTCCAGAGTTAGCTTCTCAGTCCTCTTCTGACCAGGGCAACGAGAACCTTTCCAAGGGAATTGTGTGCGCTTTAGAGCCGATGCTAAAACATGTCTGAAGAACGGAGCTTGGGTAGGAATTACCAGTGAGGGAGGGGAAAGGAAAATAGAAAGGAAAACATTTGAAGAAAAATAGAACAAGGCAAAAAAATATCATGGAAAGGAAGGTCTTTCCAAGGTCCTGCCTTTCACAAAGCTGATCTGGGAAAGGTTATCAGAGGTTGGAGAAAAACAGATTATTATAGCCAGCCATGCAAGGCAAGGTGTGTGAGGGATGCACACATCAGTTTGAGAGGATCTGTCCCTACATTGTGTGTTGTCTGTAAGGAATTAAGAGAGGTCTGGGAGTCACTGCTGCTTTATCACTTTGGCTGAGGTGATGGAACCTCCCCACGAGCTCACAGGCTGGCTGGAAGGAGGAGGGAAGAAGGAATACCTGTAGCAGAGTAGTTGAGGGAAGGATCTCAGCCAGTTGTGAGAACCAGAACACAGTGATTATATGGATGATTATGATTAATTTATTGCCAATACAGTATTTAAATATTGCCATTGAAGGACGTAACTAGCAACTCTATTGTCTATTACAATGGATTGTCATATAATCAGGTCACAGTGCTTCCTGTTAAGTCATGATCTTCAGTAAGAGCTCCTTGTTCTCTGAACTTCCCAGAGAAGTCTTGGTGTAGCTTAGTGCCTTTAGTCTCACATTTGGCCAATATCTTTGTCTGAAAGGTTCTAATATAAGCAGGTTTGGCTAGAAAAACACACGCTTGCAGTCTTTGCCCTTGCAGAATTCACAATTACAAAGCACCTATGGAGCTACTTTAGAATTTTATCTGTGTTTGACCAGATCTTTGCATTTTTACTCAGTGGTATATGGTGAGGGAGGGAGGGTGGAGTGGGATGGGATGCACCCCAAAGCTGTCTGCAACCTTGCAAGACCAGCTTGCCCAGCTGACCCAGTGACCAGCAGCATTTTGTCCCCTTTTACAGGCCAATATGTACCCAAGTCAATCGCAAACAGCTCAACTTCCCCCCCTCTGGAATTCATTAATTATGTGAGCATCCTGACACTTCCTCCTGCAATACCCACCTGGTGCTGTTACCTTAGGACCAACCACATGGCCCATCAGAGACTTCGGAAAGGAAGAAGAGAGTGCGTGTGTGGTGTGTGTGTGGGGAAACATGCATGAGAAGAAAGATGTGACTCTTTCACTGCCGTCATAACATCTCAGAAGACAAGATGAGGAAAGTAGGCTGGATGTAAGTGGGACAAGGTGTTGGTGATGTGGGGTGGTACCTGTCCACTGAGGGGTTTTTGTGTCACTGATAATTTCAGACTTTAAGGTAAAAAAGTAAAAGTTTGCTTAGCACAGGACTGCAATGGCTTCTGTTCAAGTGACACCTCTGCTTCCTGCTACCTGTAACAGGAAAGGATTCACCAAGGATTGTGAAGTAACACTACCCCATCCTAAAAACTACTAGGGGCAAGCCCAGGGGCACTAATGATTAAGAAATAGACCCCTGAACTCACATATAACCGCCTATCAGTACCCACTGCAATGTCCTGAAAACACAGTACAGCACCCTGGAGACATTCAGTCTGTGGAAGGACCCTTCTCCTAAAGTGGCCTTATCTGTATCAGCCCAAGGGGCAGAATTTTGGGGTCCTAGAGATGCCCCTGAGCAGGTTCTGCACTTCCTCCTGATCAAACTGTATTCAAGATGCATGGACCAGACTCTTGCTATCTCTGTGAGAGACACCAGCGGGAACAATGCCACACCCACCACAGTCCTTTCCTTTGGCAATGCATGCCCAAGTTGCCCATAATTTCCATGTAGGCAGTTCAGTCATTGTAGCAGTTGTTTTCCTCTTCTATTAGGTAAGAACACATAAAATTAGTTATATTTCCCCATACTAAAAATCATTAAAGAATGAGACCAAAGCAAGAATGACATCCTGATCACAGAGGAGAACACCCAGAC
Organism: Falcunculus frontatus; assembly: GCA_013398115.1. Taxonomy (NCBI): domain Eukaryota; kingdom Metazoa; phylum Chordata; class Aves; order Passeriformes; genus Falcunculus; species Falcunculus frontatus. The sequence continues at coordinate 80,225 of VZRV01004607.1, forward strand.
AGTCCTTTCATTTTCTCTGTGACCTCCCTGTCTGCTGTACTGCAAATACTTGTCTCAGGTTGAAGTGCTCCATTTCCTTCCTAAAATCTCTTTCTTGTGCTAGTAATCAGGGCAATATAAAATGTTCCTTTTAGACCATCTGGAAGCCACAGGAAACATCAATTAACTGCATATATTTGAATCATAAGTACATTAGGCTAGAAATTTCTACATATTCTAAAAATGAAATCCTATAAAGATTTTAAGCTGTGCAATATTTAAGTAAGTGGTGGCCCCAGAGTGTGGGGAGCAGAATCATGTCCCTGGGCCATGGAGCAGGGTTTGCCACAAACCCACACAAGCCAGTCCCCATCAGCAGTGCAGCTATAAAGTTTCTTTCACATAGTGAGCTCCCTGTCTAGCTGGCGCAGCCACATCACAAGTATTTCATTTATAGCCTCTTTTGAAATGCAGACGATTTTTTTTTGGGTGGCTCCAGCTGAGCTGCTGAAAAATAAAGGAAGTGTGCTCCCTACTGTCTGGAAAAGCTCTCAGTGGAGCCTGCCAGTTTGATTTAAGCACACTGGCCTAAAATACCAGCAACAGTTTAAAGCTTAAGCCAAGCCCTTTCTGTGTATGCCTGCAACGTGTGAGGATGTCTGTGTGCATCAGAGCCCAGCTCTCAGCCACCAGCAGCCCTTGGGTGGCCTCACATTGCAGTGGGAAGGTGAAGAAAAAGGAAGTATGCCATTCCCACCCTTCCTGTAGGGAGCATTTGCTTTAGCTTTGCTTGGTGACCTCGAGCAAGTCACTGTGCCTCGCTTTGCTCTTCCCGGTGACCAAAGCAGGATTTGAATGCTGTTCCTTGAGCGCAATTCCGTGATCTCTCCTGGAGCTCTGACTGTGAGCTGGGTGCTCTACAGGAGCAGAGATTTCCCTGCCAGCCAGGGCAGCACAGGACCCAGCACACGAGTTACTGGTTGCAGCATTCCCTGGCTCTGTGGAGAGCGGGAGGGAGCTGCACGCAAAGGGCTGACCACTCCACCACGACTTCCCTGGCAAAGCCTTCAGAGCTCTGCTCCATGCAATGAAATGGATAATGAAAAGACACTAAAGGGGAGACTGGATTTGCTATGTTCTGCCCAATTCACCCTACACTGCCCTGTTCAAAAGCGGGGTGAAAATTCACCCCTGTTTGGGTTTCATTTCACTTGGGAGCAAGCCACAAGAAACTCAAACTACTGTTATGGAAACTGTGTGGTGGAGAAGGAGCTGGCTAAGGGGATGTGGCAATGACTGATGTTAAGGTGAGAAATATGTCAGAGAACAGTTGTTAATGGAGGTCACCAGAGGTGATAATGACTAATATTTGCATTAGTGAACTGAAATAAATATTAAGGGCATTATTAATGGCATCTGTTGATGACACAAAGGTAAGAGGCATCATCCATGGAGAAAAGATTTAGGGATGCAGTATGAGAAAAACTGAGTGAGTTTAAGGAACTGGAGTATTAATAAAAATACTATGAAGTTCACGGTACATAATTCACAGTACAATGTTCAGGGTCTCGCAATAAGGAACTGATGACGAAACCTTTTCTATAAGCTGGGAACTCATCTGCTAGAATTGAGTGAAGCAGATAAAGACCTGTGCATATGAGGTGATTATGGGATGATTACATGCTGCCAATGTGATGTAGCTGTGTAAAAAGAAAATGTGGTCTTAAGCGGTGTCAGGAGAGACACTGACTGTTGTACAAACTGACAGTAAAACGTCACCCCTGTGGTATGAACAGACCCTGATGGAGACAGATGAACTGCGCTGGGAAAGAGGCAGCGATCGAGGGGGAGGAAAGTGCGTTCTAAAGGGAGGCTCTGAGCATTTTCCCTCGCACAGCCGAGTGCAATGACCGGAATGCGGCTCTATCTGCACATAACCCAGGCTCCCCACACCAGCGACGGAGGGGACCTATTTAGGTCCACGCACGATGTTGTTCCAAGGGAGAACGAGTGCAAAACCAGTAGT